>CM060427.1:113123262-113723262 GCA_030545235.1 Helianthus tuberosus | reverse complement strand
TAATTAGTAATTACCTTCACGAAGCATCCATCGCAAAAGAAGATCAAAATTTATCAATTTTTCAAAAACGATTTCCGCCGTAACTCCGTTTCAAGACTTCTTGTTCCTAATTAAAGAACTCACGGTTCTGTCTCTTCTCAAACAAGACCCGTCCAGATCCTACACGGTTGAAACCTTCGCGATGCCTTGTGTCACCACCGGTGTTCCTTTGTCAGTCTCTTCGACGCCGGAAAAACCCCGATGAATTGTGATTCTCGTTGCTTCCCTTTAATCGTCGGTTACGGAACTCCTTCCGGAACAGCCTCGCTTGTAGGTATAACTCACCTATAGATCTTCGAGCACAGTTCTACGGTTTCTGTTCTCCTTAGCCGTCGATCTTGAGTACGCGTTTGATTTCGACGATTGAACTTGGCTTAGGTGATAACGATTGAACTCGGCTTAGTTCAATCCGAAAACACAACGGCAACGGCGATGTCTTCTTCCGGTGACGACGGCTTCTTCCGACGACAACGACTTCGATTAGGGTTCTTGAACTCGGCTCTGATACCAATTCAAGTCCCAATCGACAATCAAACCGAATAGAAAAGATGAAGAAGAGAATTTAGATCGAATAACTCTCAATCTTATTAATCAGAAAATAACTCAAAACTGATTACAGACTCTCAAACCATAACTCGGTTTATCTTCTCTTGACTCTTAATAATGTCTAACCCTACCTTGGTTTATATAGGCTACCCCTAACTTGGTGACCAAGACATTACCATATAACCCTAACTTGGTGACCAATACATTACCAAATATAATTATAATGTAATTAGGAAACTTAACCAATTATGACCAACTTGTCAACATTGATCCCTTAAGTTCACCGACTTGTGACTTGAACTCCTTTGCCACCCTTTCACATCACCGACTTGTGATGAGTCGGGAATTACCGCCAACAAACCAGGCACCAATCCATGGAGTTACGTAACTTTCAGCCTTCCCATTCCATCATTCAAGTCGGAATTAAAGGGAAATAAAGGTTATACCATCCAATCGTTCCGTATTATTCTATAATTTAAATCTAATTAAACCAACTTGAATTTGCCATTTATGTGTGCAATAACATGATCTGATTATGACAAATTTAAGGACGTTAATTGATAAGTTATGCGATTCAACTCCTAAAATCTTGCTACATCTTTACCCACACTCTAAACGCTGGTTCTCTCCTGCTGCATTTCACCAAAATCATCGCTGGAGTTCAACTTCGGTCATCTTTCGATCTCTTCCGTCTTTCGTCCCCGGAGGTAAACTTATTGCGCTTTTCATATGGACTTTACCTTTGATCTAAAACCTCATGTCAACATATCTAATATGTAGTAGTTCATATTTGATTATGTGAATTTAGAAACTTGGGTTCTTGATAAATTTTGGGATGTAAGTTAACTGCAACACAAATATTTTTTTTTGAATCGTTCTGTTGAGATGGTACAACAGATGGGCCGCATACACTTCACTATATGTGTTGTGTTTCAAATATGGAACTGAGCTAAAAGTGATTTCATCTAATATTTTAAGTAATGTTGAATGTTAAATTATTTGACAGAAAATTATTATTTCTATGGTTCCATGTTAGAAGTTTAGTTAATATATATATAAACGTGAAAATCATGAGTGTGGATTTAAAGATTTAGTTATAAGACTATAGGAACTCCCAAATAAGAGAACTCAAGTTCCTAAAATTAATAGGTTATCCTTTCGTATAGTATTTCATCTATTTGATTTGCGATATTATTTAGATATAAATCTTTTCTTTTCGTGCGGTGCATTCTCGTGGATTAACTCTTTGCAACCAGTGAGTAATCTCTTCCACTTTCCCCTTTTTAACTTTTCAAATTTTGGGGTGCATCTGTTACACCTTTTGATTTACTTAACATGCTATGATCAAGTGTTATTATGTGAACGTCTTATGTGTATTATATTATTCTATATGCTATCTGATGTCAAGTCTATTGCAAGCTATTGTGTCTAGTGGATCCACGGCTGACTAGGTTCCCCAAGGCCATGGATTGTAGCCTAGTATCGCCAACGGTATTAGACTCGCTCCTTGGGGCTTGAGCCTAATGCACGCTATTATCAGGGGTCTATTTATTTTGGTTGTTTGTGTTATTTGATTGTGTATTCTTGTTTGGTAAACTTGGATTTATAGATATGTTGACTACGTTGATGATATGAGACCATTTACACAATAACCTTGAGGTGCGTGTTAAAAATATTTTTTTAAAGAAATAAATATGAAACTGTTTCCTATAAAAAGAAGGAAATTATTCACCAACACTTTGTTGACCCAAAAGTATATTTTTCTAACGTTGTGCAGGTTTTCAAAGTTGATGATCAAGTGATGTGGACACGTAGCATGGGCCTTAGGAAATTAAATTGAAATCTTGATATGTTTGTTTTGAACAATGTATGAACAATTTTGATTATTATATGTTATGTGACTATTTAAATGGATATGCTTTAAATATTGAAACAATAATTAGTCGTCATGAGCTATGGGCAATCATCATGCCCCGTATCTTTCTGCTGTGGGTCGGGGTGTGACAGTTAAGGTCAAGAAGCCTACTGCAGAATATACTGAAGAGGATTTTGCTATTGTCGAGGAAGATAACAGGGCTCTTTCCTATCTGACCATGGCTCTGGGTCCAGACGTTGCTATGGGATTTCATACTTGCAAATCAGCTAAGTAAATGTAGGAATCATTGATCGATGTCTATGAAGGTAATGAAGACATGAAAGAGAGTCGAAGGAACTTGTTGAGGAAAAATTTCAACAATTTCAGTTATATCTATGGAGAGACTATTGATAATCAAATTCAGCGGTTTGTGAGGATCGTTACTCAAATGGATATGGAGGAAATCGCTCCTTCTAAAGCAGCTCAGAATCGACAGCTTCTTAATGCTTTACCAAAAAGTTGGGATAATCATGTTGCGATGATCAAAAGAACAAAGGATCTTGCAAGATGCACTTTGACTGAGATGATTTCTCACATCAAGGCATGTGAGCTAGATGACAAGCAGAGGGAAAATAACCACAAGAATAACATGCTGGCGGCAGGTTTTTCTGCTACTCCCACGGCAACAAATAACAACAATGCTGCTCTTATTTCTCAAAGTGGATTCCAAAAGGCAGCTCCTACTTCTGCAAATGTTCATTACTCTGGAACGAATGCTCCTTCTACTGTTGCCAATCCTCCTGTGAAGAACGAAATGATTGCTTTCTTCACACAACAGTCTAAAGAAAATCTAGATATTGCTGCATCGGTTATAAATTGCTTAAACGCTTTTGCTACAGGAAAACTGGATCCTCCCAGATATTATATGTGTGATCTAGATTAGATCCATCCTGATGATGTGGAAGATATGGATATTACTTGGCAGATGGCCATGGCTGCTTTCAGAGCAAAGAACTTTGTGAGAAGAACTGGAAGAAACAAATGGGATGGACTCAAGTTTACAGGACCCACTAAGATGCCTTTTGAGTTCCACTGCTACAATTGTCATGAACCAGGTCATGTGGCTCGAAACTGCACTAAGCTAAGTGTCAACAAAGAACAAACTCCAGCACAACCTGCTCCACCGCATCCTGAAAGAGCCCTTGTCACTACTACTAATATTTCAACAGCCACAAGTGGAAGCACTCAGAGCTCAGCCCTGGTAGTTCAACCAAATGATAATTTTGATTGGAATGCTGAAATTCAACATTTAAACATCTCTGCTCCAGAAAATCAGACTGCCTCAGAGAACATTGCTTTCATGACTTCAGCTTCTGAGGACAGGAATTCAGCACCTGATGATGAGGTTCCAGCTGAAAATCTGGCACTTATGACTAGGATTCTGTCAGCTCCCGTCCATGGACTTACTACTGAAGAGGTACATTTTGTTTTCTGTACTCCTGAATGTAGAGAAAGAGTTGAGGCATATCGGTTACACAATGCTGAGTTAATTCAAGATTACAAAGACATAAAAAATAAAAATTTTACTTTGGTAAAAAATGAAAAACTTTATAAAGAAAAAATTGAAGCTCAAAAGAAAGATATCGCCAAATTGAAAGAGGAACTCGGCGTTAAAAGTTGTAACCATATGTATGACAAAGAGATCATGAATGAGTTGATCAAAGAGCTAGAAGAAATCAAGTTGAAGTATCAACTAAATGAAATCATTATTAAAAAAATATGATACTTCTAGCAAATTGGTCAAGGATATTTGTGTTATTCAATTAGAATACAAAGAAAAGAAAGGGTGTGGTTTGGGTTATAAGAAGGTTCCTCCTCCTTACAATCATAACTAAACCTGCATGCCTTACTCTACGGAGGAGTTGATTAATGAGGATACGATGACTTATGGTCCAAAAACTGGTAAGTCTTCGATCAATAGCATATATGTAAATGAAAGTGCAATTTCTAAAATGAATTTTGTCTCAAAAGGAACCTTTGATCCTAATAGTTCGTTTGCATGTGCAGATGAAGTAGTAGACTTAAAGTGCGAAGATAGTCTTGGGGGAGTACAAGCTTTTGTTTCTGATTTTTCTAAAACTTCTTTTGATAAAACTGATTCTGGTTGTGTGTTTGGACAAGTTTTTCTTGATTCGTTTCATGCTTATGTGTCGTCTAGTGGGCCTGATATTTTGGGCAAAACTGTTGATGCTTGTGTTGAATCTTTGAAGAATACGTCTGATGATGAATGTTTTTTAGTTAATGCTTGTGATTGTGATATTTCTAACTCTACAGCTGATGTAAGTGTGACAGGTGAGATCCCTCAAGATACATTCAGTGATACCACTGAAACTCCTTCTCAAGAAAATCAAGAATGTCTTGATTCTTCTTCTGATTCGGTCTCAGTAGACGTCCCTAATGGTGAATCTAGTGGGACCCCATTGGAAACCATCGCTGAAAGAAAATATCAAGTAGATTCACATGATATATGTGTCGAGGAAACATGTGTTGATGAAATGTCAGTGTGTTCTGAAAATAAACCTAAATCAGTATCGATTAAAGAAGAAAAAGGAGTTGAAATAAATGAACAGTCACCATCAAATGTTTCTGAAAATAAAGTTAAAACTGAAACACCAGTTTTTCAAAATGGCCATGATAATAATAAGAAGGATGAATCTCATCATCCGTCTACATCTCATGCTTGTGCCAGTTCAGATCAGCAGGAACCAAAATGCTCAGAAAAGGCACAAGCTAAACAAGCAAGAAAAAACAAACAATCTCATACTTCGAAACCCAACAGATCCACATCTGCTATGAAGCACCAAAATTACCACGCTTTGAAACGACAAACATGTTTTAATTGTAGTATTGCTGGACACATCGCCAGAAACTGTGTTCAACTCCCAAGAGTGCAATCTAAGCATAAGAATGCAAAAAATCAGAAGGTTAAGCCAAACCGATCCCGTTATTCGAAGCCAGTGACAACTTCAAAGTTTAAGGCAATGAAAAATAACTATCGTAAAGTTAAGCCATCTGATCAAGACTGGAATGCAGCTAAACAAAGAAATAAAAATTGTCAAAATGATTTTTATCAAAGTAAATATAGAGCTTTCGTGAATTACAATTATAAGTGGTCACATCAATATTGGAAACCCAAAGCAAAAGATGCCCAATTGAACACATGTCAACAGAAATCTGTCAATAAAAACCAATCAAAGTTTTTAAACAAAGACAATCTAGTTTGGTAGAAAGTGACATACATTGATGCATAAGGAAAACCCAGATCCACTATGGGTTGGTTTCCTAAATCTAACTGATCCCGCTAATTGTGCAGGAACAGCTGTGGAGGACTACCGTACTACTTTGGTACATGGATAGTGGCTGTTCCAGGCACATGTCAGGAGAGTTGTCCCAACTCGTCAATGTCAAAGAATTTGTTGGTGGATATGTCTCTTTTGCGGGAGGAGAATCAGGCAAAATCACATTGAAATGAAAAGTGAGAAACGGGGTTCTAAGCTTTGAAAATGTGAATTACATCCCAGAACTGAAACACAACTTGCTGAGTATCTCGCAAATTTGTGACAGAGGAAATTCGATTCATTTCACCAAGAAGGGATGTTATGTGCTTAAACCAGGAATCATGATACCAGAAGACTGGTTTTTAATGACTGCCGAAAGACGTGGAAATGCATATATTATCGACATGAACAAGAAACCATGTGAAGAAATTACTTGCCTCTTCTCAAAGATTTCAGAACATGATGGTCTGTTGTGGCATCGTCGCCTTGGGCATGTGAATATGAAAAATCTGAATCTTCTAGCTAAAGGCGAATTGGTCCGTGATCTACCAATCAAAGACTTCATGCTGGTAGAAAAGTGTGTTGCTTGCGCCAAAGGAAAAGCTCATCGAAAGCCTCATAAGTCCAAGTCTACACCTTCAACAAAAGTTGTACTTGAACTACTACACATGGATCTCTTTGGTCCAGTGACCGTTTTGAGTATTGGCAAGAAGGCGTATTGTCTTGTGATTATAGATGACTACTCTCATTACACATGGGTTTACTTTCTTGGTCACAAGAACAAGGCTGCAAGTTTGATCAAACAGTTTATCACTCTAATGGAAAATCAGGCTAGTACAAGGGTGAAAGCAATTCGATCAGACAATGGAATGGAATTCAAAAATTTCACCTTGGATACATTCTGCGCAGAAAAGGGAATCGAACGACAGTACAGTGCGCCACGAACTCCACAACAAAATGGAGTAGCTGAGAGATGAAATCGTACTCTTATTGAAGCTGCACGAACCATGCTGGCCGACTCGAAGCTTCCTAGTTTCTTCTGGGTCGAAGCAGTTAACACAACTTGTTACATCCAAAATCATGCTTTAGTAAACAAATGCCACATGAAAACTCCTTATGAGATTCTGGAAGGATGTAAACCCTCGGTCTCACACTTCCGTATTTTTGGTTGTCCGTGTGTTTTGTTACTCATGGACACTAATGGGAAGTTTGAAGTCAAAGGGGATGAATGTTTCTTTATTGGATACGCTAAAGGATCTTCCTATAGAGTGTACAATAAAGTAACCAAGAAAGTCGTCGAGTTGTGTAATGTTGAATGGCTCGAAGAAAATTCTACGGACGCTAGAGTCGGTCCAGATTGGCTGTATGATTATGCTGATTTGTTCAAATCATTTAACATTTTGTCTAGTGTTTCCCCTGATGCAGGTGTGTCAACTCCGAAACAACCAGTTTCATTTGGTGATACGGAAGAAATGGAACATGATGAAGGGAGCTCAAGAAATCACACTATTGATCCACCAGGAATGCGATTTACTGAGCATCCAACGTCTCATCAAACCCCTGAAGGTGCACAATCTGGAGGTGTTACCTCAAATGCATCTGGATCAGAACTATTTGTTGATCCTATCCCTGAATATTGTACTGTTACTACTCCTGTGGTTCATAGTCCGGTAGCATCTAATGAGGGGGAGTCAAGCAACATCAACACACCTCAAGACGAGACCATACCTGAATTTTCCATTTCAACAAGCGTTCAATGAAATCATCCTATTGAGAACGTGATTGGCCCTGTTAATGCAGGAGTCCAAACCAGGAGCCAATTAGGAACCATTAATCTTTGTTTATACTTTAGCTACATTTCTCAAATTGAACCTAAAACCATTGATGTAGCTTTGCACGAACCAGGCTGGGTTGATGCTATGCATGAAGAGCTGAACCAGTTCGAGAAGCTAGGAGTATGGAAGCTTGTGGAGTTTCCAAAAGCGAAACGAAAACTTGGAACTCGCTGGGTTTTCATTAACAAGCAAGATTCTGCAGGAGTTATCATTCGAAACAAAGCAAGATTAGTGGTCCAAGGATTCAGACAGATAGAGGGACTGGATTATGATGAAGTTTACGCCCCTATAGCCCGACTTGAAGAAATCCGGATCTTCTTAGCATACGCATCCTACATGGGGTTCACCGTATACCAGATGGACGTCAAGACTGCGTTTTTGTATGGAGACGTGAAGGAGGAAATCTTTGTTGAGAAACTACCGGGTTTTATTCATCCAGATCATCCAGGTAATGCCTATAAGCTTGATAAGGCATTATATGGGTTGCACCAAGCACCTAGAGCTTGGTATGTAACTCTGACTGAACATCTTCTGGCTCATGGGTACACACGAGGCACAATAGACCAGACTCTGTTTATCAAGAGAGTGGGCAAGGATCTGATACTGGCTCAAATCTATGTCGATGATATTATCTTCGGATCGACAAGTGATGTTCTTTGAAAGGAATTTGAGGGGGTTATGAAAAAGAAGTTCGAGATGAGTGCGCTCGGAGAAATGACATTGTTTTTAGGCTTACAAGTCAAACAAGATTCTCGAGGCATTCTTATTCATCAAGGGAAATATGTGGATGATGTGCTGACAAAATTCAAGTTCACAGACGCTAAACCGGCTGAAACTCCAATGGCAGAAAGACCTTTACTGACTGAAGATGCGGAAGGTTCCCCTATTGATTAACGCCTTTATAGGTCTATGATCAGGTCTTTGATGTATCTGACAGCGAGCCTGTGACATCTGTGTCTCTACGACCATCATACAAATACAAAACCAATAAAATATTGTGTTTCATGCTTAGGATTTGTATAAATATGTGTATCATTTGCATATATCAATTCTTGTTCAATTTCGAGCTTTAAATCACTTTCTGGAAAGTTATACGCGAACTGATGCATAAATGTAACCAGATTATGGAATTTAGTGCATAGAAACCACAGCAAGTTTTGTCATGTATCAATCTAATGAAGAAACTAAAGTTAACTTTGTTCATTTCCATTTCTAATGAAGTACCCGCTGAGGAAAAATGAACTAGCTATTCATTTTTCACTTCTGAAAGAAATATCAGCTGAGGGAAATGAATAATCTATTCATAAACCGTGTTCATTTTCATTTCTTATAAGGTACCCCATGAGGAAAATGAATTATCCATTCATTTTCGCTTCTGAGAAATATCCACTGAGGAAAATGAACAACTTCATTTTCATTTCGGATAAAGTACCCACTGAGGAAAATAAACTATCCGTTCATCTTCGCTTTTGAAGAAATACCCACTGAGGAAAATGAATAAATTCATTCCATTTTTGAGGAAGTACCCACTGAGGAAAATGAATTGATCATTCATTTTCACTTCTAAAGAAATACCCACTGAGGGAATGAATAATCCTGCATCAATTTTGTCGTTTTCATTTCTAATGAAGTACCCACTGAGGAAAATGAATCATCCATTCATTTTCACTTCTGAAGAAATATCCACTGAGGAAAATAATCAGATTCATTTCCACTTCCGACGAAGTACCCACTGAGGAAAATGAATCATCCATTCATTTTCACTTCTGAAGAAAAATCCATCGGGGAAATGAATAACCTATTCAATAATCCTTCATTTCCACTTCTGACGAAGTACCCACTGAGGAAAATGAACTATCCGTTCATTTTCACTTCTGAAGAAATATCCATCGGGGAAATGAATATTCGTTGCGAAAATCCTTCATCTCAACTTCCGACGAAGCACCCACCGAGGAAAACAAATCATCCATTCATTTTCACTTCAGAAGAAATAACCATTGAGAAATGGACAGCTTATATGTTCCTTCATTTCCGTTTCTGATAAAAGCATTCGTTGGAGAAAATGAATTATCCATTCATTTCCGCTTTAAAAAAATACCCATTGGAAATGAATAACCTATTCATCTTTCATCTCCATATCTGACGAAGAATCCATTGGAGAAAATGAATCATCCATTCATTCTCGCTTCTAAAGAATATCCACTGGAGGAATGAAATACAAATCCTTACGAGATCTTTCTGTCTTAGTAGTTAGATTCTCAAGGGATACTCGTAGAACTACTGGTTAGTTTGATCTCTATCATTAATCAAATCACTCGTTCCCACTTCCTACTTTATCTAAGGAAGCACCCACTAGGGAATGGTAAAGTTACGCCTTACATGGAAATCCTTGATGGGTTACTCTATGCAAATAGATGACGCCCTAGATTCCCTGCAAGACGATTGTTTAACACAACTTCAGACAGACTCCTTCGAACAAATTTCGGGACGAAATTTCCTAATGTAGGAGAGACTGTGACATCTGTGTCTCTATGACCATCATACAAATACAAAACCAATAAAATATTGTGTTTCATACTTATGATTTGTATAAATATGTGTATCATTTACACATATCAATTCTTGTTCAATTTCGAGCTTTAAATCGCTTTCTGAAAAGCTATACGCGAACTGATGCCTAAATGTAATCAGATTAACACAACAAACACTACGGAATAGTGACATAGGCTTGATATACCTTAAATAACCTTTACAAAACTTAGAAATAAGTTTTGGATGGTTTGGTGTGTCAAAAGCAAGTTTATTCGCTCGCAGGGACTATTTGCGTCAAACTGTGAACGTATACCAATTCATATGGTAACGAACATTCCGGAACATGATCATAAGCTAAACATACCCTAAATATCCTTTACATAGCTTAGAAATAGGCTTTGAGGGGTTCGTTATGTAAAGATACGCTTATTTGATCAATAGGGACTAAAAGCGTCAAAAAGTGCATAAGTTTGCATTTTCGCGCATATCTTACGTTCTGAACATATCCGGACATCCAAAAATTTTTGTAATCATTAAAATATTTTATTTTAATGATTGGAATGCAAAAATACCATTCGTCGCGTAATTTGGATCGTTTTCGCGTCCGTTCGAGTTTTCGTCGTAATTAACCGAATAACGCAACCGTACGACCAAACGAACCGACATTCGAGATAATTTCAAGCATATTTCAAGTCTCCTATGCTTTAACATCCTTGTAGAGCCTTGAAAATGGGTTAACGGGGTTTAAACGCGTCGAAAATGGCTTAAACATGCTGCGGGGACCATTTCTGCCATTTTGTGAAAGTTTCTGGAACTGGGGACTGGTGGCGTCGCGCCGCAGCAATATGGTGGTGCCCTGGCAGCACGCGACGGCTTCATGTTGACAGAAATTCCATTTTTAGCAACTAGCTTGAACTTGGGGGTCTTTTATGCAACTTTTTCAATACTATGAACTAGTTTTGAAGCACCCATTGTTTACTAAACCATGTTCCACAAGTGTATGGTTGGATTTGAGCATTGATTCTTGCAAAAACACTTGTCAAGATCCTAAGAGCTCAAGACTTTCTATAAATACCCACTTGCTTCATTTGCTTTCTTCACACCATTTGATCTCAATTCTTCTCTAAGTTGAAGCTCTCACTTGTGAAGCTTCATACCTGAGAATTTTGAGTTCAAATCTTCCTTGCTTGGACCCTTTATAAGCTTCTTTCATGCTTTTATTTCTTTTCAAGCATGAAAATCAAATAGTGTTTGACTTTCTGCTTTGACCATGAAATTGGTCAACACAAAGTTCGTTTGAACTTTGCAACGTGAGCGTAATCACGATGGTTATAGTCCCTTGTGACTATACCTACTGATTACCACGTTGATTAGTCGAAGTGACGAGTCAAAGTTTCGGTCAAAATACATGTTTATGCGTATTTTGCAACGAAGCTATATTTGGGTATCAAAACACTTTGTTTTGATATCAAACTTGTTAGCTTAGTTAAACATCGTCACTTTTAGTCTAGTGCTTGTTTAGGGTCGTAAGTCAAGCGGTCTTGACAACCGCTTAGACTTTCGAACCCGACCTGTTTGGTCGATCGTTAGGATACGACCAAGCATATTTTGTGACCATAGTTGTATAGGGAGTAACCTTCCAAGGTTATACCTTATGGTCACTTAGTTTAATTAGTTGTATGATAGGTAGTTTATATGCCTTAGGAAAATGACCAAAATCCCTTTTCATGCATAATTGGTATTTAAACATATGTAACTTAACTTTTGTCACCTAAACTGATTATGCAACATATTTAAACATGTTAGGGCATATAATACTTGTCATAGGACTAGTTAGGCGCCTCGAACGCGCATTTGCGCGAACGACGCGTTAAAGTAGCCTACGCTACCTTAATGGGTCGTAACGGGTCGAAAGCACTTAGGATAGTTTCCGTTTTAGAATGTAGGCTTTGTTAAACCATATCACATGAGTTCCAATACTCATTTGGTTTACAATACCTCATTCTACCCGATCTTCTGATTTAGGTGTCGATTTATTAACTAGGCGATCTGATTACTAGGTGCTACTTGATTTCCTTGGTTTGCCTGAGCTTCGTTAAGTTCATTAGATCGAGGATACTTTGCACTTCAAGTGAGTACATAGTTCCCCTCTTTTACCATTTTCAAATGTTTTGGGGTGATTCATATGTGCTAAACGATTTCGAGTTTTCTAAAACTAATGTTATGGTTTATATTGAACACAACGATTTCAATTATGTGAACTATTGAACCACTGGAACTATGTGAACTATTGAACCACTGGAACTAGTGATCTATATGAACTAGTGAACCACTGGAACTATGTGAACTATTGAAGCACTGGAACTATTGAACTATGTGAACAATTTGAACTATTTGAACCATTGGAACTATTTGATCTATGTGAATTATTTGAACTATTTGAACCATTGGAACTATTTGAACCATTGGAACTATTTGATCTATGTGAACTACTTGAACTATTTGAACGATTGGAACTATTTGAACTATTGAACGATTGGGTTATGGTAAGTGATTAGGTAACGGGGCGGGTGTAATGTGATAAAAGCATGGTGGATACGCCGCTGGTACTTCATATATATAAGTGCTTTTAACACATTACATATCGTTGCATTATCTATATCACTTGGACGAATGTTTTCAAATCGAAGTTACACTACAAGAGTTTCCTAACGATATAAACCATTCAAGTTTTATTACGAGAACGATTTACAACTTGGTTAACAAAGACAAATGTTTTCAGTTAAGATTCATGGCTACAATGGTTTTGGTTTATACATATATCAACTTGTAAAAGTTGATAGAAACATACTGCAATATCAAACTCATTTGTTTTCAAGGTACACACTCGACAACTCCCGTAGTTGGACGAGGTATTGCAATATGAACTTAAAGACATGAATCTAACATACTCACAAAATCTATGTACTCGCCGGAATTTTTATGCTGACGTATTTTCACATATGTCTCAGGTACCATAGTTGATGACGTTTGATGATGATATTGATGCATGCTCACATAGGAATGGACGAGGCCTTAGTGACTTAATAACAATGAAAGACAATTGTTCATATTTTGTTTCTGATTTCAATACAATGTAATAAACTTATGTCAATAAAACGAAACTTCAAATCCATGTGTTGTGAAACAATGATTCTGTTACGACACTCCCCGACGTTTCCGCCGCGGTTTGTTGTTTTAACGCGGTCGGGGTGTGACAGAAGAGTTGGTATCAGAGCTCATGGTTATAGGGAATTAGGTTATTAGTAATGCTTTGACCTAGACTATAACCTTCCTAGGACCCTAATGCGAGTTTGCTTGCGTTTAGTCTTAAAACAATACCGTTGCCTCTCTTTAGGTAACAACCACAACAAGAACACGAATTACAAATCCTATTTCAAAACTAATCATCTCCTCGTAGATGATTTATTATTAGGTTTTGAACCTTCAAAGTTTTCAAAATCTCATCAAAGTTTAGGTCCTATTAATGTGAACACGTGCAATCTGGAAGGGTGGGTGCCTGTATCCCGAGTTTTCTGTCTAAGGCTAGAGTGTTCGTACAAATCCACATAATCGGATCAATCACTCTTACCTGGGAACTCTTGGGGTGAGTGTCCACTTATAGGCTAAAGCATGTCTTCGCGATACATTATAAGGACCTATTTACTTTGTTCAGCCTCTGTGCGTCATTTGTTTGTTCGAAGTAACGAATGAATGATCGCCTTCCTTATGTTTCGTTGTTATCTTCGATACCTCTTTTGTTTATCCAATTGTCAATCTCACTCGTTTCCCATGTTTCCTTGTTCTTTGTAGAATATGCCACCTAGACGTGATCCAGAACAGGATGCTGCCCTCACAGCCACAATCGTTCAGCAGATGGCTACTGTGCTTCCGAACCTCATTACCCAGATAAACCAAGCTAATAACAATAACAATGCTCTGTGTAACTTTAAAACATTCAATTCAGCTAAGCCATCAAAATTTTCTGGGTCTCAAGGACCAACTGCACTCCTACAATGGTTTGAGAGTCTAGAAAGCTCATTCAGACATGTTCAGTGTCTAAATGAGCGAAAGGTTGAATTCACATCTAGTGTCTTTGAAAAACGAGCATTAACATGGTGGAATGGTGTGATGAGAGATAGGGGTGCCGATGTGGCACTGGCTCAAACTTGGGAAGAGCTTCGAGCTCTAATGATGAAGGAATTCTGTCCTCGTCATGAAATCAGGGCATTGGAAAGGGAATTCGACGACCTTAAGCAAGATAGTGGTGAGCATCGAGCCTACACGGACCGATATGAGGATCTAAGTCTGTTATTGCCAACCATGGTTACGCCTTTGGATAAGGCAATTCAAAAATATATTGATGGCTTCCCTGACTCAGTACAAGACATTGTTACTGGTAGCAACCCTACTACAGTTAGACAGGCCATTGAGCTATCCGCTACCCTAACTAAATCTCAGATCAGGAAAGGTAAACTTTTCCTAAAAGGCGACAAGAAACCAACCGATGAAACGAAACCAAAGGATAAGCAAACTGAATCCTCCAAGAAGTCAAAGAAGCGAAAGGCTTCTCAGAACTTCGTCGTGGTTGCTCAAAACAATCCAACTGTCCCTGACCAACCAGCTCAACCCCATGCTAAGAAGCCATACAACGGGACTGCACCCTTGTGCAACCAATGTAACCTTCATCATCATGCTAGTGTGAAATGCCGCAAATGCCTAAATTGTGCACTTACTGGTCATACAGCTTGGGTTTCCCGAGCTGCAGCTGCACCAAATCAAGCTGATAACAACCCAGCACAAGCTCGTTTCCCACCAGGTTCTTGCTACAACTGTGGCGAGATGGGCCATTTCCAAAATAATTGCCCAAAGCTTGTTAATGCAAATCCAGCACATAGATGAGCATTCGACCGACTGGAAGGCGATTCTATTTGGAACAATCGAATCTTGTGTATTATTTTCTTTTGTTAATCAAGTCTATGAAACAAGTTATTTTGGTTTATGAATAAGCATTTATTTGCATTACGATGTATGAAAACAAGTGTGATTTCATGTATGAACAACATATTCCCTACAACACCAATACCAAGGAACCGTGTTCCTTGTAAAACCAACTACTCTCGTATTTCTTCCATTCTTTTGATCACTTGTGATCTTTAGGAAAATCCTAAGTACTCGTTTCTTTTAAAGAAACGAAGTACAAGGTGCAAGTTACAACTCTGGACGAATAGCCAAAGTATCACTTTAAATCCTTAATAGGATACCCAAGGGTACTTCCGTAAGCCCTTGATTGGTCTTACATATCATATTTTCCTGACTTCACAATATTTTACATAGCATATGATTTCAAAGGATTATGCATGTTTTCAAAATCAACTCACATGGTTTAAAACATTTCATAAAAATGTTTACCTAATATACTTAGTACATGATTTCAAAAAACAAAACATTACAAAAAAGGTTTTCAAAAACATATTTTTTTAACGATTCCAAGCATAGCTTTCAAAAACATTTTTGCACGTATGTTGTTCTAACGTACGTATTACACGATTTTCAAGAACACTCTGCTTAGTATGCTGACTTAGCATGCTTAGCACAAAATATTCAAGGACCCATTTGCTTCATATGTTGTCTTAGCATATCTAGCACCTTGATTTCATAAACACTATACTTCGTATATGGTCTTAGCATACCAAGTACAAAGTTCCTAAACTTTTTCCGCTATACGAATTCCAAATCCTTACAGGATCTTCTTCATAGTTCGATCCTTGTAAACGTTTAAAGCACAAAATCAAAGTCCTTAATTGGATTCTTTATGTGCTTTAATACGAATATTATGATTCATTGTGAACGAAATCGAATCCTTGTAAGATTATCTTATCTTTATAGATAGATTCTTGAGGATGTATAAAGTGCTAGTTGAAGTCCATCGATTGGATTCATGGTGTACTTGGAATGCACGCATTCAAATCAACGACGAGTTAACAACAAGTTAATAACAAACTAATAACGAGTTAAAAACCAAGTAAACAATGGTGTGTCTATTATGTGCTTACGTGTTTATGTGTTGACCTAATCAAATTAAAGTTATCTCAAGATTGTTCGATAAATTCTATCCCCTACACATTATAAAACGAACTGTGCGGACCGTGCAAGCAATTACGTAATTATGGATGCATACATAATTATGGAATTTAGTGCACAGAAACCACAGCAAGTTTTGTCATGTATCAATCTAATGAAGAAACTAAAGTTAACTTTGTTCATTTCCATTTCTGATGAAGTACCCGCTGAGGAAAAATGAACTAGCTATTCATTTTTCACTTCTAAAAGAAATATCAGCTAAGGGAAATGAATAATCTATTCATGAACCGTGTTCATTTTCATTTTTTATAAAGCACCCCCTGAGGAAAATGAATTATCCATTCATTTTCGCTTCTAAGAAATATCCACTGAGGAAAATGAACAAATTCATTTTCATTTCGGATAAAGTACCCACTGAGGAAAACAAACTATCCGTTCATTTTCGCTTTTGAAGAAATACCCACTAAGGAAAATGAATAAATTCAGTCCATTTTTTACGAAGTAACCACTGAGGAAAATGAATTGATCATTCATTTTCACTTCTAAAGAAATACCCACTGAGGGAATGAATAATACTGCATCAATTTTGTCGTTTTCATTTCTAATGAAGTACCCACTGAGGAAAATGAATCATCCATTCATTTTCACTTCTGAAGAAATATCCTCTGAGGAAAATAATCAAATTCATTTCCACTTCCGACGAAGTACCCACTGAGGAAAATGAATCATCCATTCATTTTCACTTCTGAAGAAAAATCCATCAGGGAAATGAATAACCTATTCAATAATCCTTCATTTCCACTTCTGACGAAGTACCCACTGACGAAAATGAACTATCCGTTCATTTTCACTTCTGAAGAAATATCCATCGGGGAAATGAATATTCTTTGCGAAAATCCTTCATCTCTACTTCCGACGAAGCACCCACCAAGGAAAACGAATCATCCATTCATTTTCTCTTCAGAAGAAATAACCATTGAGAAATGGACAGCTTATACGTTCCTTCATTTCCGTTTCTGATAAAAGCATTCGTTGGAGAAAATGAATTATCCATTCATTTCCGCTTTAAAAAAAATACCCATTGGAAATGAATAACCTATTCATCTTTCATCTCCATATCTGACGAAGAATCCATTGGAGAAAATGAATCATCCATTCATTCTCGCTTCTAAAGAATATCCACTGTAGGAATGAAATACAAATCCTTACAAGATCTTTCTGTCTTAGTAGTTAGATTCTCAAGGGATACTCGTAGAACTACTGGTTAGTTTGATCTCTATCATTAATCAAATCACTCGTTCCCACTTCCTACTTTATCTAAGGAAGCACCCACTAGGGAACGGTAAAGTTACGCCTTACATGGAAATCCTTGATGGGTTACTCTATGCAAATAGATGACGCCCTAGATTCCCTGCAAGACGATTGTTTAACACAACTTCAGACAGACTCCTTCGAACAAATTTCGGGACGAAATTTCCTAATGTAGGGGAGACTGTGACATCTGTGTCTCTACGACCATCATACAAATACAAAACCAATAAAATATTGTGTTTCATACTTATGATTTGTATAAATATGTGTATCATTTGCACATATCAATTCTTATTCAATTTGAGCTTTAAATCGCTTTCTGATAAGTTATACGCGAACTGATGCATAAATGTAATCAGATTAACACAACAAACACTCCGGAATAGTGACATAGGCTTGACATACCTTAAATAACCTTTACAAAACTTAGAAATAAGTTTTAGATGGTTTGGTGTGTCAAAAACAAGTTTATTCGCTCGCATGGACTATTTGCTTCAAACTGCGAACGTATACCGACACATATGGTAACGAACATTCTAGAACATGATCATAAGCTAAACATACCCTAAATATCCTTTACATAGCTTACAAATAGGCTTTGATGGGTTCGTTATGCAAAGATACGTTTATTTGATCAATAGGGACTAAAAGCGTCAAAAAGTGCATAAGTTAGCATTTTCGCGCATATCTTACGTTCTGAACATATCCGGACATCCAAAAATTTTTGTAATCATTAAAATATTTTATTTTAGTGATTGGAATGCAAAAATACCATTCGTCGCGTAATTTGGATCGTTTTCGCATCCGTTCGAGTTTTCGTCGTAATTAACCGAATAACGCAACCGTACAACCAAACAAACTGACATCTGAGATAATTTTAAGCATGTTTCAAGTCCCCTTTGCTTTAACATCCTTGTAGAGCCTTGAAAATGGGTTAACGGGGTTTAAACACGTCGAAAATGGCTTAAACATGCTGCAGGGACCATTTCTGCCATTTTGTGAAAGTTTCTGGAACTTGGGACTGGTGGCATCGCTCCACAGCAATATGGTGGTGCCGTGGCGGCACGCGACGGCTTCATGTTGACAGAAATTCCATTTTTAGCAACTAGCTTGAACTTGGGGGTCTTTTATGCAACTTTTTCAATACTATGAACCCGACCCGTTTGGTCGATCGTTAGGATCCGACCAAGCATATTTTGTGACCATAGTTGTATAGGGAGTAACCTTCCAAGGTTGTACCTTATGGTCACTTAGTTTAATTAGTTGTATGATAGGTAGTTTATATGCCTTAGGAAAATGACCAAAATCCCTTTTCATGCATAATTGGTATTTAAACATATGTAACTTAACTTTTGTCACCTAAACTGATTATGCAACATATTTAAACATGTTAGGGCATATAATACTTGTCATGGGACTAGTTAGGCGCCTCGAACGCGCATTTGCGCGAACGACGCGTTAAAGTTGCGTACGCTACCTTAATGGGTCGTAACGGGTCGAAAGCACTTAGGATAGTTTTCGTTTTAGAATGTAGGCTTTGTTAAACCATATCACATGAGTTCCAATACTCATTTGGTTTACAAGACCTCATTCTACCCGATCTTCCGATTTAGGTGTCGATTTATTAACTAGGCGATCCGATTACTAGGTGGTACTTGATTTCCTTGGTTTGCCTGAGCTTCGTTAAGTTCATTAGATCGAGGATACTTTGCACTTCAAGTGAGTGCATAGTTCCCCTCTTTTACCATTTTCAAATGTTTTGGGGTGATTCATATGTGCTAAATGATTTTGAGTTTTCTAAAACTAATACTATGGTTTATATTGAACACAACGATTTCAACTATGTGAACTATTGAACCACTGGAACTAGTGATCTATATGAACTATTGAACCACTGGAACTATGTGAACTATGTGAACTATTGAACCACTGGAACTATTGAACTATGTGAACAATTTGAACTATTTGAACCATTGGGAACTATTTGATCTATGTGAATTATTTGAACTATTTGAACCATTGGAACTATTTGATCTATGTGAACTACTTGAACTATTTGAACGATTGGAACTATTTGAACTATTGAACGATTGGGTTATGGTAAGTGGTTAGGTAACGGGGCGGGTATGTGATAAAAGCATGGTGGATACGCCACTGGTACTTCCTATATATAAGTGCTTTTAACACATTACATATCGTTGCGTTTTCTAGATCACTAGGACGAATGTTTTCAAAACGAAGTTACACTACAAGATTTTCCTAACGATATAAACCATTCAAGTTTTATTACGAGAACGATTTACAACTTGGTTAACAAAGAAAAATGTTTTCAGTTAAGATTCATGGCTACAATGGTTTTGGTTTATACATATATCAACTTGTAAAAGTTGATAGAAACATACTGCAATATCAAACTCATTTGTTTTCAAGGTACACACTCGACAACTCCCGTAGTTGGACGAGGTATTGCAATATGAACTTAAAGACATGAATCTAACATACTCACAAAATCTATGTACTCGCCGGCATTTGTATGCTGACGTATTTTCACATATGTCTTAGGTACCATAGTTGATGACGTTTGATGATGATATTGATGCATGCTCACATAGGAATGGACGAGGCCTTAGTGACTTAATAACAATGAAAAACAATTGTTCATATTTTGTTTCTTATTTCAATACAATGTAATAAACTTATTTCAATAAAATGAAACTTCAAATCCATATGTTGTGAAACAATGATTCTGTTACGACACTCCCCGACGTTTCCGCCGCGGTTTGTTGTTTTAACGCGGTCGGGGTGTGACAGAGCCATCAAGACATTATGTTTGCTGTCTGCAACTGCGCGCAATATCAGGCTAATCCTAAAACTTCTCATCTTACTGTTGTTAAATGAATCTTTCGGTACTTTAAAGGCCGACCTCGGTTTGGTCTGTGGTATCCGAGGGATTCCAATTTTGACCTGTTTGCGTTTTCTGATAGCAATTTTGGAGGCACTGACAAAGATAGGAAATCCACATCAGCTGGATGTTAATTTTTGGGTGACAGGCTCATTTCTTGGCAATGCAAGAAACAACAAACGGTGGCAATTTCTACAGCTGAAGCAGAGTATGTCGTGGCTTCGGCGTCTTGCTCCCAAGTGGTGTGGATGCAGCATCAATTGCAGGACTACGGTTTGACTTATCTTAATACTACCATATACTGTGATAATGATGCTGCTATACAAATTGTGAAAAATCATGTCTTCCACTCAAAAACCAAACACATTGATATTAAAGTTCATTTTATACCAGACTGTTTTGACAGAGGTCTTATCAAACTGGAGCAAATCGACACAGATGCAAATGCTGCCGATTTGTTCACAAAACCTGTCAGCAGTTCGAAGTTTCAAGTGCTTGTGGATTTTCTGAAAATGATCTGTTATACTGACTGAGCACGTTTTTGTTTTTCATAAGTAAATTTGTACATAAAGTTTTCTATTCTTAGGTAGTTTTTATTTATGCACAAATTTAGGGGGAGAGATTTTGAAAAATACAAAAACATTGAAAAATTTCAAAAAATACAAAAACATTAAAAAGTTTGAAAAATACAAAAAGAAGCATTGCATGACATGGGAAATGAAATGAATTTTCACATTGTGGTAAAGGGCTGACTCATGTAAGACTAATATCGGAAATATTGGTTGTTTCTGTTCAGAACCTAAAATAGTATATGACCCCAGGAAAGAAAGTCACTTGGAATTAGCTCATTTCTATTTGAATGCCTGTGTGATGTCCCGATACACACAATTTTGGTCTGGTTCTGAAAGCTTCTCTGAAAAAGTCGTGTATCTCCTCTGTTTTGCGTGAGCAAAGACCTGGAGGTGCTAGGCAGCGCTTAGCTTCTGTTTTGCGTGAGCAAAGACCTAGCTGAGCGCCTGTCGTCTCATAGATCAATTAACACCCGAAAGAGGCCCTCAAGTGCCCAAAAGAAACTCAAGAAACCTATATCAAACTGAGAAAACTCATTTGATCTGTATATGATCTATTTTGTTCTTTTCTTAACCTAGTCCCAGTTAAGGTTTCAGAAGTCTGGAGCGGACTTGTGAAATATGTGGTAGGGAAACTGCTTGCATGATATAGTGTGCTACCTAAAATTCTAGGATTTGATTAGTATTTGTTTGGGTGTTCATAGTTAAGACATCAAAACATGATAAATTAGTTATAGGCAGTCATATGGAAAAGGTCTAGGGAGATAAGTTTAAGTGGACAAGTATACTAGCAATCGTCTAGATCATTTGGTAGTTTATCAGTGTTGAGAAGTGAAGTCAAGCCCGAAACCTCGTGATTTGATCCCTGAGCTATTACGATATTTTCTAATTTTATTTTGTAGATAATTATTCGTATTATCTATTTTTCTTTTTAGGTTTTGATCTCGTAAAATGTGCTCGGGAGGTTAAAAGGGTTATCTAAGAAATGTTGGTTTTTAAATGGATTTTAAAATAATAATTATCATTAAATTATAGAGAATAAAATCCTGAAAGTCAAATCTTATGATGGTCTCGACTCGAGATCATGGTCTCGGCCCAAAAATCAAAAGCCTGGTCTCGACTCGAGTTCATGGTCTCGGCCCAGAATCAAGGGCCCAACCCATGACAGATGAGATATTTAAGGAGGTTTCGACTCGAGACCTAACTATTCACTCAAAACCCTCTACTGTTTGCTCTCAAACTCTCCCTCAAATTTCTGGCAAGATCATCATTTTCCGACGAATTTTTCCGGTTTCAACTCGGTATCACTGATTATTTGAAGGTGTTATGCTGTTTTGATGAAGATTTGTTGAAGTTTTGTAGGTGTTTATAAAGAATAGTTGAAGATTTGAATTTCATTAAGAACCCTAATTCTGGGTTGATTATGGTCTTCATGGAAATTAAAGATTGTTAATGGACTTTGATCCAAAGTTACTCAGATGATTGTTGTTTATGGGGTCTCGACTCAGATTGCGACTGATCTCACATTGTACTTGAGACTTGTGGTTGCGAGTCGCAACCTCGTTGATCTCGACTAAGGTCTCGACTCACAATCACATGATCTCAACTCGAAATCATATGGTTTCGACTCGAAATCATATGGTTTCGACTCGAAATCAAGCTGTCTCGACTCAGAATTACATGTTCTCGAGTCAACGTTACAGTATTTGACTCGCAATCTGAATCTTGGACCTTTGACCTATGCTGATCTTCGACTTAAAAAATTGCAATTTTTTTTTGTAAATTTTGAATCAAACTAACAATGAATTTCTTAACCATAACTCTATACTTAACAATTTTTGGTTTGTGTAGGATATGGATCTGAAGTTTATTTCGACGCATAATCAAGCAGGATATCTAGCACCACCTCCAGGGAAACACAAGAGAATGTATACGTCTTTAATTAAAGGATTGAATAGCTGCAGGATAGTTCACGCATTACGAGAAAATCCTGTCGTATTTGAAAGTTTGATTCAAGGTTTCTGGAAGACTGCGAGATTCGAAGCACTTGAAGCTGAGGGTAAAGGAGCAATCGTTGCAGAGATTCAAAAGAAGGCTGTTATGGTGACTGAACAGATGATATGGGAAGTGTTGCAGCTTAATAACCAAGAGACTGATCCTATTGAGCTTCCAGCTGGAACTGCGGAGGCAATTTTTCCACAATTAAGTTATGAAGGAAAGTATCCGTCATTAGTGAAGAAATTTGTGCATCCATATTGGCGTTTGTTAGTGCAGATGTTCATTCTTTACATGACAGAAAACCGAGGAGGCACAAATCAGTTGAATATCACACAGTCTGCTGCATTTGTTTCTCTGATTACGAATCAACCATTCAACTATTCGAAGTACATATTTGAAGGCATGAAGAGAAATGTAACAGGGGTCAGGAAGGACAAGTTCCTTATGTATCCAAGGTTCTTGCAAATGGTGTTTAATGCTCGGTATCCAGAGTTGGTGAGATCTGTAAATACCTTGGAGTTGAAACCTATGGGTCCTGCTTGTTTTGGTGCTCTCACACCTAAGAAGGGTACTGAAAAGAAATTTGAAGGACGAATTCCTCTAGAGAAGTTTGGTCAATTTGCTGAAATGGAAGATATAGCAATTGACCCTGTGATAGTTCAACCTGCTCTTGTAAACGCTGCACAAATCAATGCTCCTATGAATGCTATAGTTGTTGAAGAGCACGTTGTTTAAGGTACTGCTGAAAATGAGCCTGAGACAGAGATTCTTACAATCAACTCTGAAGATGAAGGCATCGAGATTAGTTGTGATGATGAAGACGAAGCTGAGCTTCCTCCTGAAGCTGATGTTAATTCTGCTGTTTCTACTGTTCAATAACCTGTGATTACGTCTGAAAGTTTGTCTCAGCTATTGAAGTCTATAACTGAAAAGATGGGAAATCCTCCTTCCAATCCTTCAGTTCATGTTGAAGAGAAAATGTTTACTGACCCAAAGGATCCTGATACTCTACCTTTGAAGCGAAAAAGGAGGGATCCTCGACCTAGAATGCATGTTGAGCAAAGCCAAGATCAACCCACAAATGTTACTGAAGATGAAGAAGGTCTGTATGACTTCAATTTTGAGAAGAATATCATTGATTCCACCACAGCTACTGAAAATATCTTTGAGTTTGATGATGATGCTCAAAGAATGGATGTGAATACCACTTCTGTAAAGATTCTAGTTACCACCTGTGTTTCTACTCCTGTCATTGATCCAACGCCACCTGTTGTTACTACTATAGCTGGCACATTTGGAACGATTCCTGAAGAGCCTTGTAGTTCAAGTGGTAAGAGGCCTGAAGAGCCATTAAGAATGTTGTTTGATGATGATTCTAGTGATGATGAGTTTATTAGCATGAGAGAGATGAAGAAAATGATACTTGTGCTTGAACAAGACTTTATTCATAAAGATGTCAAAATCATTCAGCTAGAAGATACTATCGTGCAAAAGAATCAACAAATTGATCAACTTCAAGGAGATGTCAGTTTGTTGTTCAACATGGTTTATGATTTACATGGAAAGTTGGAAAAGAAGTTTGAACAAAAGTTTTCTGATCCAACTCATGTGGAAAGCAGAAGAAAAGCTGATGAAGATAGGGCAAGGGTTTTTGCTGAGAATGAAGCTGAAAGGAATACTTCTATGGAGCATTATTTCAAGAAGGTTACTGATAGAGATGTTGACAAGGAAAAGGCTGAAAGAATAAAGAAGAAAAGAGAGATTGTGATCCTAAAGAACATGAATCTTAATCCAGAAGATGAAGATGCTCAAGCCACTCATCATCTAATGGATGTTGGTGAAACTCTTTATGATAAAGTTGGCAATCGCTCTGGTGTGGTTAGCTGGGGATTTGATTATGATCGTAAAAGATGGTGGATTAAGAGGAAGGTTGGTCCTATAGAATGGTACAAGAATCCCGCTTAATTTCAAACATTCACTAAGGTGGACTTGATCACTTTGTCAAGGGCACCTTATGTTGATGATAAGCCCGGTGGGCGTGGATATTTGTTTTTGAAAGACTGCAAAGAGAAGTTTTACGTGGATTTTCTTCGATGCACACTGCAGAATCCATTGTTAATCCTGCTGAAAGGGGTGTGAAGGATCCACGCACCAATAAACGTATGAAGATAGTGTCATGGCCACCGACGGATAAAGAAAAGACTATTCCTTTAGTGAAGAAAATTCCTAAAGGTGCTCTGAAGACAATGCATTTCTGGGCGTATGATGCTCGTTTAGGGAAAGCTGTGATTGTTTGTGATGATGATGTGAACTTCCATTTAGTTGATCAAGTAGATTTGCTAAACTTAGCCCTAGAAGATTTCGAAGTGCTTGCTCGGAACCAGATTAGGTCTACTGAGAAATATGAAGAAGTAGCTAAAGGATGGACTGCTGCTGTTGCTTTAGTCTTACACATTCGTACAAAAGGATTTGGTGGTTTCAAGGATCGATTGGGTGGTAGCAGTGGTCGTTGAAGTTATCACATTCTCTATGCATAAACCTAGTGGGAGATTGTTGAAACCTGAAGGTTTATACATAGAGAATTACTATGTTTAGGGGTTGACTTGTAAAGTTTTGTTTTAATAGTGTTTGGGTCGATATGTTTGTTTTGGGTCTAGTAGGTTTCGAGTGGGCCTATAGGGGTTTCGACCCACTTTGTTTAGTATTTAAGTAAACCTCAACCATTAGGTTGAGGTTGATCAGTTGTCTAGAACTTGAAGGCCAGCCGAAACCTGCTTGGAGTCTTGTATCTGTCACCTTCAATCAGTGAATGCAAGATATCTTTGGTTTGTTTTGATTACTTATATTGTTTCGGTTATATTTGTTCTTGAATCCGCTTGTGTTTGATTTCCGCACTTACACAAGTCATTGTTTGATATCGTTGAAAGATCCTAACGGGTTTTACAAAACCACTGCCAATGAACACTAACATCAGAAGAGCTTGTAAAATAAAATAAATAAAAAGGTAAAACATAACACCGAACAATAAACATGCGTAAAATCGTTGAACCACGCACCCCAGTCGCGGCGTGTTAATGCGAAGAAATTATATAGAAACATAAAACGTAAAAAAGAATATCTAAGTCGGTCTAGGATTCGCTCGTTGCGACGAACTTTTCAAACGTGGGAAAAATAGACGCGCTGCGACTGGACTGTTAAACGGGGAAAACAGACAAAAAACGTTGCACCCTACACGCACGTTGCTGCGTGTTAACTCGCAAAATTTAGAACGAAGCGTAAAACGAAAAACTTGCGAAAGATGAAAAGTATAAGGGAATATAGTTGAAAATAAGAAAGTGTTGGGGTTAAATTGAAAAGTTTAAAAGCTTTGGGTTTAAACTAAAAATGTCAAAGGGTTTAAAATGAGAAACATAAAAACCTTTGGATTAAAAGCTAAAAATGCAAAAAAAATTTGAAAAACAGCCGATACATATATTACAACTATTAAAGCAACAAAAAGTTGCTAATTCTTTGGAAATTTGTAAAAAGGGTGAATAAGAAAATTTTTCCTCAAACTCAATTCACAAATTGAAACCATCAATTGGATACACTCACATATCAAAGGTAACACTTTTAAAAAATGTTCAATTGATTCAAACAACGTATCCTTTTCCAAGTTTGTCATTTTTATTTTCCGTTGTGATTCTTTATTGGTGTTTTCCTATATATGGTTTTTTCCATGTTCGTCGATTTTCCCTTCTTGAATCGCAACAATTCGATACCATGCAATTTACTCAGTGTCTGCTTATCATTGGTCGATGCTTGAAAATAATGAATTTAATATAGGGTTCTGAACGCTTGGGTTAAGCAAGTGTATAATTCTTCAATTCAATGGCAAATTCCACACAATTAAATGGATAAAAACGTGAAGTGTTAATTTCATTTAGAGTAAATTACAAAGTTCGTCCTTTATGTATGTCATTTATTACAAAGTATGTCCTTTATCTTTAATAAGCTCAGAAAACATACTTAATGTTTGAAAAACCATTCAGGTTATGTCCTTTACCCTAAACCTAGTTTGTTTTCCCAGTTAAGTCAGGTCACGTGAGAAGCACATGAGGGCATTAATGTCATTCTACCCACCATCATCTTCTCCATCTTTCATTCAGCTGCACATATCTAACCCTAATCCCCAATTCATCACAAACCCACTTGTTCTTTTTGGCCCTAATCTCCTACGCAACCAGAAACACCAGCACATCACACCTTCACCTTCAGATCTACATCAATCCCCCTTTTTCCCACACTCCCCGTAACAACTACACAAATCTCCAATTATCATTATTATTATTATGTATCCTCAATTTCAACATCTTAGATCCGTATCGTAAAACTAACAAATCCAAGTCCAAATGGGGGCATCTGAATCTATACAAGTAGCAAAAGAAGACGACGATGAAGAAACCGAACAAGTAGAACAAAACATTCACGATGATTCCAGAAGAAGATTACTTGTTGAAGACGACAACTTAATGAAGAAAGTTGTTGAGCAAGAACCAGAGCTGTTACCGTGTCACGCATCAGCGTCACCGTTATCTCCTCAATCGTTGTTGTTCGGTACGCCGCGGCTGCCGCCGTCAATCAAGGTGTGGGACCCTTGCAACATGCTGTCTCCGCTGCCACAGTTTACACGTAGCTTTTCCGACGTGGTGGAGGAAGATAGGGCTACGACAGAGGTGTATTTGATTTGTCAAGCTGAGTGTCATGTGAACTTGAGGCCGGATTTGGTCGGTGGTAGGTGTCCGGAATCGGAATTGACGGTTAATGGGAAGAGACAAGCTAGGGCTTTGGCTGTGTTCTTGAAATCTCAGGGGATTCGGTTTAATGCCGTGTATACTTCGTCGTTGAAATTCAGGTTAGGTATGTGCAGCTGATTGAAAGATGGAGAAGATGATGGTGGGGTTTAGGGTTTTTATAACAGGGCACATTAATTGGTAGGTAGAATGACATTAATGCCCTCATGTGCTTCTCACGTGACCTGACTTAACTGGGAAAACAAACTAGGTTTAGGGTAAAGGACATAACCTGAATGGTTTTTCAAACATTAAGTATGTTTTCTGAGCTTATTAAAGATAAAGGACATACTTTGTAATAAATGACATACATAAAGGACGGACTTTGTAATTTACTTTTTCATTTAAAAAGATTGGGTGGGTATTGAGATTAACTTCATTAGACGGGAAGTTTTAATTTACCCGTTTGATAGATTACCACAAATATTTTGTATCTTTTTTAGTCTTTTGCATCTAACTTTCTCTTAACCACATTTACAACACACCTACATAATAATCTCATATGCAGGGGCGTAGGTTAGTAGGTGCTCGGGGGTGCATCCGTCCCCTCTAATGTTTCGGTTAGAAGTGTATCATTTCCGTTTTTCGTCCAAAAATATTAAACTTATATAGGATCGCCCCTCCAATTATTTAAATATTTATACAAAATATAAATCAAAGTAAAGTTTGTTAGCACTTTAATAAATCTTAAAGGTCGTCAGGCTAAGTTGTAATTCTTCATCCAGGTTTCATTTATCTCGTACCACTATATATATATATATATATCGAGAGAGAGAGAGAGAGGGTGGGAGTTGGCTACAAAGTCCATTTTTCCTACAAAGTGTAAGAAGTTATAAAACACCATCATGTTAACCATAAAACACACTCAAGACCCACAAATAACAAAGTGAAGATTACTAAAACGCCATATTTATTGGTTTTGTGTTTTGGATGATAAGGCTTTGATTAACGAATGGCTAACGTTATTGTGTTTTATGTTGATTATCATGCTATGTTTTATATTCATAGTTCTACAATGTTGTGTTTGAAGTTTTTATGGACTGTTAGGGTTTGGATATTGTGTTTTAGTGATTTTTACTCTGTTATTTGTGAGTTTTGAGTGTGTTTTATGGCTGAAATTGTAGTGTTTATGACTTTGTACACTTTGTAGGAAAAATGGACTTTATAGCCGAACCTCACCCTATATATATATATATATATATATATATATAGATCTTTTGTTTGTTAAACAACATTTAGTTTTTTTATATGTAAGAACGGGTCCTTTGAATAAATGAACTTTTTAGTTTTATTTGGAACTATTATTATTTGACCCGACCCGAAACATAACGATAGGAAAAAAAATTGGGTCCCATGACTTTATGCCCACTCGAAACTTTTGGTCAAGCTCCGCCACTGCTCATATGTATAAACCAACGCCAACGCTTACCACCGCAATTTTCAACTAACCATTCTACGTATAATATTATAACAATTTTCAGTTCAAATTTCGGCGCCAAAGTTGGGGCTTTCTCAGACTTAGGAATTTCACATCTCATATGGTAATTCAAAAACATTTATAATTAACATCCGCTGCAACGCGCGGTCCACTCGTTATTAAATAAAAAGGAATTAGCTTTATATGAAAACTTTGAATACATATTGAGGAAAAGTTGGGATACTTATGAAACCGAACTCAAAATTTGTTGTGGGGAAGGGAAAAAGGATACTAAAGATGTTTAAAGTGTTGTTTATGTACTTTTGTTTATTGTAAATTAATTTTTCCTAGCATGGGAAGTTCCCGGGTGATAGCCTAGTCTTTTATATATCCCTAAAATGAGAGCTATCATTCTGTTCCCGAGTCTCATTTAACTGGGGGAGGGGAAAGAAAAGAGATGAAAATATGAAAAAATCATGTTCCCGAGATTTTTTAAGGATAGAAGTGGAAGGGAAAGGAGGGAAAATGGAAGAAAATTTGTACGTATATTTATCCTCCTAAATCGAAGAGATTAGGAGGGAAAATCTTATCAATTATTAAATTACCCTCATATATAATCATTGTTATAAACACTAGTAAAGGGTATAATGGTAAAATTGTTCATTTCTTTTCTTTTCCTCCTAACTCGGGAACACATAAAATGCTTGATTTCTTCTCTTTTCCTTTACTTTTCTTTAAACCCGAGAACACGAAAAAAATCACATCTTTTTCATTCTTTTCTCTCTTAATTCATTTTCCTTCCCCTCCCTCTGTTAAATAAGTCTCGGGAACACAGTGCGCCATGGAACATGCCCAGATCTATCAGAAAGGGTTATGTTAAATAGACCCACAAGTCAACCTTTTGTTTTATATCATTGGGTGTTGCTTTCGACACCCTAATCTATGACACCAACTCTATTAGTGTAATCATTACCTAGTAGCAACAATATAATTATTACTTGGACTTTATCGACTGAAGGGGGCAATATAATTGAGGTGCATATTACAACAAAAGATTTCGAATGTGACAACCCGGATAATTAAGGTTAGCACTGCTTGAAATCCCACAACATTTAGCGTGTGTTATGTGTTTAATTATTTACCTCGTGTATTATTAGTTGGTTAGATGTGTATGTTTTCAGGAAATCGCTAAACACTTTTACGTGTGGTTTAGGCAATAATGAAAATTCACTGGTATGGGCTGCAAACTCGCTTAACACTTGCACACACGTTTGGTTACTCTACCCTAGGCCCACATAACTTATCATATCATAATAACACATGTTTCAAGTTAAGCCCATCTCGTGCATTTGGAATTTGGGCCGGCCTTTGTAGAAAGGATATAGGCACGCACACATATGGCTGTTGTGCATGATTTTGAGTTAGCAATTATATTATCACAAACCCTAAACAAATATCACCATCTCCATATTTACGTATAACAATCATAAGGTTTTATAATTCTTTTGCAAACCCTACTTCCTCCCACTTGTTGCGACGGCTGTGGACCCCCCCCCCCCCCCTCACCTTTGTCGAAGTCTCTTCCTCTTAGAAATCAATCTTCTGGTTAGTTTTGTTATGTTTATTCAATTCTTGATTAATTGTGTCTATCTTTATGTGGATAAACATATAGTTATTCAATTCTTGATTTACTGTTAATTCTTGATAAACATATGGGTATTGTATGATTGATGTTGTACCATAGTATATGAGAACCGTAACATAGGGAACTTGTCGTATTTCTTGTTGATTACTTGCTGATTGTCATGATATGTAATTGATTGGCATGTAATGATACATAATATTGGGTATCAAATGATAATTGTGAATGGATCAAACAGGAGTGGTTGGACATATTAATGTATACTCTTATGATGAGGAACTTATTGTTATAATGAGGATTTATATGATTTAATATATCGTTAACAACCTGACTATTGTTCTAGATTTTATATTAAAGTGGTTAGTGTGATTATATGGTAGTTTTGCCATTAGGATAGTATGGTTGATATGATTATCGATAATCAAGGGTTGTCTATACATGAATTAATAAGTGAATAAATCATATAGTTGAATTACTGTGCATACTATATTTGAACAGGAAGTTTTAAAGGGTAATAGGGGTTGTGATTTTAGAATGATAAAAGGTTGGTAAAAGGGTTTAATAAACTAGGCTTCATACATACCTGGGCTTTATATATATAAATGGGGCTTAACACCACAACAGATCTGGGCCTGTTCTGCTGGGCCGCATGGTGAAACAGAATTGGTTAAAGGGTTACGGGCCAGGATACGTTCGGCCGGGGATTTAGTTTATCATATACAATCAGTTGGGTCGTATGTTTCTGGTTGGATAGCATGTTTGACCAGTGGGTCAGATGTCAAATGAAATTGTATGGACTTGAATGGATGGCATATCATTGATAAATAAACTTATGTGGGTCGGGTATATGTATGGGCTACCAACGTCAAAACTGGGCCACGTGTAGAATGGGCCGTATAAGGACCTTCAAAAATGTCCTAAAATTAACCCACAAGTGAAAACCCGGACCCCTGAAACCATATCGTGAATCAAAAACAAAGAAAACAAGAAATATGGTATTCAGGCGGGCCGCGTAAGAGTTAGCCTAGTCTTACGCGGGCCGCGTCAAAGATGGGATGACCGGATAAGTGTTCCGGATCCATGTGTCGTCCACGTGGCACACCTACTCGTGACCCAGCAAGCCTACACGTAGACTAGGTGGCTACGCGGGTCACGTAAGGGTCAGCCGAAGGTTTATGCGGGCCGCGACAGGTCTAAATTTCAGCTATAAATAGCTTAGCTCAGGGGCTTTCATTCTGTGTCGACGAAAACTTTCAAAAACGAAAGTACACTACTCTAAAGTCGAAATTTCAATTATAAATAGCGAGGCGCTGCTACGACACAGGGTATTAACTTGATCGCTGCTACGATTCAATGTCCGATCGATTAAAACTATCCAATGGATGTTTAAGTGCTGCCCACATTAGGGTTATGCTTTGTCATTCGTCGTGAATTCGATGGATGTTTAAGTATCGCACTTTGTCATTCGTTTTGAGGGTTTAATCTCGTGAGTTATCGTAAATGCTGTATTAGTTACTGACCTAGTTCGTGTGCATGTCATTTAAATTTAGGTTACAAGGCTAATCAGTAGGCTAAACTCTGCCCGTGTAATTCTGCAATGTGAGTCATTCTCTTTTTCTCAAAAGTATTTTACAATACTCCATTTTTAAATGTTATAATTACAGGGAGTAAGTCGTGGTTATCTTAATCTCTGGCAAGTGGGGTATTATGCACATTACTAATTTCTCACGGGTTAGGCTAATAAATCCTAACAGTGATAAACGTCACTACTTGGGGAAAGACCCAATAGTGATATGACCATCGTCACCAGGTGACACGGCGCCAGATAAAAATAAGATAGAAGCCATTGTAATCGCTCTTATGCTGTAATTAATAACTAATGTGTCGTTTTACATACTTGAATGACTCGCCAGCATTTCCCCGCTGATAAAATATTTTTAAAACATGTTTCAGGCGACCTGCTATAAATCAAGGAAAACGTGCTACGGAGCACTAACAAGCTTGAAGAGGTGGCTCAGTTAAAATGAATAAACATGTTTTAATAAATCAGGGAATTTACTTGTGAAATTCCTCTATTGTAATTTACCGGGGTTTATCCCGCGTTATGAAATGAAATAATCGGGCATTTCGAGTTTTAAAAAGATCCTGTTAAAATCTTCCGCTGTCACATCATAGATACCACGGGTTCCTGTCCAGCGGCTCCTGACCAGGTCAAACCGGGGCTGGGGCCGTGACAGGAAAAGGTGGTATCAGAGCAACTGAAAGAGCCACTGATTTAAGCCTATTAAGTATTTAAATATACTTAATTTTCCTGATTACCATTTTGTGATTATGTGCTTTATTAACTGGCTACTTGTTAGTTACAGTATGGGTAAGCAGAGAATGTCGGATATCAATCTTAAATTAGATAGTGTACCAAAAGATAAGGGATCTTCATCCCAATCAAATTCCTCAAGATACTCAGCAGACACTGAGGAGGGAATATTTGTTCGAAAGGCACAATATGAGAAACCACTTTCCCCTAATAAAAGAAGTTTGATTATTAGAAAAAGTCAAGAGAAAATGAGGAAGTTACAAACCAAAAAGGTGATAATAAAAGAGACCCAGGAAATAGGCAACAACCCACCATGGGAAGATAAATTAGATGAAAAATGGGCAAATCTTTATATGTTAGCTACAGTAGCAGTAAATGCTGACCTTTAAATTACCAACACCCTGACCCAGTATTAGCACCCATATTATCTATTAGCTAGAAACTTTAAAATAATATTAGTTGTACTAAAAATAAATATTTTGTTTCAATAAAATGGTTTATTAAATAATTGTAATTAATATTTAAATTCTAATTCTATTTTTTAGGATTCTGTGAAAATTAATTTACCAAAATTTTAAACTAAAAGTTTGTAAATGCTAAACAGCATGAATGAATTATCTGAAGCTCTAGAAAATCTCAATCTCTATCCCGTAAAAGTGGAAGTTTCCAGAGATTTTACTGGTTACTTGGCCGATGTGGAAGAACCTATGGAATTTCAAGCTCCACCTCCGGAGAAATCAAAACCTAAGAAAAGAAGAAGATTTGTGGGTTGGAGACGTGTGCGCAGAAGAAAACCAGCAACTAGGAAAATTCTCAAGATAGAAAATCCCATGGATAAAGGAAAATGGATTGAGATCGAGGAAAGTTTTAGACAAGGAGGAATGGAATTTGGGGAAAGATCCAAGCAAACCAAGGAAATGACGTTACAGGAATAGCTAGATTTCATACTGGCAAGCTGTGATACCCTTAAGCCTGTCAATGAAAACCTTTTTACTTATCCTGCTGAAACCCAACTTCCAATAAACCTGGAACCTGCCATCCCAGAACCTTTAATCCACACTCAACCACAAGGAATGGACGAATGGTGGACCAACGATTGGCAATTCCAAAACCTTCTAAATAATCCCTATACCTTTTTCCCTCAGTTTGACCCAGAACCTGCACCAAACCCACCAATGAGTAATGAAAACTTAGCTGAACTTCGCCATTTTGGCGAAGAACTAATGGATGCAGGGAATAAGATTCGAGAGATAGGAGAACAAATCTCCTGGAAATACGATGAAAGGGAACATCATTTCCGAAAGACTAGCGAACTAGGGGGAGTGTGGTTGTAAAACTGTGTTTGTATAAATAGTAATAAAAATATAAGTATGTATAATAACCTAAAAAAATAAAAAATTTGTAAGATAACGGTGTGTACGGATGCATAATATAATATATAAAAATGGAAGTTGAGAAATCAACAAATTTTGGCTATACGTGTTAAATGTGATTATGTGCGATTGTTTTGTTTTGTTTAATTATTTTATGCTAATCACTTATATAAATTAATTACCATATGGCAAACGCTGGTAATGAACAAATTAACGAGGATAATCAATCTGAGCAACACCAGGAGGATCAATTTCTAAATAGGCAAGATATCGAGAATATCGTTGCTCAGGGAATAGCCAATGCTATTCCAGAAATCCTTGCTGCTGCTCGAAATCCAATTGCACCTCAACAAATTATTCCTAGCAAGCGTACAAATGACGATAATTTCAGTAATAGTATAAACGGAGGCGACAACCATATTAATAACGACAATGAAGGGATACAAGCTCCACTCCTTAAGAAAATGAAAGCTGCAACACCTGGTTGCACTTACAAGAAGTTTCTTGCCTGTAAACAGGCTGAGTTTGCAGGTAATGAAGGGGCAACTGCTGCACTGCGTTGGTTAGAGAAAACCGAGGCAGTAATTATGATAAGTAAATGTGCGGAGGACGACAAGGTCATGTATGCGTCGCATCTTTTCAAAGAAGGGGCGCTAGAATGGTGGAATACAGTTCTACAAGCTAAAGGAAGAACTGTGGCATATGCTATGAATTGGGAAGAATTTAAAAGTCTTGTAGAAAGAAAATTTTGTCCCGAGTATGAAAAGGAGCAAATGACCAATAAATTCCTAAATCATCAGATGGTAGGCGTTGATTGTCGAGGGTATACTTCGACAAACTTCGAATACGCTAGAGTGGTACCAACCCTGGCTTCGCCAGAACCGGTACTTATATCTCGCTACATTTGGGGATTAATTGGCGAGATCCGTAATATTGTCAAGGCTGCGAGACCCCGTACGATTGATGATGCGGTAGAATTAGCTAACACTCTAACTGACGAACTGGTACGCACAAGAGAAGAAAACCGGAAGAGGGAAGTAGCCCAAAAGATTACCCAGGGATTCCGTATGGGTAACCGTAGTAATTTCAAAGGAAGGAGAACTGGGCAATCTTCCACTGTTCCATTTTGTAATTCCTGTAAAAGGAAGCATATTGGAAGATGCAAGGGATATTGCAATTTTTGCAAAATTCCGGGGCATCAAGAAGAAGACTGCAGGAAGAAGAAAACCACAATCTGTTACAACTGTGGAGAAGCTGGACATATTAGGCCAGACTGCCCAAAATTGGTCAAACCAGCTGATAACAAAACCAAACCTGCAGAAGGAACTACCAAGAAGAACGTAAGAGCCTTCCAGTTGACTACTCAGGAAGCAGAGCTAATTCCTGATGTGATAGCTGGTACGTTTCTAGTTCACAACATTTATGCAAAAGTATTATTTGACTCTGGTGCAAACCAAAGTTTTATAAATACTTCGTTCTGCCAAGCACTTAATTTACCCTTAACCAAACTTAGGCAGATTTTTACAGTCGAAACGGCAGATGGGAATTCTGTCAACATAGATAAGGTTTTGCGAGAAGAAAAGGTAGAACTTTTAGGTCATAAATTTTCGGCAAACCTGTTACCTATGAATTTAGCTGGATTCGATGTTGTATTAGGAATAGATTGGTTGGTAGCCAACCATGCTCGAATTCTTTGTGATAAGAATTCCATAGAAATTCATACACCTACAGGAGAGTTAGTGGTGATTACAGGAGATCAGCCACGTAAGCCACTAAAGTTCATTTCAATAATGAAAGTTGCTAGTTATGAACGAAAGCAAGGAACATTGTATATGATTTCAGTAATCATTAACACTAAGGGTAAGGAACTTAAAGAAATTCCAGTAGTATCAGAATATCCAGAGGTATTCTCAGAAGAACTACCTGGATTACCACCTGATAGGGAAGTCGAATTTAGAATTCATCTAATTCCTGGAACTACACCGATAGCCAAGGCACCCTATCGGTTAGCACCCACAGAAATGTTAGAATTGAAAAAGCAATTAGATGAATTACTAAGCAAAGGATTCATACAACCTAGTTCATCCCTGTGGGGAGCACCAGTGTTGTTTGTAAAGAAGAAAGATGGTTCGATGCGAATGTGTATCGATTATAGAGAATTGAATAAAGTTACAATTAAGAATCGATACCCATTACCTAGAATTGATGATCTATTCGATCAACTTCAAGGAGCTAGATATTTTTCTAAGATAGATTTACGCTTCGGATATCATCAATTAAAGGTACAAGAAGAAGACATACCTAAAACTGCTTTCAGGACTAGGTATGGTCATTACGAGTTTACAGTCATGCCCTTTGGGTTAACAAATGCTCCCGCAGCATTTATGGACATGATGAATAGAATTTGTAAACTGTACTTGGATAAATTCGTAATTGTCTTCATTGACGATATACTTATTTATTCCAAAAGTTAGGATGAACACTGTCAGCACTTGCATGCACTCTTAACTCTGTTAAGAAAAAAGAAGCTTTAGGCCAAATTCTCGAAGTGTGAATTCTGGCTGCAAGAAGTGCAATTTTTAGGACACATGGTGAATCACGAAAGTATTCACGTAGATCCTGCTAAGATAGAAGCAATTACCAAATGGAAGGTTCCGCAGTCAGCTATGGAAATTAGAAGTTTTATAGGTTTAGCTGGATATTATAGGCGGTTTATTAAGGATTTTTCCACGATAGCTATACCATTAACTAAGCTAACCTGTAAAGCAGTTAAGTTTGAATGGGGACCTAAACAAGAATAAGCCTTTAGGATTTTAAAGCAAAAGTTAACAAATGCTCCAATTCTAGCTTTACCGGAAGGAACAGAAGATTTTGAAGTATATTGTGATGCTTCAAAGTTAGGATTAGGATGTGTGTTAATGCAATGCAAAAAGGTAATTGCGTATGCATCAAGGCAATTGAAAAAGCACGAAGAAAACTATACAACTCATGACTTAGAGTTAGGAGCCATAATTTTTGCCCTTAAGATTTGGAAACATTATTTGTATGGAAGTAAGTTTACTGTCTTTACAGATCATAAGAGCTTAAGATATATATTTGGGCAAAAAGAATTAAACATGAGGCAAAGGAGATGGATGGAAATCCTAAGTAACTACGACTGCGATATTCAATATCACGAAGGAAAGGCAAACGTAGTTGCAGATGCCTTAAGTCGTAAGTATCATGAAAAGAAAAAGCGAGTTCGTGCTCTTAGATTAAATCTACATTTAGATTTAATGGAACAATTAAAGGATGTTCAAGAAACAGCAATCCAGGATGTTGCTGAAGGAATGAAAGGGCGGATAAAAGAATTAGAGCAAGGAGCAGATGGAATTTGGAGATTCCTTCAAAAATGTCCTAAAATTAACCCACAAGTGAAAACCCGGACCCCTGAAACCATACCGTGCATCAAAAACCAAGAAAACAAGAAATATGGTATTCAGATGGGCCACGTAAGAGTTAGCCTAGTCTTACGCGGGCCGCGTCAAAGATGGGTTGACCGGATAAGTGTTCCGGATCCACGTGTCGTCCACGTGGCACACCTGCTCGTGACCCAGCAAGCCTACACGTAGACTAGGTGGCTACGCGGGCCGCGTAAGGGTCGGCCGAAGGTTTATGCGGCCCGCGACAGGTCTAAATTTCAGCTATAAATAGCTTAGCTCAGGGGCTTTCATTCTGTGTCGACGAAAACTTTCAAAAACGAAAGTACACTGCTCTAAAGTCGAAATTTCAATTATATATAGCGAGGCACTGCTACGACAAAGGGTATTAACTCGATCGCTGCAACGATTCAATATCCGATCGATTAAAACTATCCAATGGATGTTTAAGTGCTGCCCACATTAGGGTTATGCTTTGTCATTCGTCGTGAATTCGATGGATGTTTAAGTATCACACTTTGTCATTCGTTGTGAGGGTTTAATCTCGTGAGTTATCGTAAATGCTGTATTAGTTACTGACCTAGTTCGTGTGCATGTTATTTAAATTTAGGTTACAAGGCTAATCAGTAGGCTAAACTCTGCCCGTGTAAATCTGCAATGTGAGTCATTCTCTTTTTATCAAAAGTATTTTACAATACTCCATTTTTAAATGTTATAATTACAGGGAGTAAGTCGTGGTTATCTTAATCACTGGCAAGTGGGGTATTATGCACATTACTAATTTCTCACGGGTTACGCTAATAAATCCTAACAGTGATAAACGTCACCACTTAGGGAAAGACCCAATAGTGGTATGACCATCGTCACCAGGTGACACGGCGCCAGATAAAAATAAGATAGAAGCCATTGTAATCGCTCTTATGCTGTTATTAATAACTAATGTGTCGTTTTACATACTTGAATGACTCTTCAGCATTTCCTCGCTGATAAAATATTTTTAAAACATGTTTCAGGTGACCTGCTATAAATCAAGGAAAACGTGCTACGGAGCACTAACAAGCTTGAAGAGGTGGCTCAGTTAAAATGAATAAACTTGTTTTAATAAATCAGGGAATTTACTTGTGAAATTCCTCTATTGTAATTTACCTGGGTTTATCCCGCGTTATGAAATGAAATAATCGGGCATTTCGAGTTTTAAAAAGATCCTGTTAAAATCCTCCGTTGTCGCATCATAGATACCACGGGTTCCTGTCCCGCGGCTCTTGACCGGGTCAAACCGGGGCTGGGGCCGTGATAGGCCGCACAACAATGGCAGCTTACAAGTTTGGCTTGCATTCTTGGATATAAATCACACTACTAGTTTACATGAGTTTCTCTATGGTCTAAGTGTCTATTACATGCTATAAACTTGGTGTACATTTTGGATAAGTGTAATGCATGAGATTATGTGTGCTAAGTGAGGGATTTGTGTTTACATACCATGAAACTGACTGTGAATAGTAATTATGTCAGGATCGATTTGAGCGATTTAAACACATAACTAATCTTACCGAGCAAAACTAAGGTGAGTTCATCTCTCTTGAGCATGCGTCCTGGTGGTTGGGATGGTCAGTGGGTATCTCGGGGAGGGATAAGTCTTTTGGGTAAAAACGGGAATGTTGGATAATATACTCATCCTATCACCATTAAATTCCCTCTGTGTTGTTTGGTTACCTGAGAGGTAACATGGTATTAGTTAGTAGCGCTACTTAGGTTTGGAAACCTCACCCTGTACCTGGGAGGACGGGTGTTGAACTAATGACCTAGTCATGACCAATGCTTTGATAGGAGCATTGGAGAAAGGGCAATGTAAATCAGAAGCCGTCTTGTATTCGGGGTATTATCAACATTACTTTTGGATTTAAATTCAATGGATTAACTAAACACTTGGTAATCAACGTTTTCGTAAAACTATGAACTCACCAACGTTGTCTGATACACTTGTTGCATGCTCGCAGGTTGTTAGATATCTTGGATTTGGGAACTTGTTGTCTGGAGTAGCTGGAGTGGTCATGGGTCGACTGGAGGGATTCATGTGATTGACTTATTGATTTTATACATTGGTTTTGAAACAGTTTAACTTTGGTTTACAATTTACTTCCGCTGAACATGTTGGTTTTCATTTAAACTCGTTAATGGTATTTTCATTAATAATCGAGGATTTTATTTTTAAACGGGTATGGGTTCAATGTAATTAGTGGCTCGTTGTTGGTACGTCACACGCCTAACAGGGACATTCCCTAGGTGGTATTTTGGGGGTGTGACAGTTTGGTATTAGAGCCACTTGTTATAGTAAACTTGGTTTTAAAACGTTTTTATAAAACCAGACTATAACCGAACAGTTCTGAAAACAAGAATACGACCATGACACTCAGCTCCAGATTGCAAGGTTCGTCTCTCGTTTACTCATTGTACTGCATAACTAGTGAACACTTACATATGATATTGCATGAGATTGCACGTTTAGCACAACAGTATGAATTCATGTATTACTTGCCTGTGTTATGTGACTGATAGTGTGACATTCCCAAAATTTTTATTTATATATAAAATTTATAAAAACTTATGTTATTAAAAGGATGCATCATGGGTAAGTTGACCGATGGAAATATGAGGTATTTTGGGCTAGCGTAGGAACCATTTAATAATTAAATTATAAAAATACATTTGTTGGATCTGAGTTTGGTTTTGATTGTATTTTCTGTTTGAATTAAAATGGAAATGGATGAGTTGTGCAGCGGAATTAATATGGAAACAAACTTTGCATACAATCAAACGAGAGTATTGCTTTGATCAAGACATTTTCAACAAAGAACCAAATGATTGAATTTAATTTCAATAACGATTACAAAGTAATGCTTGAATACAAACTCCCCCTCAGCCAGAGCTCAGTGTTTGTTCATGCAAAGAAGACGGTGTTGCAAAGAGCTAATAGAACAGTACAGAGCACTGTTCTATTTATAGGCACTAGCAAACCACTGAGCATCTAATGCTGACGTCACCATGAAAGTGACATCTAACCTCCTAACAAACTCTAACCTCTGATCAATACAAACACTGATATGCTAATTACTGCTTAATACAATACATTTCATAAAGATAGAATAAACAACTGCTGCATCCTTCCACTGCTGTGAACCCAGCAGTACTTGTCCGGATCAGCAGTGCTTGACTCAAGGAAGTAGATTGAGCAGCAGAGCTTTAGTCTTCCATCAGCCTTTACTAGAGCAGCAGATTGACGGTCAGTGGCTTGTACGATCAGTAGATAGAAGGTCAGTAGATGTTGAAAACACTTTCAAGGGGAGAGACTTGTATGTAACATTTGCTTATTCTAGATCCACTGCTCTGACCCAGTTTTGGCTTTCATTATCTGTTCCTCTGATAGGGTTCGATCCCAACAATCTCCCCCTGGAACAGATAATGCCAAAACTCTTCATTATTGTGGAATTCTTTATTTCCTCATCAGCAGTTCCCTTATCTGACCTTTAAATTGTAATTCAAAGTCTAGGGCATCTGTGTCATCATCATCCCTGCTAAGTGGAAGATCAAGGAGATCCTGCAAATCTTCAAGACTCAGGCCAAGAGCTTGTTCCCTTGATATTTTCTTCACTTCTCCACCAGACCTGAGCAAAGTCAATACGTAGGTTTGTTTGTCAGTTTCCCACTTTTGTATTTTTGAGCCTGGTGGGTTTCTTGGGAGATGTTTATTTGCAGAGATATTTGGTGAGGCTGGCCTATTCATGACTGGCTGAGCAGCACTTGCAGATTGTTCCAATTCAAGATCTTCTTTTATCATTAATTTAATGCCTGCTTTTACAATAGCATTTCCAGCTTTTAGATCTTGAATTGTTTCAGTACTCGACTGGTTTTGGCTCCTTCTTTTGTAGATGGCAGCACCAGCTGGAGCAGTGGTTCTTTTAGCTTGCAGCTTTGGTGGTCTTTTTGAAACCTCTGCTTTAGAATAGTCAGGCTTTTGTGGAACTTTTGGATCTTTGTTTCTAAGTTCCTCTAACCTTTTGTAGGTAGCCCTGACCCTATCTTCTCCCCACTTTGACACAGAATTCTTTGACCCATAATCAGCTGCTATCAGCTCCTCTTTCATTCTCTTCAACTTTAATGCCTTCTCAGCTTCAAGTTGTTTGAACTTTTCAGGGGGAGTCTGCTTGACCTTATTTTTGATCATTTCTTGAATCCCGGCTGCCTCCTTTTCAAGCTCAGGGATGGTCCAGTTTCTGTACATATGTTTCTCCCCCTTGTATTTCTTGTAGGTCATGATGTTCTCAATGTAGTCTTTTCTCAAGGACTCATCTGCCCTTTCTGAGATCTGCTGACATACATTTTTGGCAAATTGTTCCATAGCTCTGACTTGAGTGAGTAGAAACTGATAGTTTTGCTGAAATTCCCTATCAGATTTCCCTTGTTTATTTTTTATAGCAATATCCTCTGCTTGCTTGGCCTTGAGTTTCAAGTATTCTTCAATATTGTGAGGCCTGGGATATCCTTCAACTGATGGCAACCACCTTTTAGCTGGGTCATCCTCATAGTAAAAGGATTTAATTTCTTCCCTAACTGCAATGAGTTCCAGAGGAAATGAGACACCAGCAGGAGGTAATGGCTTCAGAGTTTGAGCTGAAGAGAGAGGTATGGGTTTTGGAATGGTGACAAGTGACAGGGATTTTGAAGATGTTGGTGGTGATGAATGATCATCATCTTTGAGGATTAGCCTTCTCCTTTTTGGTTGAGGAGGGACTGATGATGTTTTGGGTGGAACAGTGGTGGTAGATTGTATGGCAGTGGTTTGTGATTGACTAACAGTTGTTGAAACAACTGGTGTCTCAACCACTGTTGTCATTACAACAGATGTTATAACATCTGTTGTCTTCTGCTTTTTGTCAGCAGGTGATGTTGTTTTTGGTGGTGACAATGGTGGTGGTAAAGCAGTGGCTGTGGTGTGTGTTGAAGTGGTGCGTGTTGAAGTGATAACAGATGTTGAAACAACTGAAGTACCAGCAGTAGTTGATACAACAGGAGTTACAGCAGCTGTTTGGGTGGAGGTTTGATGCTGATGGCTTTTGGACGGTGGTTTTGGAGGCTTTGGAAATCTGGATAGGATGGTCTTAGGTTTCCTTTTCGTCTTAGGATTTTTAGTATCCTTTGATTCAGAACAACCCTGTGCATACAGTTCCATGAAAGCTCTTTTCTCCTCATTCCATCTTGAAATATCCTTTGCCATTCTATCCCTCTTTACACTTGCTACTCCTTCATCAAGTGCTTCTTGGGTAGCATCAACCTTTTTACTACCATCTGGGAATGGAATTTTTCTGGTCATAGCATCCTTCTCAGGTTCAATGTACAGACCATCATCTATTCCTTTCTTCTTCCACTCCTGAATTTTCTCCCCCTTTTTGGCATTATCTTCTGGGAGTTGATCAATGAAAAGTACTGTTGGAGGAGCAGTGCCAGTGGTTTCCAATAAATGGGCCTTGATTGCCTTAATATCTGCTTGAGTGTTCCTGTACCTAGACTCCATAATGTTTCTCAGCTTTTGGACATGAAGTTCATGTTGCTGATCAGCCATTTCTTTTTGTTGATGGAGAAAAGGTTGGAAAAGGTTCCAGAGCTCATTTGTAGCAAAAGCTTGTGGTGGAGCAGGTGCTTGAGGTGGAGAAACAGTGGATTGCATCTTTTGTGTTTTCAACCCCTGTTGTAGCATATTTTTAAGATCTGCAACAGATGTATCCAACTTTTCAATTCGTTCCGTCAAATCCTGATATTTTAAATCATCACCCAATTTAATGGGATCATCTGATTTCCCACTATCAGTGGTTTTATCAGTGGTTGGGGTAGGGAGTGTACTCCAAACACTAACCACTGATGCCCCTTTTTCTTGGTACTGGGGTCTTCTTCCTTCAACACTTGACAACCTTTTGATGTTGCCAGTAGGATAATTAAATCCATTGGCGGTTGGCAGAGGTGCTATGTAAGGAATTGCCTCCAAGGAAGACTTATTAATGTAACCACTGTCCAACTGTAAACCAGTGCGTTCAACAGTTGTAGTGGCTGCTTCACTTGGACTACCACCAAGAGTTACATATAACTCAAGGGGTGTAACCTCCTCAGGTTGTGTTGGTGGGTTAGCAAAGATTGATACATCAGACCCAGTCATTTGTTGAGGTATGTTCTCATTGATAGGTGATTGAGAAGGACTGGTTAGTGCCTGGTTCAAATCAATTGCATCCAACAGCAGTTTAGTTGGTGAGGGAATTGTGGATGTGAGGTTTGGTGTAAAAACTGTATTTGCTCCGGGCATTGAGCTGTGGATGAAGAAACCAAGTGATTTCAAAGCATCATGATGTGGTGGCCCTATGTGTACAACCTGTTCTTTTTGTGAAGAAGCAGGAGGAGTATTGGTTATGGGTTGAGATATTTGTACCAACTGCTGTGAGGAAGAAGCAGCAGTGGTTTCTTGTGACTTTTGTGTTGTCACAGGCATTTGCTCTGGTATCTCATCCTCCAGAGTTGCCTTTTTTGATTGGTTTGGGGGGTTTTGAATTTTTCTTTTGCTGTGGCTTTTTGGTGATTTTAGGTGTGGGTTTCAAAGCAGTTGTGCGGCCACTTTGATCACCTTGAGCAGTGGGCCAGCAGCAGATACCTGAGGAGCAGTGGTAGCTGCTAAAATCTGCTCAGGCACCTCTTCCTGTGTTTTACAAGGTGTTAACATTCTTGAAAAAGTTTCAGTAGTTAAACTGTTTATTTGAATATAATCACCTTGGTTTATTATAGCAATATCATCCTTACTGAATTTCTTTTCAAAATAATAACTTAGAAACCTTGGAAATAGTAGGAATGATTTTGTTTCAACATTATTAACCAAATCATTAAAGATTTCCCGGGAATAATTAAAATTTTCTTCTTGAAGAATAGCATATCCCAGATTTTGAATCTTTAATGGTATTTCATTAAAAGAAGTGGTTTTGTTTGAAACACATATTAGGAGGGTATGGAATAAGAATCTTGTTGCAGAAGGAAAGAAACCTTTTTGTAAGGTAGCTTTCTTCATCATTGTGTCTGCATACCCTCTCTCAATGAAGTCAATTTTCAACTCGTTTTTAGGGAAAGAAATTTTACCTTGTTGATCCTCGAGTTGAAAGACCTCTGAAATTGACTGTGGTGTAAGCTTGACAGGTTTTCCCTTTAGAGTAGAGTTAATGGCTATTACAGCGTCTCCTTGTGTTTCAAGGGTTGCATTCTTCCAAAACTCCCTTTGGGTTATCAAGTAAATTGGTGCATCGGCTATTAACAAAGGTTTGTACTTTGATTTAGCCATTTTGGTAATGATGGAGTCGAAAGCATCTGTGGTGCCGGGTTTTGCGAGAAGACCCAGAAGATTGTGAGATGGTTTGTGTGGGATTTCAGTGGTATTGGCCTTTTGAGAGGCCGCTTTCGATTATGATTTGGAAGTGGGTTTTGCAGATGGCTTCGATTTTGTCATTTTGGAGATGATGTTCGAAGAAATTTGTGAATAAATGTGAAGAAAAACTGCTTTGAGAAAGGAATTTTTGAGAATTCAATTCGACAGTAAAACCCTATTTTTGGTGTGAAGTGGGGGTTTTATAGGGGAAAAATGAAGGCTGACGTGGCAGCGGTTACAAAAGTACTGACCACTATGTACTGCCCACATGCCAAAACTCTAAAGAAATGAAGGACAGTACTTTTATGAAAGTTACTGATGAAGGCAGTGGTTGAAACGGTAAAATGGAAGCAGTGGATGATTTTCACTATCAGTGGATAGCATATCAGTGGATAAGACACCGCTTTTGATTAACAGAGTTTATCAAAAAATGAGAGGACAGAGGATGGCTTTCAGCAGTGGGCAGACTTTGAAGTAAAGCAGACTTTTGAACAATCAGTGGTTATGGCAGACTTTTAAGGATTTTAATGAAAATTTTCATTTTTGGCTATTTTTAAGGATGGATTTTTTATTTTCTGAAAACATTTTAATGCTTTTAAACATAGAAAAACAAGATTTTGCTTGTTATCCATGTTTAGCATGCCAATTCTAGAGACCAAGCTTTCAAATGTGGCTGTATCTAGTGCTTTTGTGAGCACATCTGCCAGCTGGTTTTTAGTTGGAACATGATGCAGAGAAATCAAACCTTTTTCATAGCAATCCCTCACAAAGTGATGTCTGATGTCGATGTGTTTGGTGGTTGAATGGGAAACTGGATTTTTGATGATATTTTCTGCTGCCTGGCTATCCAACATGAGTGGTCAGTGATACCAAAATCCAGCAACTGATTTTGAAGCCACAGGAGTTGGGCTGTACAGCTTGCAGCAGCAATGTATTCAGCTTCAGCAGTGGATGTTGAAACAGCTGCTTGCTTTTTGCTTTGCCATGAAACTAAGCAATCACCTAGAAACTGGCACCCTCCTGATGTGGACTTCCTTGTGGTGTTACATCCAGCAAAGTCACTGTCTGAAAAGCCTGAAAGCTTGATATTCCCATTAGCTGGATACCAGATACCAAGTGTGGGAGCACCTTTTATGTATCTGAAGATCCTTTTTACAGCAATGAGGTTTGATTTTCTAGGAGCTGATTGACTTCTTGCACAGACACATGTTGCAAACATGATGTCTGGTCTAGATGCAGTTAGGTACAATAAAGACCCAATCATGCTTCTATATAAAGTTTGGTCAATCAGCTCATCCTTTTCATCAGACATGACAAGCTTATTTGTTGCCATGGGTGTGCTGCATGGTTTACAATCATTCATATCAAATTTATTCAAAAGTTCTTTAGCATATTTGCTTTGATGAATGAAAGTTCCATTTTGCATTTGCTGAACTTGGAGACCAAGAAAGCATTGCAGCTCACCCATTGCAGCTCACCCATTGCACTCATTTCAAACTCAGCTGTCATGAGTTCTCTAAACTATTCACACATTGTGTTACATGTGCTTCCAAAAATAATGTCATCCATATAAATCTGGACAATCATTAAATCCTTCCCTCTCCATTTTAGAAACAGTGTTTTATCAATGGTAACTCTTTTGAAACCATTTGAGAGTAGGAAGTTGGAAAGAGTTTCATACCAGGCCCTTGGTGCTTGTTTCAGGCCATACAAGGCTTTGTTTAGCCTGTAGACATGATCTAGATAAAATGGATCCTCAAAACCTGGAGGTTGACAAACATATACCTCTTCTTGAATTGTACCATAGAGGAAAGCACTTTTGATATCCATTTGAAACACCTTCATGTTGTGGTTGACAGCAAAGGCCAGGAACAGTCTAATGGCTTCCAATCTTGCAACAGGGGCGAATGTTTCATCATAATCAATCCCCTCTTCCTGTCTGTAACCTTGAACCACAAGCCTGGCTTTATTCTTGACAACAATACCCCTTTCATCAGTTTTGTTCTTGAAGACCCACTTTGTGCCAATGGGACTAACCTCTTCTGGCAGTGGTACAAGCTCCCATACTTGTTGTCTTTTAAACTGTTGGAGCTCCTCTTGCATGGCTTCTACCCAGCTGTTGTCTTTCAGTGCCTCTTGGTACTTGACTGGCTGATGGAGTGATAGAAAACCAGCAAAAAGACAAATGTTTTGGGTTTGGCTTCTTGTGAGCACCCCTTCATTTATGTTGCCAATGATTTGATCAGGTGGATGAGATCTCAAGAAGATTAAATCTCCTTGGTATGGTATGATGGCATTTGTTGGTGAGGGCTGCAAATGTGTATCATCTGAGCTATCCACTGCTGGGGACTTTGATGATCCAGCAGTGGCATCAAAAGGTGGTGGAATTGGAGGTAATGAAGTGGACACATGCTGACTTTTATCCACTGTTTGGGGACTTTTGTCAGCAGTGTTTGAGGATGTGGAAGCAGTGGTTGATGGGCTACTTTGGTCAACAACTGTTGAGGTAGCAGTGGTTGAGCTTTGACAGTTGTTTTGAACATCTGATGCTCTTCCCAGTTTGACAGACTTTTGAGGAATGATGATTTCATATCCATAATCTGGTGTTGAATCCTCTGATGGACCTGCACTGTTAGTCTTGACAACAGTATTTTCAAAAGTAAAATTTTCAAGATCAAACAGATCTGCAGGATTTGCTGGGATTTTCATTAATGAAAGTTCATTGAACTTTACATTCAAGGTCTCCTCCACTGCCTTGGTTCGTGTATTAAACACTTTGTAGGCCTTGGCAGTGGTTGAGTATCCCAGATGATAACCACAATCAATTTTGGCTGCAAATTTTGAAATGGAATCTTTTAAGTTCAAAATAAAGCATGGGCAGCCAAACACCTTGAAGTATGAGATCAGTGGTTTGATTTTATACAGAATTTCATAAGCAGTCTTTTTGTGCCTGGGGTTTATTAAAACTCTGTTCTGGATATAACAGGCAGTGTTTACTGCCACTGCCCAGAAAGTTAATGGCAAACCTGAATCAGCAAGCATGGTTCTGGCAGCCTCAATCAATGTTCTGTTCTTTCTTTCAACTACCCCATTTTGCTCTGGTGTTCTAGGGATGCTGTACTGCCTTACAATCCCTTTCTTCACACAGAAGGCATCCAACTCCTTATTTTTAAATTCTGTGCCATTGTCACTCCTGAAGCTTTTCACTGGAAGATCAAATTGCTTTTCACCCTGTGTCACAAAGTCTTGCAAAATGCCTGCAGTCTCATCTTTTGAGTGTAAAAAGAAAGTCCATGTAAACCTAGAAAAGTCATCAACAATAACCAAACAATATCTTTTCTTCTTGAGGCTCGTGACTTGAACTGGGCCAAACAAATCCATGTGTAGCATTTGCAAACACTGGGTTGTTTTGGACTCTTCAATGGACTTATAAGAACTTTTATGCTGTTTTCCTTTTAAACAGGAAATGCAATGTTCAGAACATGAAAACAATTTTTGTGGTAGGCCTCTCACCAAACCATTTTTTGAAATTTCAGTGATTGTCTTAAGATTTGTGTGCCCCAGCCTTCTGTGCCAAAGTTCTGTCTCTTTGTTAGAGGCAGCTGAGAACAGACAGGCATCAGCTCTGGGACATTCTTTAGACATATCAACAACATAAACATTGCCACTTCTTTGAGCAACAAGTTTAGTTTGACCAGTTCTGATTATTGCTTCAATCTTTTTGACCATTTCTGGTCCAACAATCCTACAACAATCTTTTGTGAAGAATGACCCAAACCCTTTGTCACTCATTTGAGACACACTCAGAAGGTTGAATTTTAGATTATCTATCAGATTGACATTTTCAAATTTTACATTTCCAGACTGCACTGTACCCGACCCCAAAACTTTCCCTTTACTATTATTCCCAAAGGATATATCACCCCCTCCATGGATTTTAAAGTCTTTGAGGAGGGCTTTACATCCTGTCATGTGCCTGGAGCCTCCACTATCTACATACCAAAGACAATCAAAGCATGCAGAAGCTCCCTGCACATGAAGTAAAAGGATTAGTTCATTAGGGTCTCCAAAGCCAACAGGGCTTTGGATGGGGTCTCAACAGTGTCTGGGATGGATGCAGATTGATGGACAGTGGTTAAGTCAGAGGTTTGGACAGTTTTAGTACTGTTTCTTGCTAACCACTGTTGGGGGTCTTGACCAATCACCTGTTGGTAACCAAAAGGATGCTTGTTCACTTTAGGTTTAGAGGGCCTTTTGTAGGCCTCATAAACGTGTGGAATCCTTTGGTAAGACTGTTTTTCCTTGCCTTTTCTGAACTGATTGGCAGGGGGTGCATCAGTAACCTAAACATCTCTTTTGACAGATGTTTGGTTCAGCTGTTTTGTGACAGCTGTTTGAACTGGCACAAACAGTGGTTGGTTCTTGGTGAATTTGACAAATGATGTTGATGGACTCAAGGATGTTTTAGCAATGTACTCATTCTTTTTCACATCAAAGTTTTTGAGATACACACATGCTTGAGTTTTGTGGTTTGTTTTACCACAAACAATGCAGCTTTCAGCTGAAATAATGACACTTGTTTTGTTCAAATCATAAGCTTTTAAATGGAAACAGTCTTTTGTTAGATGATTCCTTTTCTCACAGAATTCACAAAACAAGTTATTGATCTTTTCTTTCTTCTTTCTCTTTTCGGACTCCTTTACAGCAGAGGTTTTAACCTCTGTTGGGATGTCCTTGAGAGGTATGACTTTAGCTTTTGGAGCTTTAACACCATCAGTTGATGTAAAGTCCATTGGCTTGAAATTTTCAAGAATATCACACTCATCAGACCATTTTGGTTTAAACTGATACTCTTCAAGCTCCTCAAAAGTAGAGGATCCCATTGGTCTGTCAAGTGTGATTGTGTTACCAAGTTTATCAGTGATTTTCACTTCTTGGCCTTTCTTGTTTGTGGGGATGAACTCAGTGGTTACATCAGTGGTTTGAACAGATTTTTCAAAAGCAGTGTTTTCATCATCATGTTTTCTATAACCAACCCCAAATTTTACATTGCTTTTTATCTGTTTTTCAAGCATAACCTCATACCCTTTGCATGATTCCACCCATCTTTCACATGTGATCTGGGTGGACTCCAACTCCTTTTTGCAAACTTGGTATTTTTCTACCATAGTTTGGAGTTGAGTTTTGGCTATGCTTTGTTCTTCTTTCAGACTGCTGATCTCTTTTTCCTTTTCAGTCAATTTGTTTTTAAGTTCTTTTAAAGACCTTTCAAATTTGACTTCATCAGTTAAAATTTTATTCCGAAGGTTTTCATTTACCTCTTTGATGTTAGCAAAAGCAATAATGCAATTGTCAGAACATAGTTTTTCAAGAACTTGAGGTGATACCTTGGCAGCAGCCATCATTGCACAATCACATTTATGATTTTCTTCATCATCGGCTCTTTCTTCTTTCTCACCTGCTTTCTCATTTATCTCTTCTTCTTTGTCCTCTTTGGACCATGGGTCTGTCAGTGGTTCAATCAGGGTTTCTGAATTTTCTCCCAGCAGCAATTCACCAGCAACTGCACTAACAACTGCTTCAGTCACCTCATCCACTGTTTCATCACTTAGCTGTTCACCTTCAATTTCAATCCCCTCTGGTATTGACTCTAATGCCATCAAACAAAATTTATCATTAGAAGATTCATTAGAAGCATAGAGTGCAAAATTTTCATCACTAAGCTCATCAGGCATGCTGCTCCAATCAACAAAGCCTTGAGTGAAAAAGCTTTGCTGATCTGGTTGTACCACTGCTGGAGCAGCAGTTTGAGGTGCAGGTTGCACTTGTGCCTGGGGGACAGGGGTTTGAACATATTGAATCTGTGGAACAGTGGTTTGGACATAATGCATAGGCACAGGGGCAGCAGCATAATGAGCAGTGTTAACATGAGCTGCAGGGGTATATTGGGTATAGTGCACAGTGCTTTGATTTTGAGGTCTAGGGTTTGAGCTAGGATGAGTGATTATAGGACCAGTAGTTTGACTCCTGCATTCCCTAGCGAAATGACCTAGCCTATTGCACTTGTAACACTTTATTTTCGATTTATCCAACCCAACCCTTAGATTCCCATGCAGCCCTGGGAACTTTCTCCCTGTTCTTTTGTAGAATTTGCTTGTTCTCACACTAAGCAAAGCCAGCTGATGCAAAATGTCCATCTCCTCTAAGTCAGTGGGATCAAAATGCTGCAAATCATTGAGTTCAAAGCACAAATTATCTGACATCTGGTTTTCAGTGTTTGCAGTGAAAGCATAATTTGCAGAGTGAGGATCAGGGTTGGTAAAGTTACCACCAGCTGTTATATCAATGAAATGATCATAACCCTGTTCCTTACTGCTGCTACCAGATTCTTCCTGACCCAGAAGAGCTGTGCTACCGAATGAGTAATCATCAGTAGCTTTTCCAGACTCTTGCAGCTTCTTTTTCTGGTTCAACTCCCTTTCATAGGTCAGGAGTCTACCATGAAGTTGGGTCAGGGTTAGATCTTTGAACTCAACAGAGTTTCTAGTCACAAAGGCAATTGTGTCCCATTTATCAGGAAGCGATCTAAGAAACCTGCTATTTTGAGTTGATTTTGGAAATTCAACCTTAACAAGCCTTAGCTCACTGATGAGACAACTAAAACGTTCAAATTGTTGGGTCAGTGTTTCACCCTTAATGTGACAGAAGGTTTCATACTGCTGATTCAGAATTTCCCTATTGTTTTCAATAACTTCTTCGGTTACCCCAAACTGTTCCTTCAACGCATCCCATAGCTCTTTGGCACTGTTACAATGTAACAGTCCAGCATAGATCTCATTTGGTAATGCAGATGCTATGATGCTAAATTCTTTGGCATCCAATTCGAACTTTTGAAAATCGGTTTCAGTATAGTTTTCATAAGGTTTTGGTACGTTCTTCTTTGGATCCTCAGCACTTGGCACCATAGGAACATGGGGACCAAAAACAACAGACCTCCAACATCCAGTGTTCTGTTGAGCAAGGATGTGTCCCATCCTTCTCTCCCAGATGTTGTATTCATTACGTTTAAGCATAGGTGGTTTAAAAAGTGAGCCAACATTATTCTTATCATCTAGTGATTGTGACGTCATCCTGGTTGTTTTACAGACACTGATTAATCAACTTTAATGGTGATTAAACCTTGCTCTGTTTTTCAACAAAAACGAACAAACTATCGATATCAACGATTTTGAGCTGAACTATTTATGTCAAAATGATTGTTAAATCAAATTTGACTGTCCAAGATCTGATACCAATTGTTGGATCTGAGTTTGGTTTTGATTGTATTTTCTGTTTGAATTAAAATGGAAATGGATTAGTTATACAGCGGAATTAATATGGAAACAAACTTTGCATACAATCAAACGAGAATATTGCTTTGATCAAGACATTTTCAACAAAGAACCGAATGATTGAATTTAATTTCAATAACGATTACAAAGTAATGCTTGAATACACACTCCCCCTCAGCCAGAGCTCAGTGTTTGTTCGTGCAAAGAAGACGGTGTTGCGAAGAGCTAATAGAACAGTACAGAGCACTGTTCTATTTATAGGCACTAGCAAACCACTGAGCATCTAATGCTGACGTCACCATGAAGTGACGTCTAACCTCCTAACAAACTCTAACCTCTGATCAATACAAACACTGATATGCTAATTACTGCTTAATACAATACATTTCATAAAGATAGAATAAACAACTGCTGCATCCTTCCACTGCTGTGAACCCAGCAGTACTTGTCTGGATCAGCAGTGCTTGACTCAAGGCAGTAGATTGAGCAGCAGAGCTTTAGTCTTCCATCAGCCTTTACTAGAGCAGCAGATTGACGGTCAGTGGCTTGTACGACCAGTAGATAGAAGGTCAGCAGATGTTGAAAACACTTTCAAGGGGAGAGACTTGTATGTAACATCTGCTAATTCTGGATCCACTGCTCTGACCCAGTTTTGGCTTTAATTATCTGTTCCTCTGATAGGGTTCGATCCCAACAACATTATAGTTGAACCTACTCCGTTTTTAATGAAACTTGGTTCAAAATGTAGATACAAATATTCTCGTTCTAATAACATATTTATTATTTTATAAAAAGTCATATTTTATAAGTTATAAACGCTAAATAAATAAAGCAGTTGAATTAATTATAATATATAAATAATAAAATAATAATAATTAAAAGTTAACAAATAATAAAAACAAGTGCACGTGTGAGTGTGAAATATGGAAGTAAATGGTTGAATGCATGGTGTACATATTCATTTAATGAATATGGTATACGTGTACTATATAGCTTAAAGTTCAAGCTGAACATTAGTATAAATAAGAGGCAACACTGAAGTTTCAAATTGCTTAGCCTCATTCGCTATCCTTCTGTCTATTCATATTCCCAATTTTCTTAAAGTATTATACCTATAAAACTCCAAAGCCCTGTCGTGTTTTAAGTATTGTAACCCCTGATCACTATACCTTGTCCGATTGATTTAGGACCCACCAACGCATGTCAAGGCTCTGCCCGACTAAGTTCGTTGGGGTTCTGTCTCGTGACATAGGGATAAGGTTGAATTAGGGTTACTATACTTAACACGAGTGCAAAAATATATATATTTATTAAATAGCTCAGGAGTTATACCCAAGATTATATCAGGAGGCTTTCTAGCTGAACCCTAAAGTTACAAAGTGAGTCATTCTCCTTTTTATCACCTTTTTGTGATACAATTATATTTAAAAATGCTTTCCAAAATCCTAAATGTTTACCAGTTATACTTAAAGTGATTAAATTTTTATATTCTGTAATAACTGCCGGTATGGGAGGTTTTATATATTGCTTGACCCTCGTTACTATTGGCCAAAAAGTTAGCCAATAGTAGCATGACCACAATTACAGTGGAAATTGTGCCCCAGTAGCCATAACCTATAACTAATATTATTTTAACATTAAATCATTATTAAAATATATATTAAAGAAAATACATTTAATAAACCTAAATTACTATTTACATTATAAAATAATGTTTAGTCCATAAATGTATACCATAATAAAATAGTCAAAAAAATAATATATTCTACTATACTAAGATTATATTTTTAGTCTTAGTCATATTAATATATTAAACAATAATATTACAATTATTTAATTAATATATTATATTTGATAAGTTATAGCTATTAGTTTGACAGAAAATGATGTATTTCATTTTCTGGACTAAGTGGTTTTGTGTCATAGAAAATATAATTGACAAAGTAATGTCACGGGACACTACTAAGTCCAAAGTCACTAGTTGAGAGAATGATCAGTAGTGATTTGACCATAGTCACTAGTTGAGAGAATGATCAACAGTGACATAAGCAAAAACACTAGTTGAGAGAATGATCAACAGTGTTATGACCCTAGTCACTAGTTGAGAGAACGATCAACAGTGATGCGACCACAATTACTAGTTGAGAGAATGATCAACAGTAATATGACCCGAGTCACTAGTTGAAAGAATGATCAACAGTAATATGACCACAATTACTAGTTGAGAGAATGATCAACAATAATATGACCCGAGTCACTAGTTGAAAGAATGATCAACAGTGATTTGACCACCGTCACAGGAATCGCCTAGTGACCAATATAGTAGTAAGATATACTATATATCTATTACTTGATAAATTCACTAATGGACGAAAGTGAGCCAATGAGTGATATGACCACTGTTACATCGGAACTGCCACCATGTGGCAAATACTGATTGAGTTGGGTAAATATAAACAAATAATAAAACCTTGATGCTGTAAAGTATAACAATATATTTTTTTATAAAAATGGAATGAACTCGCCTGTATTTATTACTGATAAAATATTTTCAAAACATGTTTAAGGTAATTTGCTGTAAAGATAATAGTAGCCAACTATGGAGCACTAAAGACTTAAATAAAGTGGCTATAAATACCTGAATAAAAGAAGAAATTTATGTTTTATTTATTTGGGTTTATCCCTATAAAAACAATTAAATGGAATATGAGTTTTAGCCCCTTTGTTTAATATTAAAAGTTCGGTGTTTTATAAACTCTGAAATTATTTCCTAACTACGATCCTGATGAAAACATTTTCCGCTGCGTAATTAGTAAACACCGATACCATCTGACTGGTTCGCGGCTCCCGCTCCCAGGGTGGGGTCAGGGGCTGTGACAGATAGGGTGGTATTTCCCTAAACATGCATGACTCACGTTTCGTGATGCTCTTTGTTTGCTACTCGAGTTGGAGGAACCATTTGACATGAGTTAAGAGGAACTGAGATGAGCATGCAAATCGCAGTATTATTGTGGGTGCACACATAATAATAATGTGGGGTGCATGTGAGTCCCAATGAGGCTTAACAAGTGAACAAGGTGTTCCGTCCCGTTAATTGATCAATGTGAAACACAACAATCTATAGGAGTCATAGCAGTAATTGTCTCCTACTCGAACGTGATCTTTTCACTCCTCTCTGAATCCTTACGAATCTCGATGTTACCGAGTATCACCTGAACACTCATCTGAACGCCTAGAGAACTGTGTAGAATGTTAGGTGCTTGTACAAACGTCCCTGAGTTGGATGTTGCAACATCAATGATTGGTCTATACCTCTCACACTCCTCTTTGTTTACTGGAACTCACTGTACTAACGTCTTAGACCCCGACGTGCGATCACTTCTACAAACACTCTGGAAACATATCGTGTAGTACTCAGCCAACATGCAAGAACGATGGACAAGAGGATGAGCGTAGTACTTTACCGACTTCAGTATTTGGACAACCCTGATTGCCAGGAACGAACATCAGCAATTTGACTCCAATCGAATCTTTAACCCTAGTCAGCGGCTCGTGGGAGCCAACTCCTACGAATTAATTGGGACATAAACGATGACAATTGACCATGGTGCGGAAATGTGTAACGGCCAGCACAATGAGTAGCGCCTTAGGACGTGGCACAGAGATGTGACAAGATGGACTTTGTCGGTGAAAGATCGTAGGAATCCGTTTCAGGCAATGACGTTAGAAGTAACAGTCACGGCAACATCAAGATACTCATAATTGTAACCAACAGTATGGAAATGAAGGTGCCTACCGCATGGATAGGCCGATGATAAATCAAAATATCAACAACCAAGGGAACGATGACAGTATTGGGAATCCACGTGACCGTAACAACACTGGTAGTGGTGCTTGTGGAAGGGAATTTAGGCTTTGTGTAGGTGACGCCAGACAAAATTTCACCATGGTAGCTTGTATGGGTAGCTAATCGTTTTGTCACTGTTCTATTTAACCTTGATGCTTCTTGAAACCGAACCTGTTGTGGAATCGGCTGATGGCAAGACAAACGAAACCTCATATGTTTGTTAGGATGCAAACTCGACCTTGTGGGGCAAGTAATTAACATCGACCTTCCTACTACTACCATTGATGGTTTTGATGCAGTAGTTAGTGTGGATTGGTTATCCAGAGATCGCGCAGATATACCTTGTGAGAAGAAAACTTTGAGTGTCCCTCTCCCTTGTGGCAATCGTCATCTGTTCCAAAGTATCAGAGTGGTGTAAATGTTAGCATCCAATCCTCAATGAAAGCCCAGAAGTGTCTACGGAGGGATTACCCCGCAATGTTAGCACTCGTTACTAATGTCAAGGCTGAAGAAAGGAGGATCAGGGATCCACTAATTGTTCATGACTTCTCCATATATGTTACCAGGAGAACTATCAGGTTTACTTTTACATCGTCAGGTGGAATATCAGACCGGTATCATGTCAGAAGCAACCCTTATTACTAGTACTTCTTGTTGTCACACATCAGGAAGGTTGCAGGAACTGCTTCAGGACCTATCGGACAGGAGTTCTATCGGACCTAGTTTTCGCTTTGGGGAGCCCTGTTATATCAGTGGAGATAAGCCTTTCCATATGTGTACTGACTACTGAGAACTTAACAAGGTAACAGTTAAGAACCACTTACCTTGACCATTTATTGACAACTTGTCGACCGGTTGCGAGGGACAAACTTCCATTCGAGGATTGACTAGCGAACGAACTATCATCAAATGGAAGTCCAAGGGGAGAGCGCTCTTAGAACGACATATTGAATGCAATGCGGCCATTTCGACCGTGTACACCATAATCATTGAGTTGTTCAACACACCAGCAGCTTTATGAATCACATGAATCAACCATGCTTATTGTTGACATGTTGAGTCATTACCAGGAGAAAGGAGCATCATGGGCGGCATTTGTATTTTAATTTAGAGCTCCTGATGGAGGAGCCACTACGTACGAAGTCTTGTTAAAGGTAACTTCTGGATTTGAGAGGTACATTTTTGGGCACACAAACAACGAGGTGGGAATACGCGAGGATCTCGCTAAGATCCATTTTGTTAGGGACGGAACAACACCAAAGATCCCTTTGAGGGTACAACAATCTCTTTAGCACAGCAGGGTGTTGTGCTCGTGGAAGACGAAACAGGGGAACGTCTTTTCAGTTTTCGAATCCCAACTCTGCAATGCACTAAACATCGCCTTTACCCAAGGATGCGGGTGAACTAGCGGTATACCCTGATGGTTCGTATCAGAGACCCAGTTACACGTCGATGCAACACGAGGAGATAATGACACACGTAGTGGATTTACGAAGAGGAATTGCACGAATCCCAACCTGCGATGAAAACCATGGTCTTGGATTTAAGCTGGAGGCATTACTTGGACGGTACCAGATGCGTTATTTAGACCGATCACAAGGGCCTCCCGTGTACCGTGGTTTCGAAGGAGCTAAAGCATGTAATGACATCGCTGGATGGAGCTATTGGATTATTACGACTGTGAAACCTGAACAAGTACGAGCTTTGTAACTCACTATCGACTCTAGCATACCCGATTAGATTCGTCCTGTTTACATTGAAAGGCTGAAGGAAGAGAATTTTCAAGTTGGACCCATGCGGGGCATGAAGGAGCAACTTCTAACAAGTTGGACGATATTCGCTACTTCATGGAATAACTACGGATTCCACTGTACAGCAATCCAAGGGGACTTGTGTGGAGCGAAGCGCAAAGGCCATGATATTCTAGTCATCTGGATTTTGATGGAATGTATTAGGATCTAAGGATCTTGTACTGACAACTAGGCTTGAAGGCCTACGCAGCGAAGCATGAGAACGATGTTTGACTTATGCGAAAGTCAAGGTGGAACATCAGAAACCTTTTGGTTTGTGTCAACAATCAGAAATACATATATGGAAATGAGAACAGACTACCATGGATTTTGTCACTGGTCTACTTACAACTCGAAACGGAAACATTATCACCTGGGTGATCATTGATGGACTCAAGTTACCAGCACACTTTCTTGCAATCAAGAAAACTGACGAGTCTTCATAGTTGTGAATGTTCCTCTGAGAGAGGCGACATTTAGGCACGAGGTGCCAACTCCTGTTACCTCTGAATTTGATCTATGCCTGATTTATGTCAGGTAATACACAACACCCTTGGCTCATGTCAGGACCAGAGCATTGCTATACCCGTTGGGCAAATGATCAGAGAAAACGAACTCTCCTGACACTCGAAGACATGCTGCGAGCATGTGTGAGATTAACTTGGTGTAAATTGGAAGGACGTATACTTTTAGCTGAGTTCTACCGTAGCTGTTACCCTTCTAGTATTCAGACAGCTCTGTTTGGGGCATTGCTTGGATGATAATGCCAATCTCTTCGTGGATTGAGGTGGATGACCACCTAAACACAGGTCCAGGACTTGTACTCGAAACTCTTGGGAAGATTACTTGGATTAGAAATTGTTGGAGGCATCGAGTGACCGTCAGGAAATACGATAAGCTTAAGAAACACTGGGAGTTCGTTGTAGATGGTCGTATCATGTTAAAGATCCCACCCTGGGAGGGTGTGGTACGCTTGGGAAGCGTGGCAAGCTTAATTTACGTTACGGTGAGTTATTCGGAATTCTGGAAAGAATTGGTCACGCCACCTACAAACTCGAGTTACCTGATGAATTGGATAATGTGTATGATATCATTTATGTCTCGAATCTAAGGCAGTGTTTGTCCAATGAAACGCTCGTGCTACCCTTAGTAAAGTCTGAGGTTAATGACAGGTTGCAGTTGTGTAACACCTCGAAAAATCACGTCCTATAATGTGTTGACACGTGTCATATGATTGAACGTGTGAAAGAATGTTCTGGAAGGACTAAAGTTGACAATCATGGAAAGTATGTTAATATACGAGTTCTAAATGTCAACAGTGAATAAATATACTTCATAATAACCCTACATGATGTTTATACCATCAAACGAATAAATCATGGATCATACGAAGCTAAAAGTGAGAGATTACAAACTACAGGGGTTAAATGTGTCAACATGTTTAAGTTATACCTCTGAGTGACCTTTTGACAAACCCGAAGCTTTGTAACGGTTAATTATGCTCACTAGAATGCACGATATAAATTTCATAAAGATTCGTAATCGTATGAGAAAGTTATGATCAAATTCGTATACAAAGGGTTAAAGCGTTAACATTGAAAGTTATGACTTTTCGGGTTAACCAGAAATGTCCAGGGACTTGGCAAAGAGGGTACAAGTCTTAAAGCCCTTGTAGGTAAATAAGAAGGGGTCAAATTGCAAGAAATAAGCTCCGTTGCCCTTTCGAAGAGCCAAGGGACAAAGATGTGGAAACTAGAAAATGTGAAATCTGTTTACAAGGTTAAGGCGGGCCGCGTAAAGGTTAACCTACCTTTACGCGGGCCGCGTCAGATGCACAGATGCAGAAACATCAGACAGCCTCCTGCATTCGCGATTAACCGACCTTTATCAGATATTTTTGCATTATGGACGACCCCTAGGCACCCCCTAAGCACTAGGGACACTTGTTAGTGACTTGTGGGCAGTGATAGACTTAGATGTCAACCTTTTTGTGGTGATTAAACCACTATAAAAGGCCATAAGTTGCTACCAAGTTCTTCACACTTCCTTCAGCTTTCTGATCATTCTTGGAGCTCCAAAGCAGACTCAAGTGGTCATAATTCGTGCATAGGACCTTGGTAAGTTTGCTAAACCTTTCTTAAATAAGTTTTAGCTTAGTTTTAGCTTAAAAGTCAAACCGTCGTAATTAACGGTTGACTTTAAGATTAATCACTAATGGTCCAGTGATTAGTCGAATCAAAAGTAGTTATAAGTTGGTATTTATGTGGGTAATAAACCCTTAAAAGGGTTCCCCCTGATTCCCACTCTAACTAGGTCAAATGTCGGGTCAAACTTATTATTAAAAAGTCAACAGAATGTTTAATTTACAATTTATGCATGATTAGCAATGTAGAACACATACAACCTGTTTGATCATTAATATAACTTGGTAATTAGTGTAAGGACATGTCTAAACATGTTCAACCCGACAATTTACTATTTAGACTCGGTTCGGAACCGAAAGTCGCAAATCTTTGACTTTTGCTTTGACTTCAGTTCTGACCCGTTTTGGTATGACTTAGAAATACCTAAGAGCTTCATTTGGACCAGGTTACATGCTAGTATAACCCTCTGTGATTATACACCATGGTTCATTAGTTAACCAATTAATACGCATGATTCCGTTAATTGCTCATATGTTGACCATTATGCCCTTTTCACCTTAAAACGTGATTCTTGAAAATGTAAAAGAGTAGAAACCTTAGTTACTGATATATAAACTTGTATGCAAAGTTTGACATCAGTTTGAGGTGTAGATTGAAAGTTATGCTCATTAGCGCAAATTGAAAGCTTTATGTTAATTAAAATGAGTTTATACCCATTGATGAAATATATTATTTTGGGATTTTTGAAGATTTTTAATTAATTTTAGGCTGAGCATAACTTATAGTCGTAGGCTTAATCCGGTAATTGTCGGTTTTGCCCTTACGGGCTATAAAATGAGTTTTACATATCTAAATGACTCCAAACCTTTTGCTACTGATCAAATATGATAAATAAATTATTTTAAGCCTTCTGGAATGATAAAAATATCAGATTTAGGTATCGAACCCGGAAATGGCTTTTAATCGCCTTATTAAGCCTTTTTAACGCATAGTATGTACTAAAACTATTTTAAACATACAAGGGTTGATACCTACTGATATTTGAGGCAAATTATAATATTTTAACAGTAAGCAAAAGTTGATAAACTCATACCTCAGTTTTGAGCTTTACGGCTTATGTGAAATTACCAAAATGCCCCTACGGTGCATAGTTTGGTTATAATTGATAAATTTCACATATATACTTTACCCTACTGATATAGCTTATTAATTTGGGTATGTTTGCTGATTACATCAGACCTGTAACTCAGATAAACACTTAAACTCTTTTATAAACTCCTAAATGACCAAACTACCCCTACGGGGCATAGTTTGTGTTTAAATTCGTTTCGGGCATAATAAAAGACATCTTACTGATGTCACAACATATTTGAAGCATATTAACTTAGGAAACCTGTATATGGCTCTCATGAATACCCGTTACGCTTATTACGCGTTCGGTTCGGTTTATGTAACTAGTTTACATAAATTAACCTAAACGGGTCAAACCTTATTGGTTTTATCTCAAAATCCAGAATGTGTATGAAATACCCATATTAAGCAAGTCTCTGAACTTGTCGGGTCTAAATCACATTCTATCCGGTCTTCGCTTAATCGTGCGTACGAACCGTATCTTTGAAACTAACCGGTCTAAGCTTAAGCTTAACTAAAGACCCGTTAGGATTCTAATAGGTTATTATAAACATTCGTTCCAGATTAGGAGGACCAGTAAAAGCTACTTGCAATTTTCTTATTGTGATTTATACATTGCTCAGGTAAATACTTTTAACTTATTTTCCCTATACGGGCTTGGGTTACGGTATATAGAATACCGCATGATCGGGCATCAAATCTTCCATCGTTGGGTGGTTAATTGAATAATTTGATCGGATCGTTTAAACAGTCTTGTTACTTAAAAGCCTTTGGGGGTTAATGACCATGTCCCGGATATCCTTGGCATCATTTTACGAAATGGCCACGACTTAAGCGCGGGGTGTAGGCGTACACCCGTCAGTGCACAAAAGAATAATGTGGTGTGTCTATTGATCTTTAACCCGGACATGATCCGGGCTACTGAACGCATAAGGAACATGTAATTCGTTCACAAGATTATATAGCTAAATAATTCTCCCAAGTTATAAAAGATTAATTTTGCCTCTGTGCATTTTAATCAAATTATAAAATGTTTATGCCACATGCATCCAAATCAATTTTCAATCATTTTCCAAAATGAGTCAGTTGATTATATTTACCAGTGTAAACTGACGTATTTTCCCAAAAAGATTAAATGCAGGTACTAAACGTAATTGGCTGGGATTTTCTCCTTAGCATCAATAGAAGTCTCGCAAGCTTAAGATGCCTAAAGTCTGTTGAACTATTGTTTCCATTTTATTTTAGATCCGTCTGTGGATAAACAATAGACAGTTGTGATATTTGATATTACAATATTATATTCGGTTGAATTATATCTTTCAATTGCTTCCACTGTGCATATTAAATATTGTGTTGTTTGACTATTATGTTGCCAACCATGACGTCACGATACTCCCCACCGGGCCCACCGGTGACACGTGGAAATCGGGGTGTGACAAGTTGTTGAGGGATCTACCAAAATCATGGACGAGAATATCAAGATTCGTTAGCATGGTCGAATCCTAATTGTAAGAGTTCGTTGGAACTCAAGACGTGGATCGGAATTCACGTGGGAGCGCGAATATCAGATGAAGCTCAAATATCCTCAACTATCTCCTGATGATCAATCTAATTCTGGTACTACTGGTGAATTTCGGGACGAAATTCCATTTCAAGTTGGGAATGATGTGGAACCTGAAGGAAATCTGCAGCAATCTTGATTTATCACTTCACCTCTCTATGTTTACTTGTCAAATTTCGGGATGAAATTTCTTTCAAGTTGGGGATGATGTGACAACCCGGATAATTAAGGTTAGCACTGCTTGAAATCCCACAGCATTTAGCGTGTGTTCTGTGTTTAATTATTTACCTCGTGTATTATTAGTTGGTTAGATGTGTATATTTTCAGGAAATCGCTAAACACTTTTACGTGTCGTTTAGGCAATCATGAAAATTAACTGGTATGGGTTGCAAACTCGCTTAACACTCGCACACACGTTTGGTTACTCTACCCTAGGCCCACATAACTTATCATATCATAATAACACATGTTTCAAGTTAAGCCCATCTCGTGCATTTGGAATTTGGGCCGGCCTTTGTAGAAAGGATATAGGCGCGCGCACATATGGCTGTTGTGCATGATTTTGAGTTAGCAATTATATTATCACAAACCCTAAACAAATATCACCATCTCCATATTTACGTACAACAATCATAAGGTTTTATAATTCTTTTGCAAACCCTACTTCCTCTCACTTGTTGCGACGGCTGTGGACCCCCCCCCCCCCCCCTCACCTTTGTCGAAGTCTCTTCCTCTTAGAAATCAATCTTCTGGTTAGTTTTGTTATGTTTATTCAATTCTTGATTAATTGTGTCTATCTTTATGTGGATAAACATATAGTTATTCAATTCTTGATTTACTGTTAATTCTTGATAAACATATGGGTATTGTATGATTGATGTTGTACCATAGTATATGAGAACCGTAACATAGGGAACTTGTCGTATTTCTTGTTGATTACTTGCTGATTGCCATGATATGTAATTGATTGGCATGTAATGATACATAATATTGGGTATTATTAAATGATAATTGTGAATGGATCAAACAGGAGTGGTTGGACATATTAATGTATACTCTTATGATGAGGAACTTGTTGTTATAATGAGGATTTATATGATTTAATATATCGTTAACAACCTGACTATTGTTCTAGATTTTATATTAAAGTGGTTAGTGTGATTATATGGTAGTTTTGCAATTAGGATAGTATGGTTGATATGATTATCGATAATCAAGGGTTGTCTATACATGAATTAATAAGTGAATAAATCATATAGTTGAATTACTGTGCATACTATATTTGAACAGGAAGTTTTAAAGGGTAATAGGGGTTGTGATTTTAGAATGATAAAAGGTTGGTTAAAGGGTTTAATAAACTAGGCTTCATACATACTTGGGCTTTATATATATAAAATGGGCTTAACACCACAACAGATCTGGGCCTGTTCTGCTGGGCCGCATGGTGAAACAGAATTGGTTAAAGGGTTGCGGGCCAGGATACGTTGGGCCGGGGATTTAGTTTATCATATACAATCAGTTGGGCCGTATGTTTCTGGTTGGATAGCATGTTTGACCAGTGGGTCAGATGTCAAATGAAATTGTATGGACTTGAACGGATGGCATATCATATTATCATTGATAAATAAACTTGTGTGGGTCGGGTATATGTATGGACTACCAACGTCAAAACTGGGCCACGTGTAGAATGGGCCGCACAACAATGGCAGCTTACAAGTTTGGGTTGCATTCTTGGATATAAATCACACTACTAGTTTACATGAGTTTCTCTATGGTCTAAGTGTCTATTACATGCTATAAACTTGGTGTACGTTTTGGATAAGTGTAATGCATGAGATTATGTGTGCTAAGTGAGGGATTTGTGTTTACATACCATGAAACTGACTGTGAATAGTTATTATGTTAGGATCGATTTGAGCGATTTGAACACATAATTAATCTTACCGAGCAAAACTAAGGTGAGTTCATCTCTCTTGAGCATGCGTCCCGGTGGTTGGGACGGTCAGTGGGTATCCCGGGGAGGGATAAGTCTTTTGGGTAAAAACGAGAATGTTGGATAATATACTCATCCTATCACCATTAAAGTCCCTCCGTGTTGTTTGGTTACCTGAGAGGTAACATGGTATTAGTTAGTAGCGCTACTTAAGTTTGGCAACCTCACCCCGTACCTGGGAGGACGGGTGTTGAACTAATGACCTAGTCATGACCAATGCTTTGATAGGAGCATTGGAGAAAGGGCAATGTAAATCAGAAGCCGTCTTGTATTCGGGGTATTATCAACATTACTTTTGGATTTAAATTCAATGGATTAACTAAACACTTGGTAATCAACGTTTTCGTAAAACTATGAACTCACCAGTGTTGTCTGATACACTTGTTGCATGCTCGCAGGCCGTTAGATATCTTGGATTTGGGAACTTGCTGTCTGGAGTAGCTGGAGTGGTCATGGGTCGACTGGAGGGATTCATTTGATTGACTTATTAATTTTATACATTGGTTTTGAAACAGTTTAACTTTGGTTTACTATTTGCTTCCGCTGAACATGTTGATTTTCATTTAAACTCGTTAATGGTATTTTCATTAATAATTGAGGATTTTATTTTTAAACGGGTATGGGTTCAATGTAATTAGTGGCTCGTTGTTGGTACGTCACACGCCTAACAGTGACATTCCCTAGGTGGTATTTTGGGGGTGTGACATCGAATACCTTGAAGATGTTGATACCTTTCACGGATTGAAAGTTGCATCGTTTTTACAGACCGTTGTACCACCTATTAATTAGTTTTATTCAATTTCTTATCTTATGTATTCCGTACGTTTTATTATATAATGTTGACATTGTTTTTATTTTTATTTAATGAAACTTAATATCATATGATAATTTCAAAACTATGATATCTTTATTTGATAAGTTGCAAATAATATTATCCTTGATTCTATTTAAAATGTTAATGCATAAACTTATTTTAGGATTGAAACAATAGTTAAATTGATTTTTTATGGAGGCAAATCTACAATTTTAATAATATACTTTACTTTATTTTTTTGTATTATGTTTTTATTTAAGTGTTTTTAATTATACTACGCAAGTTTATAATTTAAAACATCGTTTAAAAAAAGGAACATGACATATATTTGTTAGATTTCTATAACTACATTTAAATTTTAGAAAAGATCCTCGTACAATTTTAACGTTTTTTTCTATTCAAAAAATATGTAAATCATATGTTTCTAATAATATGTTTCAACAACTGTCAATCATTAAAACATAAATACTTAATTCAAAAGTTAAATTATTCATACAGCTTTTTAGATTTTTAGATGGCAAATATCAATTATATTAATTAGTTTCCTCATTGGAAAACTTTCCAAATCTTTCGAATATTTCAAAAAAATAGAACGTTAACTAATCGGATTTAGGAGGGAAGTTTACCTGTTTGGAAGATATCTAACCGACGATGAAGAGACGGAAGTTTTCATGCAATGGAGAAGATGAAGATTTGATAGTTGACGAGAAAGTCTTGATAACTGAATATTGTAATGATGTATTATCTATAAACCTATAAAGTTCACATATATATATTTATTTTATAATTTTACAATACAAACGTTTTCATGTTTTTTTTTTTATTTTGTTGTTTTTTAATTATAGTCTTTATTTACATTTACTTATTAATCATAATTTCATGATAGATTTGTATCTCTATATTTAAAGAAGGTTGTTAATTATATGTAATAAAAGTTTTACAATTTTTATTATATATGGAAAATACAATAACCATGTTTTTACATATTATTTGTAAACTAATCATATTTTTAAGTATGATTTTGCAATGTACTTTTATAAATACATATTCTAAATTTTTTCTTTCATTGTATGTGTTGCAAGTATTATTCAATCTTTAGTCTTCTTTCTGATTTTTCGTGTTTTGGTTAACATGTATCGTCATGGTCCGAACTTTATGATAACTATACATGATCCGCTATCGCTTCAACAGGTACACACCTCTCCCTATTTTTTTAAAGGAATTATTCATATTCTTTTATCTTTTATTCGAAAGAAATTTGCCTTCTGTTTTTTGTTTTTCAGGCTATACCTATATGTATGAGTAGATTTATATGGATGAATAAGTTAGAATCTTCAACTGTTAGTCTTAAATTTAATGAAACGCATTCATGGTCTATTGTTATCAAATTAATAGAAGATATATTCTACTTTACCGATGGATGGTGTGTGGTTTTAAACTTATTCGGCCATGAAGTTTTATTCATGATATTCAACTATCTTGGCGATCGTACTTTCATGTTCAAGCTCTTCTCTCATGATCCAAATAAAGAGTATGGAAAATCATTTTGTAAAATTATTCATAATCCTTTACAAAGTCCAACGATACGTAATTTTCTTATAGATTTTATTTTTTATTTTTTATTACGCTTTATTAAAAATACATAATACGTATAAATTTTTTAATAAATATTTTTTTCTACAGGTTCTACCAAACACTTTTATTTTCAAACATTATCAATATCGTTTACCGGATAGCATGGTTATACTTAATGTATCAGAGTATTATCAATGGGAAGTCCGTATGAGAAAGATTGGCCCAAATTATTGTTTTGCTGACGGTTGGTTTAAATTTATAGAAGATCTAAGGTTAAATCCTGGCGATATTCTGTGTTTTTAAATAAAGTACGCCACACATTTTAATATTATGATATTCAATAAACATGGTAGTCAACTTTTGTTAAACAACACTCATTTGATTGAGCAAGAATACGAACATATTAGCAATGTGGAAGGTTATCGACAAGTTAGTGACGATCCTAACTATCATATATATATATATATATATATATATTTTCTTTCTTTCTTTCCTGCTGGTGGAGGATGTGGTATTCACTTTCCTGCTGGTGGAGGATGTGGTATTCACAGGTTAGGCTTACATCTTTTATATGGGGGTAGTTGTGATGAAAATACTCGAAAATTTTGTTCATCAGTAGCTTCTACAAGTTAAATTATGACGGTCCGATCTGTCTAAGAAATATCCGCCGTTTAAGTGGGTGTTTGGGATTCCTTATTCTTTCAACTTATTGACTTATTAACTTATTGAATAGTGAAAAATGACTTTTTGAGTGTTTGGGATTTCTTTTGATGTGAGTGTAGAAGTCAATAAGTCAGGAAATCCTGACTTATTAGCTTCTTGAATAGTGAAATATAAGTAATAAGTTGTTTTGAGAAGGAATCCCAAACATGCCCTAAATTAGTGACTACCCCCATATAAAAAAGACAAAGCCCTAACCTTTGAATACCACATCCTCCACAAGTAGGGAAAAAAAAAGACGATGAATTATTCTACCAGAGAAATTGTTATTACGATTGCCGACGTACAACCCGCCGAAGCGACCGCAGCCTATTTAAAATTGTTGGAATGCGTTCACCATATCCTTAACAGAGCATCAACAGGAATACGTGCTGGTCTAATCACGTCTCTCCGGCAGCTGTGGGGTCACTACTACCGGCGAGTAGTATTCGATGGAGAAGGTGTCGCGTTTCCCCATTCTGCTCCAGGCTTTATAGTTCTCTCTCTCCTCGCTTTAGCGGAAATCAAGTCGCAGTTCCAAACTCACCCTCAGAGTCAAGCCATCATATTCTCTGTTTACTGCCTCGTCACGTACGGACTGGCTTGTGCAGCCGAAGTTGTAGTTTCTGCGGCAGGTCTTGATCCCACTTCTGTTTACGCCATTATTGCTCACTTGGGAAAAATACCTTCCTTATGCATTTTGGTTGCATCTTTGGCATCTTTGTTCTGTTTATGATGTTTTCATCTCTGTGTTCACTATACGTGTAGGTAATATACTAGCAGTGTTTTCGATATGTTACTATGATTGTTAGGTTTTTCTGTAATTTTGTAAGTATATATGCTCCCACTTCAGGGTTTAGTGATGAAAGTGGAGTGTAGATGTTGTTCCCCGATGATGGCTTGGATTTTGTTTTTTGTTTCAAGAAAACTAGATTCAAAATTGCATTCCTTATTAGATAGATAGATAGATATCAGATGTGAACCATGAGCTCCTTGGCTATGCGGATGAGGCTTAATTCTTGGTTGTTTTCACTGGGACAATAGGAATTACGAGTGGTGGACTTTGTAACATCCCCATTCACCTTGATCGCGATTGCAAACCATGAATCCCTTTATAGTTTATATTATCATGCTCTTGAGCCACCAATTACTTCCTGGTTTCAGCTGTCTGGACCCATTTACCTTTTTAGGGCATAGAAGGTTATGTTTGACTTTTTTGGATTGACTTGTTGGTTAATGGGATGATGGTTCTGGGTGGCTTATTATAACAAGAACATTAGGAACTTGAGAGATGTGGTTGTGCTTAATATATCAAGTCCTTGACAACGTCTTATTCTCTCTTTGATCATCTGTGTATCATCTTTATACCTGTTCTACCTGGTGCCCCTGTTTTGGCTATCTCGTGTTTTCTTTAATTTCACTTTATATATGGGATTTTATACATTGACATACGGCTTCACTTGTGGTTGTGGACTATATATATTTATACATGGGGTCTATGTGTTCTATTGTATTTGCCATTACATGATACTCTCTCTCAAGTACTGGATTCGCTGGTAATTGTTATGGAATCATACTTACCGGAAAACGGTTAAGCACAAACATGATGGTTTATGTTAAGTTGTATATGTCACCAATGCATCCACATAAATGGAAAAAAAAATATATAAGAAAAAAAGCTGTTAAGTGATTCCCTGAGATCAGTTTGGTTCATAAAGAAAGAAAAACTATCTAGAGCACATGTTATTCCAATTATAAGATATATATGATGAAGCAGTAGCTTGATTCAGGTTTTCTGTTTTTGGGTTATAACACATATATATGACCATTATTGATATTTAAAACTATTACATTTGGTCATGTAACACCTAGTTTTATTAAAAGCAATCTAGCTAGGTGTGGTTAGTTCTTTTAATTTGCTCCATAATTACAGCCTGATTTTTTCCAGCAAACCTGAAAGCAGAGAACTTCAATTATGGCTCTGTTTTGTGTTCGGTTAGGATCACTTTTACTCGTATTATCCAGATATAGAATCGTATCATTGCCAAATTGAATAGTCTGATATTTCTTTGATATCCATATATACAAGTCATGATGATAGTTGTTTCCTTTTGTTGTATATGCTCTTACGCCACATAAGTGACTAAGCTTGTTCATTACATGCTTTCCTTTTTAATATTTTCTAACCTCTTCTTCATTATATTGTAGTTCAGAAACACTGTTACTCCCAAGGCCATAGCCACAGTCCATATGATTGATCGCTGGCCACCATTGCAGATGCTTAACAAGGTATGTATTGCTTTTTAGAGGTTCTCAGCATTGATTTACTTCTTTTGGTGCTTATTTTGATGTCAACCAGCAATACGGGCTGGTCTAATCATGCCTCTCCGGCACCTGTGGGGTCACTACTACCGACGAGTAGTATTCGGGGGAGAAGGTGTTGTCATGCCCCATTCTGCTTTAGGCTTTATAACCATCGCTCTTCTTGCCTTAGCAGATATCAAATCCCAATACCAAACTCACCCTCAGAGTCAAGCCATCATGTTCTCTGTTTAAAAAACTATGCGATACAATAACTTAGAAACATTGTTATTATCATATGCTACACAATAAATATATACGATAAAATAATAGAAGGAAAACATTGTCATTAGAATTTGTAATTGCGAATCCGTTTGAGGGTTGTTTTCTTGAATCAGTTTATAATTGTGACTCGTTCTCTCGGTTTCTTAGTGGACCTGTTTTTTAATATAAGTTTGGCCGTTAAAAAATATATATGAATGATAATTTCTTCACATTAAAATTTTTTTTATGCATTATACTATAGAATGATAACTTCTTCACTGATTTAAACTACAAGGTACATGTGATTCGAAAAGAAAAAAATTCTCTAAATACAATATAACATCTTAATTTTATAACATTTCAGAGCTGAATTTATGTAGCTGATAATGGTTGAAATTTTTTTGGTTTGAAGCATGGTGCATTATTTGCTTGTACCTAAGATGGACATGCATCAAAATTATGTAAATTACATAAAACTCTAATGGTTAATATTAAAAGAATAAAAACTTGTACTACTAGTACTGACATTGCAGAGAAACTTTCTTTACCCATTCACCCATACTGCTAATTGTTATGGATTAATCATACTTACCGGAAAATGGTTAATCAGAAACAAGAAGATTTATGTTAAGTTGTCTCAGCCACCTATGCATCCACATAAACGGGAAAATAAAAGAAAAAAAACTGTTAAGTTAGCAGTTTGGTTCATAAAGAAAGAAAAATTATCCAGAGCACATGTTATTCCGATTGTAGGATATATATATGATTGAGCAGTAACTTGATTCAGGTTTTTGGGTTATAACACAAATGACCATTATTGATAGTTGGAACTTTTACATTTGGCCATGTAACGCCTAGTTTTTTTTTTGTAAGAAATTTAGCTAGGTGCGGTTAGTTCATTTAATATGCTCCATAATTACAGCCTAAATTTTTCCAGCAAACCTGAAAGTAGAGAACTTGAATTATGGCTTCTGTTTTGTGTTCAGTTAGGCTCATTTATTAGTGTTATCCAGATCTAGAATTGAATCGTTGCCAATTTGAAAATCATCTAATATTTCTTGAATACCCATATATGCAAGTCATAATGATATCTGTTTCCTCTTATGCCACAAAAGTGACTAAGCTCGTTCATTATATGCTCTCCCTTATAATATTTTTTTAATCTCTTCTTCATTCTATTGTAGTTCAGAAACGCAACCACTGCCAAGGCCATAGCTTCGGTCCACATGGTTGAGTCTATCCTTGTCCAGAATCTTTGATTGATCACTGGCCACAGTTGCAGATGCTTAACAAGGTGCACATATGATGTTTATATTGCTTTTTAGAGGGTGTATACTTGAATCCTGATTTATGTGCTGATGATGGGTATGGAAGGGAACTGTGAGAGCATCTCAGCTGATTGTTGTTAAGGAAAAACTCATCTCGAAGCCTGCAGAGAAGAAGATCAAAGAAGCCAGCGGTGCTGTTGTGCTTACTGCCAAGGTTTGTTTTTTCGATTTCATTAGCAGGTAACACTGTTTTGCAGAATTTGGATTCGCATTAGATCTAAGTTTTGTTCTGAAAACCTTTTTTCTAGTTGCTCCTCTCCGCAACCTCTGGGGTGCATTTGGGGGAGTAGGTATCGCCATCCCCCATTCTGCTCTCGGCTATATAATCAACTCTCTGCTAGATTTAGCTGAAATCAAGGCTTAGGGCGTACCTGGATTCCCTTTCCAAACTCACTTTTGGGCCATCATGCTCTCTGTTAACTGTCTCCTCATGTATGGACTGGCTTCTGCAGCTGAAGCTGTCGTTTCTGCAGCAGGTCTTGATCCCACCTCGGTTTATTCCGTTACTGCCCACTTGGGAAAAATACTTCCCTTGTGCATTTTGGTCACATCTTTGGCGTCTCTGTTTTATATATGATCTTTGATATATGTTGTAGCATACCTAGCCTGTTCTTCCTACGTACAATACTATATAGAAACCATGTAAAGTTGTTGATATAAAAACTCCGTAAGTTCTACATGTAGGTTAATACTAGCAGTGCTTTGGAGATGTTAACTTATTCCGTATTTCTGTAAAAAAAGTGTTTTATTGTCCCACTTCAGGGTTTAGTGACATTTCTATAAAATTGGTGTATATGTTCCTTGATGATGGCTCAGATTTTATTTCTTGATCAAAGAAAGTATGCTCATATTGCATCACCTTTCATATAGATATTGGTTGTGAACCATGGCTCCTTATACAATTGGATTTTGTAGAGGACCTTATTGCTTCACTTGATTATGGGTTATGTGGATGATGCCTTACAGGAATGGCAATGGGCCGGGCTTGGGCCGGGTATTGGTAATCCCAGGCCCGTACCCGGTTGTAAGTCTTTGTCCCATACCCGGCCCGTTACCCGTCGGGGTATCGGGCATACCAGCGGGTATCGGGTATACCCGTTAATTTCATAAAAATACCCGTTGGGTAGGGCTGGCAAATCGTGTCTTATCGGGTTTAACAGGTCTCCGACGACGTGAATAACATAAGTATTAAACATGAATACAACTTGTTTAACTACTTTATATCTCATGTCTATAACACAGTTGTATATTTTATGTACCAAGGAGAAGAAATGATTGATCGTAGCCTCCTAATTCTATTCATTTTTAAAAAAGTAAAAAACCAAGTAGTGTACTTTTTCAGTAAACAGGTTTAATCGTGTCTTATACAGATATCTATTGCTAGCTCTACCGTTGGGACAAATGTGCAATTTTTACTTTGATGTTTATATAATTTACTATTTTAATGACTATAACAAATGAAAATATGATTAATAACTTACATATCATATTTAGACCACATATACCAAACTAAATCATAACGATTACTTAATTAAGTAATTGTATCAGGACCACCAAATTGCATAATCATCCGCATAATAAAGGCTGATAGCTTCCATATCCAATATACATACTCAAAAATAAGTTATTTGTTCACTAATAACTTGCCAAATACATATCCACATATGACTATAGAGAAGGTAACAATTACATGTGCTAAGTTTATATATATGGAAATATATAATATGATACTTTTGGGGACGCCCAAAGTTGTGGAGGAATAGTGTAGTAGTACCTGTGTATAAGAACAAAGGGGACTCCCAAAGTTGTGGGAATTATAGAGAGATTAAGTTGCTAGGGCACACTATGAAATTATGGGAGAGAATAATTGAGACGAGAATCCGAAGAGAAACTCAAGTCATAGTAAACCAATTTGGTTTTATGCCAGGGCGATCGACTACAGAAGCAATACATATTCTAAGGAGATTGATGGAGAGGTATAAGGAGAAGAAACGGGACCTACACATGGTGTTCATTGATCTTGAAAAGGGCCTATGACAGTGTGCCACGTAGACTGATTTGGGATAGTTTGGAGAGTAGAGGGGTTTCTGGGAAGTATATAGACTTAATTAGGGATATGTATGTTAGGACTGAGACTAGTGTCCGAGCGCCTGTAGGGGATACTGATTCTTTCCCGGTGGAGGTAGGACTCCACCAAGGGTCTGCTTTGAGCCCTTTTCTATTTGCAGTTATCCTAGATGAGTTAACAAAGTTAATTCAGGGGGCTCTCCCATGGTGCCTGCTTTTTGCAGATGATATTGTGTTAGTTGCTGATAGTAAACAAAGCCTGAATGCGAGGTTAGAAGAGTGGCGAGCAGCTTTAGAGGGCAGAGGTTTAAGGATTAGTCGATCTAAGACTGAGTACTTGTATTGCGACTTTAGTGGAGTAGACAACGATGAGGACATTCAGATCACCATTGACGGTCAAGTGGTCCCGTAGGTGAATAAGTTCAAGTATCTAGGATCATTTGTCCAGAGGGATGGGGAGATAGATAGTGACGTTGCCCACCGCATCAAGGTTGGATGGTGTAGGTGGAGAGTTGCCACTAGGGTATTGTGCGATAGGAGGTTCCTAACAAAATTGAAAGGGAAATTTTATAGGGTTGCAATTAGACCTGCTATGTTATATGGAACCGACTGTTGGGCCATTAAGGAAGTACAAGCACGCAAGATGGAGGTGGCAGAGATGAGAATGCTAAGATGGATGTGTGGGCACACAAGGTTAGACCGGATAAGAAATGATGTTTTTAGGGAGAGGTTAGAAGTAGCTAGTATAGCATATAAGATAAAGGAGGGAAGATTGAGATGGTTTGGGCATGTGAAGAGGATGCAGACGATAGAGCCAGTTAGAGTGGTTGAAACCCTTGAGGTGGGGGGGAGGAGGAGTAGAGGCAAACCCAAAATTACTTGGGATGAGCGGATTTGGCAGGATTTGCAAAGATTGCACCTCTCTTAGAACATGGTCCATGATAGGAGCTCGTGGAGACGTAGGATTAAGGTTAAGGATTTCTAGGAGAGGGTACAATTGTGTTTTTAAGTGTAGTGTATGGTTGTAGATATGCAACTATGTGTATAGGCTATTTTATGTTGTCATATTTGTCTTGTTTTACCATGCACTCTCTCGCAACTCATGTTACATTGGTAGCTTCATACACACACACACACCTCATGTTCTATTTATTTCTTTCCTGGGTGTTTTGGAGCCGAGGGTCTCTCTGGAAGCAGCCTCTCTATCCCTAGGGGTAGAGGTAAGGTGTGCCTACATCCTACCCTCCCTAGACCCTACAAATAGCTTTGCTATTTGTGGGATTTTACTGGGTATGATTGATTGATACTTTCGGGTATTATTCGGGTAAATGGGCCGGGTATCGGGCGGGTATCACTAAATCCCATACCCGTACCCGATTTTTTTTCTTTTTTTGAGCCCGTACCTGGCCCATACCCATTGGGCTTCGGGTATACCTGGCCCGTATGTTTCGGATTTCGGGTATACCCGTCGGGCTTGTGCTTTTTTGTCATCCCTTACTTTTAGGTAGACCTGGCAAACGGGTTGGGTCAGGTCGGGTCATGGATGAAAACGGGTTCGGGTCGAAACGGGTTCGGGTCAAAACGGGTCAATTAAAAAGGGTTCTTTTGGTTTGGGTCGAAACGGGTCGGGTCGAAACGGGTCCGGGTCAGAACGGGTTTCAGGTCGGGTCGGGTCAGCTATGCAGTTAATAGCGGCGCTATAGCGGTGCTATAGCGGGCTATAGCGGTGTAGCGGTGTTCTGGCATCGTAGCGGTCCAAATAGCGGTTGGGCATAGCGGTTCCGCTAATAGCGGCGCTATAGCCCGCTATTTGACCGCTATTTGTAGACCTTTATAGCGGCTGGATCAGTGCTATTAGCGGTCAGCCCAATTAAAACCTAGATACGACCAATTTTGACCAGCGCTGTTCGATTCTTCAGTCTTCGACATCATCAGAGTTCAATTGCTGTTCATCAAAGCTGATAAAAATCGAATCAAAGCTGTTCGATTCGATTGCTGGTCTGATACTCGAGTTCATCAGAGCTGTTCGATTCTTCAGTCTTCGACAGTCACCTTCTTCTCCGACTCCTTTAATTGTTTTGTTGTTTATTTTTTCTTTGAAAAGAGACTATTAGTGACTACTTTATTCTTGAATATTTGAATGGCACATATCCAGATAATCCAGATAATCAATGGCACATATCTAGAGAATCAGAGGCACATATCTAGAGAATCAGAGATATCCATATTTTATTTTCTTAAAAGACATTTAATGTTATTAAATTGATGATTTATTAGTTTATTAATGTTATATTTTTTAATTCAACTGATGTATTATGTATGTTTATCTATGTATGTTTTGGTTTTTTTGTCTAATTATATTAATAACTTTATTTTTATTTGAAACTATTGGTGGATTAACAAGATATATATATATAAATTTGAAAAATTACATATTTATATATATATATATATATAGAGAGAGAGAGAGAGAGAAAGTATAATGTACTTCAGGGCTTAACCTACATTAACATACATGACAAAATATATAACGTGCGTTATTATCATAGAACGTGCGTGATTATAGTCCCATGCGTGATTATGTGGTCCCATGCGTAATTATGTGGTCCCATGTGGTCCCATGCGTGATTATGTGGTCCCATGCGTGATTATACCCCTGATCCAACGGTTACCATTGTCTCCTACGTGATGTATGATAAGGCTTTTTGTATGTTAACCTTTCTCTATATATATAAATATATAAATTATGCATGGTATAAAAATTACCGCTATATCACCGCTATACCACCGCTATAACCTATATATCGTATAGCGGACCTTGACCGCTATCCGCTATTTTACCGCTTTAACTGCTTAGCGGGTCAGTTATAAAATGCTTTTTTATATAAAAAAAGAGATTGTATTGCGAGGGGCTAATCTGTCGGGTTGAAAAAACCCTAGAAGCTAGAACAGGAGAAAGCTTCTAACCCGCTTCTTTTTTCTTCTACCCCACTAACCCGTTCCACCCATTTCTTTTTTACTTCTAAACCCTCGACCCGTGGAACATATTTCCCTTGTTTTAAAATGACCCGTTGGTTATTACATGGAAGCCCAAACTGACCCATAGTAATTAAAAAATGACCCATGTATATGCAATTGGGTCAGAATTGCCCCCCTACTTTTAGGTCTTAGTCACTAGGGCAATAGGAATTACCAGTGGTGGACTTGGCAACATCCCTGTTCACCTTGATTGTGATTGTAAACCATGAGCCCATTATATGATCTTGGTATGACTTGTGGGTTATTGACTAATTGGAATGATTGTTCTGGCTTGAACTATTTGCCTGCTATATATATGTTCTTGGTGGCATGCTTATATCCTCGTTGATCATATGTCACATCTTCTTTAGAGATGCCCCAATTTGGGCTTTTTGGTGTTCTGTTTGATTTTTTTTATTTAAATGAGTATACTATTTCATGCTTCAATGCTACATGTTTAATATATATACTAAGCGACATGAGATTATATACATTATCTTACGGCTTTGTTGGCTATATATGGGGTCTGTGTTCTATGTTTGCCAATTGCCATTTAATGATACTCTCAGATTATCAACGTGGTATTCTGGATTTTGATCATGGCCTCACCTGATCACTGGTTTCCATGGTGGTTGTCTGATTATAGGATATATATGATCAAGCAGTAACTTGATTCAAGGTTTTCGATTGTGTTCCTAGGTTATGACACAAATGACCGTTACTGATGTTTAGAACTTTTATACAATCTAGGTCATGCTCGGTTTTCTGTTTTGTGCTTAGTTCATCTATTTATATCAATTTCTAGATCTCGAATTGAGTTATTACTAAATCGAACATTGTCTGATAGTATCTTGAATACACATATATGAAAGTCAAGTGGATATTTGTCCCCTTTTCTTCTATATGGTCTTCCACAAAAGTGACTAAAAGTTCGTTTTCTTTTCCTTTTTTCTTACTTTCATAACTAACTTCTTTATTCTATTGTAGTTTGGAAGCACAACCACTGCAAACGCCATAACAACAGTCCACATGGTTGAGTCCATCCTTGTGCAGAGTCTTTGATTGATCACTGAGTACCATTGCAGATGCTTAACAAGGTGCACATATGGTGTTTATATTGCTTTTCAGAGGGTGTATACCTGAATGCTGATTTATCTGCTGATGATGTGTATGGCTAGTTGATATACTCTTTGCTGTTAGTCTTATGACACTTATTAAAAATAAGTTGATGTATAAAAAAATTCTATTTATAATTTTATATATTCGAGAGTGATTTTAACTGTCATACGGAGCAAACACATAATTCTACTTTTGTTCGCCAATGTTCTCATTAATCATTATTAGTCCTTGCGTAGTGGGCGCGAACAAAGGCGTTTTGGTGGCTATGGCGCCCCATAGCGCCCCGAACACCGCTACGGGGGGCGTTATGGGGGTTTTTTGGTTGGGCGGCGCGATATGTATCGCGGCGTTATGTATGTTTGGTTACTTCTTTTGTCCAATCAAAAAATAGAATGAGTTTTTATAATTAATTAATAATATTGAAAATTATTAAATAGGTAATGATGGGTAGGGGCTTTATGACTACGGGCTCTAGTGATATAACGCCCCATAAAGCCCTCGTGTGACGTGGCACGACACGTGTCGCATAACGCCCCACAAGGGGCTTTATGACTACACATGGCCTTAGCATAGAGATTATTAATACAAGTCAACTTACATATTGTCAGCTTTGGAAGAGTTGACTTTTTATAAGCTCTACACAATTTATGGTTTGTTTTGTTAAAATACATAATTAAAGTTAAGAGTTAAATGCCATTTTAGTCCCTGTGGTTTGGGCCATTTTGCCAGTTTAGTCCAAAGGTTTCATTTTTAACCCGTGGGTCCAAAAAGGTTTCACAGTTGCCATTTTGGTCCACTGGGTTAACTTCATCCATTTTTTCTGTTAACCAGAGGCCAATTCGGTAATTTTGTATGTAATTCTGTTAACTAAAAGAGCAATTCAACCATATAAAATGACCGAATTGGTCTTCTCGTTAACAGAAAAAATGGGTGTAGTTAACTCAGTGGACTAAAATGGCAACGGTGAAACCTTTTTGGACCCACATGTTAAAAATGAAACCTTTGGACTAAACTGGCAAAATGGCCAAACCACAGGGACTAAAATGGCATTTAACTCTAAAGGTAATTATTCTATTAAAAGAAGTTTAAGGTAAGTAAATGGAATAAAGGTTTTTGGATAAGTTCACTAAATGGGAGCATCCTTAATGAATAATTTCCTCTTATATTAATTAATGATATTGTTTGGATCTTATTTGAATGACACTATCAAGGCTTCAAGGAAAAAAAGATATGTTAATGATACACGGTGTTAACAGAATTAGTCAAAGAGATTTGTTTAATTTGAGTTCTACAAAGATGGAAGCAGCAATTATTGGGCCAAAAAATTAATTGGGCTCAAGATGGGTGTCAGAGGTGCACAAAAAACCCGAACCCAAAAAAAACCCCGAACCCGGGTATTAGAAAAACCGGGTTTTTTAAACCCGAACCTACCTGTAGGGTAGGGACCGGGTATGCATATTCTGTTCGATACCCGAACCCGGGTTTTTTCGTACCTGGTTTGTACTCGGGTTTTCAGCATACCCGGTTTTCCATAAAATCCGTACCCGGGTTTTCGTAATACCCGGATCCGTTGTGTACAACAACTTCTTTTGAACGTTTAGAGCTTGTGTTAGGTTTTTTGGGCAAATTTCAAGGCATACAATATGTAAAAATAAAGGTTTCCATTATATTTCTATGTTATATGCCAAAAAAAAGGAATCGAAAAAACCTTGTCTATACCCGAACCCGAACCATACCAGATTAATACCCGAACCCTACCCGACCAATACCCGAACCCTACCCTACCCGAACCCGGGTATTGAAAACCCGAACCCGAACCTGAACCCTATACCCGAACCCGACCTGGGTATTGCTAATACCCGAAAAGTCAACCCGGTCATACCCGTACCCGGGTATATACTTGAACCCGGGTACTAGAAAAACCCGGTTTGTGCACCTCTAGCTGTCATTAAAAGAAAAAGAATTATAAGGCATTAAAAGAAAAAGAATTATAAGGCAATTCAATCGGATGAGTTGATGGTAGTTTTTGAGTTTCTGGGATTGGTTTCTGCCCCTACACCTAGTTTTAATTTTAATTTAGTTAATGATCAAATGGTTGGTGGGTGAGGAAGGGGTGTTTATGGTGCAACCGTGCCTACTTCGTTCTTAGTAGAATAAGATACATATTCATGTGGGTGAGGAACAACACTTGCTTTAGTCTCTATTTGTGGTGACATGAATCCCATATGCGATAAACGAAACCTTTTGATTAAACTGATAAAACTGTCCAAATCCCAGGGACCAAAATGACATTTTACTCAAAAAAGTTTTATAATTCTGAAGGCACTTCAGCTCCCCTTCCCCATCCCATTTAACTTCGTTTACTATATGATATCTGGGTATTATCGTTTTAAGTTTATCGAAACTATTGTAGAAGTAGAACTGGGAAATTCAGGAACAGGTTATCCTCCCATTTCTCTTATATTTCATCATGCTATTTTCTCCTTGTATAAAATCCCCACCGTTTCAATTTTCAATCCATCGTCTTCCAGCAACCCCAGTGAGGAAAAACCTCGTATCCGTAGCCTAAACAGTCATGTTGTGTGTGCGAAGGGTCATCGTCAGGGACAAACTCCTGAAACAAGGTTCTGGTTAAAAAGCTGATGGTAATTTAAGGCCATATATATAAATAAAGAAATAAATGCTTTACCTCGTTTAGGTCGGGTAGCAACGATTTCTTGTCAAGAGAACAAACACCGGACATGACCTCCTCCTCCTCCTTAAAGTGTGGCAGCAGCGGTTTCTCGTAAGAATAAGGAATGCCAGACCCCTCGTAAGATTCCGGAACGAATGCCTTGTTAGAATATTCACCAAATAAATAGTTTGCGTTCCACCACGATACCGTAAAGAAATTGAGATTCAAATATATGTATGAAAACGGATGTATGAAAATGTGAATGTGTAGATGAATCAACATATTCTCTTTATGTGGAAACCGAGAAAAGAAAACCAATACTTCATTAAAGACCTATACGCCTCATATTGCCCTATATATGGAGCATATAGGAGGTGGGTCCCCCAAGTCAAGTCTACCTATATACCTCCATATTACCCAATATGACCTATATTGCCAATATGGAGCATATATGTCCAAGAATACATGCTTTGATAGAAGATGTCTATCTCTAAGGAAACAAACTTATATGCTCAATCACTGGCGAAATTTGAAAATTTCCACTGGGGTCGGAAGTCACTGTACCTAAAAATTCTATATAAGTAATTTTTTTATAAAACCGGGGGGTTGAAAACGTATATACCTAAAAATTATATACGAAACGTACATACATAACATTACTGAGCGAAAAGTTCGGGAGGTCGGTGTAAATGCACTTTGGGTGATAAGTGCAGGCTCTTAAACTCAAGGGTCTTTTATGTAATTTGTTAAAACTATTATGTTGGTCAGGATTTATGAGGGTTTTCATGGTCAGGACTTAGGAATTCATCCTAGTCCGAATTTTGGTGTTTTGTTTAGTCAGGGTTTGTATTGTATTGTATTGGGCTTTGGGCCTATGTCCTGACTTTAGTAGTCAGGACTTCCCATTGTATATAAACTCTTAGTGAAATGCTATACATGGCGATTTCTTTTGTGGAAAGTATGTTCTTCAAGAAATCCTAATCATTATCACTGTGTGTGAATTACCGGCTACTGTGTGTGACGTCATTCATCATCTTCATCATTCTTATTCTACACTTTCTTGACCCAATACTCTTCAGTAGTGATTGCTAGGTGGATTCGGCACACCTGGTGATTGTTGTCTGAGTGAGATCCTTGGGTAAGAGACATTACAGTTGGGTGCCCCTCCCGGCCCCTTGAAAGCTACGCCCCTGTGCTCCATATTGGCAAATATGAAACATATAGGTTCAGAAATCAAGGCTTTGGCAGAAGTTGTCTGCCATTGAGAAGCAAAGAGCACTATATGTTCCATATTGGCCAATATGAAGCATACATGTGGGTATCAAAATAATTTTTTTGGGTGTTCAAATAGTACGACCCTTTACAATTAAGTTTGTACCTAATACATATATTTTTTTAAGACATATAACTGTGTTTTTAGGAGAGAGGAGAGGATTATCTCAATTTCTATCCTCCTTCAAGACTGGAAGGAGGATTTTTAGGCCAAAAACCTTCCATTTTCCTTCTTTTCTCTCATTCAATATAAAACTCTCAAACATAACTAAAAATTATTTGAGTAAATTGCTATTTTGGTCTCTGTGGTTTTTAGCACGTTACTATATTTTACAAATATGAAAAGTCTTGTAAATTACACACCAACACTTCAATTTATTGCGATTTTGGTCCACAAGACTACTCAATCCACCTTGCTGTTAACTTCATGTCACATGCCAAGCATGTGATGGTTATTAACATCTGAATTGAACAAAACAAAAAACACCTTTCCAAAACTCATGCGAATTTGTCCCTCGGCGAGGAACCAACTTCTTCTCCTTGTCAGGATTGCTAGGTAATTTATCTTTTAAGTTTCTTAATTTAGAGTCAACTTTGTAGTTTGTGCTCTAAAGTCAACCTTGATTGCATGTCTATCCTCAAATGTGATTTTCTTCTAACGCACAGAGAATGTCGATGGAGTGATGATGATTCACTTTTGCATATGTTCAGATCCTTGTGTAGTTTGTTTGGAAAACAAGTGTGCCATTGCTGCAGAAGGTATAATTCACACTTTAAATTCTTATAGAAGCTGAAAACAAGTGTTTGATAAAAATCATTATAGAACTGGCAAGCCTGTTTTAGTTTATTGTTTGGTATAGAGAAAATACTGTGGTTTGGAATTGTTCTGTATTGAAAAAGAAATTGTGTCAAAAATAGGGTTATATAAATATGGTGTTTATATAGTCCACCATATTACACACTAGCCCCTATACTATTTGTTTCCTTCTTTCCGACACTCCCCCTCAAGTTGAGTAGTGGGATTTCCAATACTTAACTTGCTCAAACAGCTACTAAACGCATTTCCGTTGACTGCTTTTGTGAGAATATCTGCGAGTTGATCTTTTGATGATATATACGAAAGCTCTATGATCCTTTCATCCAGTTTTTCCTTGATGAAATGTCGATCCACCTCCACGTGTTTTGTTCTATCATGCTGAACTGGATTTTTTGAGATTTGTATTGCAGCTATATTGTCGCACATAATTTTACTGGGTGCTGCCCTTTGGGAGAAACCAATGTCTTCTAGAAGTTTCCTGATCCAGAGAACTTCGCTTAAACCTCGAGCTATGCCTCTGAACTTTGCTTCTGCACTCGACAGAGTGACCACCTTCTGTTTCTTACTCCTCCAGGTAACAAGGTTTCCACCAACCAAGGAGAACTACCCTGATGTTGACCTTTGATTTCCCTTATCTCCTGCCCAGTCAGCGTTAGTGTAGAGCTCAACATTTAAATGTCCATTTGCTTTGAACAACACTCCATGGCCTGCGGTTCCCTTTAGATACCTTAGAATTCTCTGGGCAACTTCCATGTGAGCAACTTGCGGTTGGTGCATAAACTGACTTACCACTCCAACAGCATAAGCTATATCAGGGCTAGTGTAAGAGAGATAAATTAACTTGCCCACGAGCCATTGATACATCTCTTTGTCTGCAAGCTCGCCATTCAGTTCCACGTGAAGATTGTGGTTCACCACCATTGGCGTATCTGCTGGTTTACAATCAATCAAACCAGTTTCTGCCAGGAGATCAAGGACATACTTCTTTTGGCAGATGAAAATCCCCCGTTTAGACCTGAGAACTTCTATTCCGAGGAAATACTTGAGATTCACAAGGTCTTTCATTTTAAACTTTGAAAACAAATTCTTTTTCAGCCGTGCTATCTCTTCCACATCATTTCCGGTGATAATCATGTCGTCTACATATATGATCAGGCAAGTTACGAGGCCGTTTCTTCTTTTGAGGAATAGGGTATGATCAGCGTTACTTTGGTAATACCCGTATTCTTTCATGGCTAAGGTGAACTTTCCAAACCAGACCCGAGGTGACTGTTTTAGCCCGTATAGAGACTTTGTCAACCGACAAACCTCCCCATCTTTAAAATACCCTGAAAAACCTGGAGGTGCTTCCATGTAGACTTCTTCCGCTAGGTCTCCATGGAGAAATGCATTTGTAACATCAAACTGATGGAGATGCCAATTCGTATTTGCTGCCACGGAGAAGAGGACTCTGATGGTGTCCATTTTTGCAACCGGAGAAAACGTCTCAGAGTAATCAATCCCATATGTCTGAGTGTACCCTTTTGCTACAAGTCGATCTTTGTATCTTCCAATAGAACCATCTGGTTTATACTTAATTGAATACACCCAACGACAGCCAACTGTTTTCTTTCCTTTTGGGAGAATGCACTTTTCCCACGTATTGTTTTTCATAAGAGCTTGCATCTCTGTTTCCATTGCTTCTTTCCAGTTCTTCTTACCTAGTGCTTCCTTTGCAGAGCCAGGTATTTGTTCGGAGTATAGAGAGGTGACAAATGCTTTCGCACTGTTAGATAAGTTCCCATTAACTATATTAGCTACATGATACCTTGTGGTTCTGGTTTCCCTCTCTGGCGAGTACCGTTTTGGAGGGACCCCTCTATTGGCTCTAGGAGGGAGAGGGTGTCTTCCGGTTGTCTCTGCTGCAACTGATTCCACATGTTCAACGATTTGTTCAACCTGTTCCAAGTCTGGTCCGCCCTGTTCCACATATGGTTCAGCCTGTGGAGTAGGTTCCGTTGTTGTCGGTTCTATGTGTTCCCCTGTTGTCTCATGGTTATAAAACGTAGAACTTCCAGGGTCCTCAGTATTTCTTACCTCATATATCATGTGGGATTGACTTTCTTCAGTGGTACTGTGCTCCGCAGATTGTGTGGCTGTGTTTGAAGGACCCGCAGTACTATGATGATTTTCTGTTGTTACTTCTTCAGATGAGGGAAGTTGGGTTAGCCAACTCAGGGTGTCTATACATTCGTTCTCCCCCTGACCACTGAGTTGGGTTTTATAAAAGTATTTTGTTTCAAGAAAGTCAACGTTCATTGTGGTGAATATTTGATGAGTTTTTGGATTATAACACCGGTAACCTATTTGGTCGATCCCATAGCCGACAAATACACATTTCTCAGCACATGGGCCGAGCTTGTTCCGGTTGATTTTGGGTATGTGGACAAATGCGGTACCCCCGAAGATTCGAGGTTCAAGTGTAAGAGGATGGGGAATACTGGCAGACTTAGACAGACAATCTAAGGGAGTTTTAAATTTGAGAGCTTTTGTGGGAAGCTGTATCAGAAGATACACGGAGGTTGCAACTGCCTCCGGCCAGAAAGATTTAGGAACCTGGGATTCAATTAAAAGGGCTCGAGTCATTTCAAGAATAATATGATTTTTCCGTTCGGAAACAACGTTTTGTTCGGGGGTATGAGAACAAGAGGTTTGATGAATTAATCCTTTGGTTTTAAAGAATTGTTTCATGGGTGTATTGACAAATTCCCCCCCATTGTCGGATCGAAGGATTTGGATTTGAGTTCAGAATTGAGTTTGAATCATAGCATAAAATGTGATAATTTTTTCGTAAACTTCTGATTTGTTTTTTAAAAAATATACCCATGTCATGCGAGTGCAATCATCCACGAATAGTATGAAGTACCGAAGACCCTGCCCCCATCACAGGAGCATGGCCCCACACATCAGAATGGATTAGTGAAAAAGGTGAAGCAACTTTCGTATTGCTAGGTTTAAATTGTTGTCGATGGCTTTTGGCACAAAAACAGGTTTCACAATCTATTTTCCCATTTGAAGGGAAGAGTTTTGGAAACAAAAGGTGCGAATAACCTTTGGATGGGTGTCCCAAACGTCTATGCCATAGCCAGGCTTCTCGATTTTCGGTTCCATGTGCCAACATCACAGTACCTAGTTGAGCCACTTCATCCACGTAGTACAATCCTTGGCACTCAGTACCACGTCCAATAATCACACCCGCCCTGATATCCTGTAGAAGACAGAAAGTAGGATGCATTAGTACCGTGCAATTTAACTCTTTGGTAATATAGCTAATTGAGAGTAGTTTGTGCGATAATGATGGAACATAAAGACAATTTGATAATTTCATAGTTGGTGAAATCTCAATTGTTCCTCCTCCTTTCACTTACATCGTTCCATTGTTTGCAGTATGGATTTGGGTTTTTTGAGGATTGGACATTGACCGTATGTCTAACGGTTCGAACGTCATGGTGTCAGTTGCACCAGAATCGAATATCCAAGAACTGTTTTTTCCATGGTTGATTTCCATTCCCCCCCCCCCCCGCCCCTTTTTTTTTGAAAGAAGGAATTAGCGAAGAAGGAACTGAGGAACACCTAGCCGAGGAACCAACTCTATGAAAGGTTAATAGGATTCGAATCAGTCAAGCTGCACTATAACGATAGCCGCAACCAATATCAGACCTACTAAGCAATGGAGAAGAGGAACCGACTAGCAACAGATCCAAAGGGCCGAACAGAACCGAATCCCGGAAGCGAATGGAAGGATCGAAAGATCGACTTAGGGCGAGAGGTCAAGCCGGGAGAGATAGCGACCTCGCACACTAAGCCTGTCTTCTCCTCTTCGTCGAGCCACCGGCGACCGGAGAAAGGAATGTTCATGGAATTAATTTGGAAGGGTTGAATTGCAATTAAAGGAAAGTTGTTTAAAAATAACTCATGAATTTTTTGGGGACTAAAAGTGACATAATGATCAAACTTCAAACAAATAGTTTGTGTTCCACCACGATACCGTAACGAAATTTAGATTCAAATATATGTATGAAAACGGATGTATGAAAATGTGAATGTGTAGATGAATCCACATATTCTCTTTATGGGGAAGCCGAGAAAAGAAAACCAATACTTCATTAAAGACCTATACGCCTCATATGCCCTATATGGAGCACATAGGTGGGTCCCCCAAGTCAAGTCTACCTATGTACCTCCATATTACCCAATATGACGTATATTGCCAATTTGGAGCATATATGTCCAAGAATACTTGCTTTGGTAGAAGATGTATATCTCTAAGGAAACAAACTTATATGCTCAATCACTGCCGATATTTGAAAATTTCCACCGGGAGTCGGAAGTCACTGTACCTAAAAATTCTATATAAGTAATTTTTTTATAAAACCAGGGGTTTGAAAACGTATATACCTAAAAAATTCTATACGAAACGTACATACATAACATTACTGAGCGAAAAGTTCGGGAGGTCGGTGTAAATGGACTTTGGGTGATAAGTGCAGTCTCTTAAACTCAAGGGTCTTTTATGTAATTTGTTAAAACTATTATGTTGGTCAGGATTTATGAGGGTTTTCATGGTCAGGACTTAGGAATTCATCATAGTCCGAATTTTGGTGTTTTGTTTAGTCAGGGGTTGTATTGTCTTGGGCTTTGGGCCTATGTCCTGACTTTAGTAGTCAGGACTTCCCATTGTATATAAACTCTTAGTGAAATGCTATACATTGCGATTTCTTTTGTGGAAAGTATGTTCTTCAAGAAACCCTATTCATTATCACTGTGTGTGAATTGACGGCTACTGTGTGTGACGTCATTCATCATCTTCATCATTCTTATTCTACACTTTCTTGATCCAATACTCTACAGTAGTGATTGCTAGGTGGATTCAGCACACCTGGTGATTGTTGTCTGAGTGAGATCCTTGGGTAAGAGACATCACAGTTGGGCACCCCTCCCGGCCCCTTGAAAGCTACGCCCCTGTGCTCCATATTGACAAATATGGAACGTATAGGTTCATAATTCAAGGCTTTGGCAGAAGTTGTCTGCCATTGAGAAGCAGAGAGCACTATATGTTCCATATTGGCCAATATGAAGCATACAGGTGGGTTTCAAAATAAATTTTTTGGGTGTTCAAATAGTACGACCCTTTAAAATTAAGAATGTACCTAATACATATATTTTTGTAAGACATATAACTATGTTTTTAGGAGAGAGGAGAGGATTATCTCAATTTCTATCCTCCTTCAAGACTGGAAGGAGGATTTTTAGGCCAAAAACCTTCCATTTTCCTTCTTTTCTCTCATTCAATATAAAACTCTCAAACATAACTAAAAATTATTTGTATAAATTTCTATTTTGGTCTCTGTGGTTTTTAGCACGTTACTATATTTTACAAATATGAAAAGTCTTGTAAATTACACACCAACGCTTCAATTTATTGCGATTTTGGTCCACAAGACTACTCAATCCACCTTGCTGTTAACTTCATGTCACATGCCAAGCATGTGACGATTATTAACATCTGAATTGAACAAAACAAAAAACACCTTTCCAAAACTCATGCGAATTTGTCCCTCGGCGAGGAACCAACTTCTTCTCCTTGTCAGGATTGCTAGGTAATTTATCTTTTAAGTTTCTTAATTTAGAGTCAACTTTGTAGTTTGAGCTCTAAAGTCAACCTTGATTGCATGTCTATCCTCAAATGTGATTTTCTTCTAACGCACAGAGAATGTGGATGGAGTGATGATGATTCACTTTTGCATATGTTCAGATCCTTGTGCAGTTTGTTTGGAAAACAAGTGTGCCATTGCTGCAGAAGGTATAATTCACACTTTAAATTCTTATAGAATAAGGAATGCCAGACCCCTCGTAAGATTCCGGAACGAACCCCTTGTTAGAATATTCACCAAATTAATTCCATATGATGGTGGAGTAGAATTCAGGTGAATTCTAAAAGTGTGGCGAAAGGATCAAAAAGGAAAAAAAGGAAAATATTATGTAATTTAATTGGAAAGGTGTTCTTGGAGTTAATTGGAAAGTGCTTGAATGTTCGTGAGGAACTGTTGACGATGAAGGATTGAATGTTCGTTGGATGAAGTTTGAATGTTCGTGAGGAACAGTTGACGACGAAGGATTAAGTGTTCGTGAGGGACTGTCAATCTTCGTTGGATGAAGATTGAATGTTCTTGAGGAACTGTTGACGACGAAGAATGAATGGTTCGTTGGATGAGGAAGGGTTCGCGATATTTTTTGACGGTGGCGACTGTTACCGCCAGAGGCACCGAAAAAATGGATGAATCACAGATCAGGAAGACGGAGAGAGAGATGAACCAGAGTATTCGATCGCCGGAGAGGAGCGTTCGAGTATAGAAAGACGGACCGCAGTTTATGTTTTGAACGATTGTTGAACGATTGAGTTGTTGAACGATTGATTTGTTTAAGATTGTTGAACGATTGAGTTGTTGGACGATTTCTGGTTTGAGATTGACGAACATAGTTTTCAAAGATCATAAACTCTGCTCTGATACCATGTTGTTTGGTATAGAGAAAATACTATGGTTTGGAATTGTTCTGTATTGAAAAAGAAATTGTGTCAAAAATAGGGTTATACAAAGATGGTGTTTATATAGTCCACCATATTACACACTAGCCCCTATACTATTTGTTTCCTTCTTTCCGACATAGTTATGTTTGGGTCGATTATGTTTCATCTCTTGATTGGTCAATTTGATAAATAAAAAATAGATGGGAGCTTCAGTTCAGACACGAGCCCATATTTGTCCAAATCATCGGTTGATAGGGGTTAGTATTCAAGATCGAGTTTATGCATGGCGAATTCACACTCGGATAGTAGAAGATCATGATTATGTTCATTAAATCAATCACTAGAAAATGGCTAATAAGAAAACTGATTAACATATGAAAAAGAAAAGAAATGTGAAAATATCAGAATATGCCTTTTTTTATATATATACTTAGGGTGTACGGTGTGGCATGCGGCAAGGGGCGGCAAACAAGTTTGCCGATCGGCAAACACCGGCGCCGACTATTGTTTAGTCACCAAAGTTTGCCAAATCGGTGGTGGCATGCCGAATCGGTGAGGGGAGGAAGGAGAGAGAGAGGGGGTGTGTGGGTGGGGTCCATTCCATCTCTCAACCAATCACACATTTTTTTTTAAAGTTTACCACTTTATCAAATGTCTAAACCATTGCCAACACTTTTCACCAAAGTTTAAACACTTTTCACTGTGGCGCACTCTGATTGGTCGGTTTTTTGGTTTGCCACTCCAAAGTCTTTAACCACTCCCCACACCCTTATATCTTAGATTTTGAATGATGACTTTTGATCTTTTGGTTTGGTTTTTTGAGAGAGAAAAACTGAAAATTTCAACTATTAGAGTTTTTTTAATATTATTTTAATGTTCCGTTATTGGTGAATTTAAAACTGAAATACACTTCTTTTGTGATTGCCGTTCATTACTGTTGACATCATTGGAATTGGTTAACATGTATATTTTGTATCATTTTTAATTTATAATTAAATGTTTATGGGAAGTGATTTTGGTTTTATGTTTATTGTTTGTTGATTGTAGATCTTTGCGTTATTATCTTTCTAGAGTAAATGTTTATAGGAAGTGATTTTTGGTTTTATGTTTATAATTATATGTTGATTCAAGAGATTTGTGTCATTATCTTTCTAGGGTAAATGTTTATGAAAATACCCATTACATGCTTGGCATGTAGAAGTTAATAACAAAGTCGATGGAGTTAGTCTTGTGAACTGAAATCGTAATAAATTAAATTGTTAGTATGTAATTTACAAGACTTTTAATATATGTAAAACATAGCAATGTGCTATAAACAATAAAAGAACATCGCAAGGTTCATGGTGGTCAAGTAGAAGAACATCTTCTGTTGCCACATTTTGAAGTGGAGACCCGAGAACTTCCCGGGTCGTTCAGCATGGTTGGCCACTGTGGATGCTCCCACAGTGTTGGCAGAGGTTCCAACAACAACGTTCACGTTGGTATTTTCAGTCGACATTCTGAAAAAAATTTAACAAAAACCAAGTTAATAAAACTGTTTTAGAAATAATAAATTTGCTGATTTATTATTGTTTTAAACAGAATAGATGAGTACAAAAAACCCAGCCGTGTAGCTTCTAAGTCCAACTTTGAAGACTACAACAGAAGATTTTAGGACTCAAAGACAGAAAAAGAACATAAGAAACAAAATCTGTTTTTGACAAAGTTGCTGCTTTGAACCAAAACAGAAAAAGAAAAAAAATATGTTTTTAAAACACAAACTACGTGAAGTCAAAACTGGTCTGTAATCACAGCAGAATACAGGGCCGGCTCTGAGCATGTGCCGGGTGGGCGACGGCTCAGGGCCAAAAACGTGAAAGGGCCCGTAAAAAATTTTAAATGTTATATATATACACGTATATATTTATATAAATAATACACAAATTCAGCAACGATTGCAGTCTGTTCCAGTGGCAGCCGGCTTGCCTTTTAATTCGTTGGTCTCGGGTTCGACCCTCTCTTTAAGAGTATTTTTAGATACGTTTAGCTTAATAAGCAACTGTTTTTTCACTCTGTATGATGGTATATTTTCATATTTGATGCTGCAACTATTTGTACCTATTGGTGATATCAAACATTCAAGCATGAGACAACCAAATTCACTCTAAGTTTTTTTTTCTTTTCTAGACAACCAAATTCACTTTAAGTTTTCTTTTAATATTATTGTTAATTATAAACATTTTATTTTGTTTTCTTTTAACTTCTAAAATATTTTTTTACAAATTATTTGAAAATGACGTTAATATGTTTGATTCATTATAGTACTTGTAATGTAATATGGTATTAATGTATGTATAATGTTTTACAAATTTCTAAATTTATCGTTACAACGCGCAGGGGCGGACCTACGTTACGAGGAACGGGGTCCCCGGACCCCAATCTTTTTTTAAAAAGTAGTAGAAACGGTATATAAAATTGTCTATGGACCCCATAAAATAATTTAGTTGGACCCCATAACAATGAAAGTGAGCTTAGTGCAGTGATAAAACCCCTTGTTTACACACAAAAGGTCATGGGTTCGATACCTGTTTCTTTGTTTTTTTGTGTTTTTTTTGGACCCCATTGTCCAAAAATCCTGGGTCCGCCACTGACAACGCACTTATATTTCTCTGCTTTTCAATATAAAGTTTTATTAGAAGCTCACCCAATTACGATCCCCTAATCAATTCGGTCCAAAGTAAACCCAAAGTAGGCCCTCGCCAATCTGTTTAGCATTTCAACTGGCCGAAGTTTGCTTGATTTTTTTGAGTGCCAATCGGCCCAATCTGTTTAAGTGGCTCAAATTTGATTCAGATTTTGAGTGTCAATATTTTTAAACAATTAGACCGAACCCACAGGGCCAAATATTTAAACATTCAAACCCAATAAAAATAAACATCAGCGTCGATTAAGGTGGGACGGGAGCTACAAAAAACCCAGCGACGCAAGACTCAGTGAGGCAACAACAATAGCAATGACGTTAGATTTTGCAACAGATTTGATCGAATTATTGAGTGACGCAACAACAACCCTAAATTCTTGTTTTACTAGGGCGGGTAGGGCCCGTTTATTTTAACTCGCATAGGGCCAATAAAATTTTTAACCTTTACAGAGACGGCCCTGGCAGAATAGTTTATGATTCTACACGAACGGTGCTTTAAAAATTAGTTTTAAGAATGTAGGAATCCATTCATATAAAATAAATAAAACTTTTATTAACTTGCATTACAAATACTGAAAAGAGGAAAGCAGTAAATTAAAATACAATTACAACTGAAATACAAGATAAACAAGAACGAAATTACAGAAAATAAAGAAGTTCTTGCCTGAGGATCGTGTTAGACATGGGTCCCTTAAAACAAATTTCGAGTCTTCTAGGAGAACTTGTTTGTTTTCAGGATACAACAGCCTAAGCAGTTGTACTATCGGACGTGACAAAAACCCGAAGGTGTACCTTGCTACAAGAAAGACACAGAAGAAAATTCTGCAGAGGAGAAGTTGCATAAGTTGGTGAATTTCGGTCTATTATGCAGAAGGTCTCCTGCCTATTTATACTACAGGTCTGGAATGAAACAGAAAAAATAAATTAAATGGTAGAATTAAATTGCATTAAACGTCTTCAATGCATTTTAATTTGTCATTTAATTATCAGTCAAAACCATTAACTCGTCTGTTTCAAATGCTGAAATGAAACTGCCCTGTCATTAAAGTCTGAAAGCTTCTACGCGCGCATGCGCGCAAGATAGGCTGGTGCGCGCGCGCCATTTTGGCTCACTTTCATGCGTGCACATGTCTGAAGCACTCATGCGCGCGTGTTCCATTTTGGCTCATTTTCATGTGCTTGCATGTGTGCAGCACTCATGCGCGCGTGCGCCACATCACAAGTTAACTTATACGATCACACCACACAGTCGCGTCGTATTGGCTAACTTTGGTGTGCCACGCACGTCATATCAGTGTCCATGCGCCAGTGCGCGTAAACCGGTCCTGCTCCGTGCGCTCGCCTGCCACATCACCAACCAAGGTTAACCTGCCACCTGGTCCTTGCAGCCTTTGTGCTTCACCACGTGCATGCGGTAAAAAATACAAAGGTGGCCTGCGGCGTTGTGAGCGTGCGAAGTGCAAAGTGCGCCATCAAAGCGCCACATTGAGCCCATCGCCCATGCCACGCGCGCGTGTGCGAGTTAGGGTGCACTACACCCTTCGCGAGTACACTAGTGTGTGCTTCCATGAAACAATAAGGATGGAGTGTTCCCACTTAGATACCCCTTTAAGTTTCATCTATCCTCCTATGTGGGACAAGGTGCCACTTTTCCAATTATTCCGCATTCAATGTTTCAAACATCAAACTTTGAGCATCGATATCTCATTCATCTTAGCTCCGTTTTGGACGTGGTTTAGTTCGTTGCGAAGCTCTTCCAACATAACACAAACCCACAAATAAATATATAAAAAACCCTCAGTTTCTTATATTTATTTCTAGTCTAAAATAGGAAAAACACATTTCCTATAATTGTGAAAATTGCTATTTTCACAAATTTCCAACATCCACAACATGAATAGAAATCGATCTATCAAGTTTTAACGATACAGATTCAGCAGTTCAGTATTGCAAGATAGGTAGGTGTAACCTTTGAACCTTCTTTTGTGAAGCATACTTAGCCTCCTAGGGTCTTGTAGACGCGATGTCTTTCAACAATCCCCCGTTTATGTAGGCAACAATATACATTCACACAATACTCTCCCTGGTTCAGTCAAGTCCTCATGGTTATGTTCGTTTATGGTCATGTAACACTTTCCTGGTTCTGCGAGAGCTCTAGGATTTGCGCTTCCCCACAAATCCATTCTAAGCGACTCCACTTCTCTCTAACATAGGTGATTCCTTTGAATCATTAAAAGCATCATGGTTAATCTGGATTTTTCTCAAAATCGTTAACCTCAACATGCTTAATCTTCCTTCATGTCACTGATTGGAATGGACTAGGAAGTATATAACTCCCTTTATTAATTTTGGGGCACCCCCCATAGTGACTCCCTTAGGTTTATGATTAAGTTGTCATATTGAACCTATATCTTGGGATCTCCAGTTAACTAGGTTAGGTTTCCCTCATAGTCCCTTCTTCTATGTGATTTAGTCCCATTCCTCTTGACGACTTATATACTAATTCTCTGCTTAAGCATTTTGTTAACGGGTCTACAATGTTCTCTTTTGACCTAACATAGTCAACTGATATAACACCCGCTGAGATTAGTTATCGTATCGTGCTGTGTCTACGTCGAATGTGCCTTGATCTGCCATTGTACATCGCCGATTGATTGTCACAATGTATGCAAATCGCCGACAAAGGCTTTGGCCATCTTGGAATATCTTCCACAAATTGGCGTAGCCACTCAGGCTCTTCCCCACTTTTATCCAAAGAGACGAACTCAGCTATAATAGTTTGCTTGGAAGACTTCCAAGCTATTGCCGCTCCCGCAAGTGTAAACACATATCCACTTGTCGATCTGTGATACTTTATATCTGATATCCAGTTCGCATCAGTGTTTCCTTCGATCACTGCTAGATGATGGGTATAATGTAATCCGTAATCTCTTGTGTATCTTATGTATCTAAGTACCCTTGTGATAGCTTTCCAACAATCCAAACTTAGATTACTGGTGTATCTACTTAGCCTGCTCACAACATATGCTAAGTCGGGTCTAGTACATGTCATTAGATACATGAGACTACCAATGATCCTTGAGTACTCTAACTTAGCAACACTCTCGCCTCTATTTTTCCTTAGACGTTGGGTGTTATCAATTGGAGTTCGAGCTATACTCGTATTGTCCGAATTGAATTTCCCAAGGATCTTGTCCACGTAGTGAGATTGACTCAATACAAGACCGTTTTGGGTTCTAGTGATTTTTACTCCAAGAATCACATCCGCTAGACCCATGTCTTTCATGTGAAACCTCGCTTTCAACATGTCTTTAGTTGAGTTGATCATATTATCATCACTCCTAATGATAAGCATATCATCTACATAAAGACATAAAATTACATAACCCATAGGTGTGTCTTTAAAATAGACACACTTGTCACACTCATTTATTTTGAAACCAATGTCAATCATGACATGATCAAACTTTTGGTGCCATTGTTTTGGAGCTTGCTTCAAGCAAAGACTTGAAAAGTTAACATACTTTGCCCTCTTTTCCGGGGCGGAAAAACCCTCAGGTTGTTCCATGTAAATTTTTTCTTCTAAATTGCCATTTAGAAATGAGGTCTTTACATCCATTTGGTGAACTTCCAAATTTCTTAGAGCCGCAATTGCAAGAACCAATCTTATAGAGGTTATTCGTGTCACATGCGAGTAAGTATCAAAGTAGTCTAGACCTTCTTTTTGTCTAAATCCTTTGATTACTAACCTTGCCTTGTATTTATCAATACTTCTGTCTACTTTCATCTTCCTTTTGAATATCCAACGATCTCCAAATGGTTTACAACCGGGTGGAAGATCTACTAACTCTCAAGTATGATTTTGCAATATAGAATCAATTTCATTCTTAATTGCTTCTTGGCATTGAGGTCCTTCTGTGGAGGTAACCGCCTCGCTGTAGGTATTGGGCTCACCCTCAACCATATAGCTCATGAAGTCTGGACCAAAAGATTTTTCAACCCTTTGTCGTTTACTTCGTCTAAGCTCACCCTCCTCAACCTCAGGTCGTTCATGTCTTTCATCTAACCATGTAGATGAACTTGGACCCGCTTCATCAACCGTTGTTTATGAAGTTACATGTGTTTGTCCTAGCATAAGAAACACATTTTCAAAATATGAGACAATGTTAGGATTTGCCTCCATGATAGTGTGTTTGTGTACATCATGTACAAGAAAAACATGTGCACTACTTTGATGCGCATATCCTATGAAAATGCAATCAACAGTTTTGGGTCCTATCCTAAGAGCCTTAGGAGGTGGTACAATCACCTTTTCCAGGCACCCCCACACTTTCAAGTATTTTTATGAAGGCTTTCTTCCTCTCCGTAACTCATATGGAGTTTTGTCCCTATTTTTTAATGGTATCTTGTTCAAAAGATAGTTTGCTGAGAGAATGGCGTCCCCCCACATTTCTTGGTTCACTCCCGAACTGATCAACATGGGCGTTCATCATCTTTTTCAATGTGCGATTCTTTGATTCCGCCACGCCATTTGATTTTGGAGAATAAGGAGGCGTACACTCATGTATAATGCCACTTTTTACGCATAAATCCGCAAAAGGTGCAACATATTCACCTCCTTGATCGCTTCTCACAGCTTTTGTCTTCGTTTTAAGTTGATTCCCAACTTCGTTTTTGTACAAGATTGTGACACCTCGGTTTTCCCGCACATTCCATTTTTTAGTTAAATTGTTATTAGATGAATATGTTTGGTTTGGTGAATATATGTAGGTATGATTTGTGAATAATGTGATTTATATGTTAAATATTGTTATTAGACAAAATTGCAGAAAACAACCTTTATGTATACCCCAAACTGCACTTTATACCTTTCACTATGAAATCCGCCAAAACAAACCTTTACGTTCATGTTTTGTTACACATCACAACCTTTACACCAAACCTAGTAAAAAAAGTCAGTTAAGTTGCCCCATGTGCGATGCATGTGAGGGCATATATGTCTTTTCCTTTGACCCCTTTTACAATGAATATTATATTTAAACATTTTTATTTATTTCCTTTAACAAACCCCCACCTCTCTCCAGAATCTAAAAACCCCATCTCTCCATCTTCCTTCTCCACCCACCACCACCACCACCCACCCTACACACATTACAGTCGCCGGCTGGATTCGGTGGAATACACAAATTATCACTACTTGTAAATTTATATACCAGAGTTGAGTTCATGTGAGATAAAGGGCCATTTAATCATTCTAGCAATTGACAGTATCCCTACAGCTGGCTTTACACTTATACGTCAGCTTAATCTAGCCCAATCTTCTTTGATTCCTCCTATACCCCACCCTCATGTTCTTCACCAGACCAGTGATGCCGGAGACACCTGGAAAAATCAAGAATATATTGGGCAAAATGCCGAAAGAAAACTTGAACTAAACTGAAAGAAACCAAACTAAAAGAAAACAAACACATTTGGTGATGGGTTTACAGTGGGAACCTCTTTCCCTTTACATTCTTCATATCATCACTCTTTTTCCTTCAATCTCATCTTCTTCACAGCCCCTTCTCTTCAATTTTTGCCATAGAAATCCCCATGAATAATCCAGTATGTTGAATTTGAAGGTAATTGGGTTCTTGAATCTTAATTTTGTGGGGTAATTTTGCCCCCACCTCCAGCCGGCAAAGGTGGGTCAAACCAGGGACGCCGGAGAGACGATTAGAGGTGGTGTGGGTTCGAATATCTCTGGTGTATTTTAGGTGGTGGTTCGCAGATCTCCATTGCGTTTAGTGTCTTTTAGGGTTCGCAGATCTCCATTGTGTTTTAGGGTTCGAATATCTCTGGTGTATTTTAGGTGGTGGTTGTTGCTGGTCACTGGTGGTTGATGGTAATGGTGGAGAGAGGTAAAGAAATCGATCAGTATGGTGACATTTTAGGGTGGTGGTTGTTGGTGGTCAATGGTGGTTGATGTTAATGGTGGAAAGAGGCAAAGAAATCTATCAGTATGGTGACAAAAGGGGTATATATATATATATATATATATATATATTAGTTTTTTAAAATCTGATTTAATTATTTATTTAAATATATTATTCAAAGGAAAAGACATATATGCCCTCACATGCATCGCACATGGGGCAACTTAACTGACTTTTTTGACTAGGTTTGGTGTAAAGGTTGTGATGTGTAACAAAACATGAACGTAAAGGTTGGTTTTGGCGGATTTCATAGTGAAAGGTATAAAGTGCAGTTTGAGGTATACATAAAGGTTGTTTTCTGCAATTTTGTCTTGTTATTATAAAGCTGGCCGCACACCACCTTTAGGGGTCGCACACACCTTTAATCCCCTCGGATTTGGGCTGTAAAACAAGACGCACACTTATTGGGTTCAGGCCCAGCAACACAAGCCCATGAGAAACCCTAGTAATACGACACACTTGATTATGTGTGAGGCACCTTTGGACTGTTATATATACCCTCTTCTCAGCCGACATTGAGGGATGATTGGAAACAATCATTTGGCAGCAATCCCAAAACATTCCCTCTCTCTCTCTAACTTTCTCACTCTAAAAACCCTAAAAACCTACCAATCCTTCTTCTTCTCGGAATTTTCGACGGCAGCCTTATCCATTTGAAGATAGCTGGAAATTGTTGTTTTAGAAGCTTTGTTTCATCATCATTCTTACAAACTCTAGTACCACATACTATCTGGTTAGTGTACTTCGATTATTTAATGATAATACATAATAAAGGTGCATGCTTGATTAAGGATTTGTGTGATGAATGATACTGTTGATGATGGTTTGACAACTTGCTTGAACAACATGATTAGGATGATATGCTAGATTGTTTTGATGATTACTTGATGATATAGGGTAGAATCACATGTTGAATAAACTGATTTCTTGTGTGTTCATGATGTCACTCGATTTCTTATACATTCATATAGAAGGGAAAGGTGTTAGGGTGCAAAAAGATGTTGTGATGATCGTTGCTTATGTGAAGAATCTGGATCTATTAATGCTTGTTAATGAAATAAAATTAGATGTTTTGATGTCCTGAATGGATGATGCCTTGAATGAGTTGTGATCTTTGTTTGATATAGATATGAGTATATGAAATAAGAAGGATGGTTGCTTTGGTGAGCTTTGTATTAGGGTGCATTTGATTTATGAAATGATGATGAAATGAGTAGATCAAATGGTTGTTAAAATGAATGATGATTTAGAGTTTCTGTATTTATCTGAATCGATCTTGACTGCTGTGACAAAATGTGTTTAAAACAAAGGACACTGCACACCCTCAAAGGGTACTGCCTGATCTGCACAATGTACACACCAGCATAGCAGACCGCACACTAGTGTGCCATATATATCGCACAAGCTGCTAGGATCTGAGTTTGGTTTTGATTGTGTTTTACGTTTGAATTAAGATGAAGATGAATGAGTTGTGCAGCGGAATTAAGATGGAAGCAAACTTTTCACATCAAACAGGAGAATTGCTTTTAACATACAAGTTTAACATTGAACTGAATGATTGAATTTAATTTCAACAACGATTACAATTTGCAAGTATGCAACAAACTCCCCCTCAGCCCGAGCTCACATTATTTGTTCGTGCAGGAAGAAGATAGTGAAAGAGCTAATAGAACAATACAGAGCACTGTTCTATTTATAGGCACGAGCAAACCACTGAAGCATCTAAGCTGACGTCACCAAGAAAGTGACATCTAACCTCCTAACAAACTCTAACCTCTGATCTATACAACCTCTGTTATGCTAACTACTGTTATTACATTTCATTTCATAAAGACATCTAAACTACTGCTGCATCTTTCCACTGATGTGAACCCAGCAGTACTTGTCATGATCAGCAGAGCTTGACTCAAGGCAGTAGATTGAACAGCAGAGCTTTAGTCTTCCATCAGTATTTTACTTGATCAGCAGTTTGTACTATCAGTAGATAGGAGGTCAGCAGATGTTGAAACCACTTTCAAGGGGAGAGACTTGTATACATAACATTTGCTTATTCTAGATCCATTGCTCTGATCCAGTTTTGGCTTTAATTATCTGTTCCTTTGGTAGGGATCAATCCCAACAATCTCCCCCAGGAACAGATAATTGTAACACCTCGAAAATTCGTGTTCAATGAAATAACGACACGTGTCATGAAAGACAAAACGCGTTGTAAACCCGGATGTAATAAAGATGTTTTGGCAGGATTTAAAAGAAGCGTCATGTTAATTTTTACCTCTGAACGACCTCAATTATAAATCCCAAGACCCAAGTATATATATCTTATACATCTAAATCCAGAAATTCTTGACAATAATTGAGGTAGTGGACTCCTACGAAGAAAATGCACGGTAAACCTTCTTGTTCGGCACTTTCAAAATGAATTCATTGAAACATACCAAATGGTAGGGTATGTAATAGTACAAGGCACATTTTAAGGGCCCCTAATTGATAAAAGAATGTCCCAAATTCGGAAAAGATGGTTGCCCTTTCGAAATCCTGAAAGAACAACATTTTTTTTGTTTCAGCATATGGCTTACGGACCGTAAGCCACCCCTTACGGTCCGTAAGGGGTGCCCAGCGACTGAAAAGTTGGCTGTTTGCTGTTTAAACGCATGAACTGATCCTTAAACGATTTTCCACATCTCCCTTGGCCCCTAAACAACCCCTAAACACGTAGGACACCTGTGGGAATGTTGTGGTCAGTGGTAGAATAAGTTGTCAACACTTTATGGTGCCTTAGTTCACTATATAAAGCTCACAAATTGCAACACTTGATCATTCATCCCTCAAACAACTTCTGATCATTTGTGGAGCACAAGAGCACTTTCCAGGCATTCCTAATCAACCATTAGACACTTGTAAGTTTGCTTAACCTTCTTTAATTGAGTTTAGCTTAGTTATTTAGCTAAAAGTCAAACCGTCGTAATTACGGTTTGACTTCGAGATTAGTTAATAATGGCTCAGTCATATCTCGAATTAAAAGTACATCTAAGAAGGTAATTATGTGGGTAATAAAACCTCAAAAGGGTTCCCCCTGATTCCCACTCTAACTAGGTCTAATGTCGGGTCAAACGTGTAATTAAAAAGTCAACAGAATGTTTAAATTGCAATTTATGCATGATTAGCAATGTAGAGCACATACAACCTGTTTGATCAGTAATATAACTTGGTAATTAGTGTAATGACATGTCTAAACATGTTCAACCCGACAATTTCCTGTTTAGACCCGGTTCGGAACCGAAAGTCGCATAGTTTGACTTATACTTTGACTTTCAGTTCTGACCCGTTTTGGTATGATTTAGAAATACCTTAGAGCTTTATTTGGACCAGGTTACATGCTAGTATAACCCTCTGTGATTATACACCTCGGATCATTAGTTATCCAATTAATATGCATGATTCCGTTAATTGCTCATATGTTGACCATTATGCCCTTTTCACTTTAAAACGTGATTTTTGGAAATGTAAAAGAGTGGAAACCTTAATTACTGATATATAAACTTGCATACAAAATTTGACATCAGTTTGAGGTGTAGGTTAAGAGTTATGCTCGTTAGCGTAAAATTAAAGCTTTACGTTAATTAAACGGCGTATTTAGCGTATAGCCTACTTAAACATACTTTTTGATATCAAACCTTTTACCCACTGATGTAATATATTATTTTCGGATTTTTAAATATTTTTAATTAATTTTAGGCTGAGCATAACTCATAGTCGTAGGCTTAATCCGGTACTTGTCGGTTTTGCCCTTACGGGCCATAAAATGAGTTTTACATATCTAAACGACTCCAAACCTTTTGCTACTGATCACATATGATAAATAAATTATTTTAAGCCTTCTGGAAATATAAAAATATCAGATTTATGTATCAAACCCGGAAATGGCCTCTAATCGCCTTTTTAAGCGTTTTTTAACGCATAGTATGTACTAAAACCATTTTAAACATACAAGGGTTGATACCTACTGATATTAGAGGCAAATTATAATATTTTAATAGTAAGCAAAGGTTGATAAACTCAGACTTCAGTTTTGAGCTTTTCGGCTTATGTGAAATTACCAAAATACCCCTACGGGGCATAGTTTGGTTATAATTGATAAATTTCACTTATATACATTAACCTACTGATATAACTTAGAAAACTGAGTATATTTGCTGATTACATAAGGCCTGTAACTCAAGTTGACACTTAAACTCTTTTACAACCTTTAAAATGACCAAACTACCCCTACGGGGCATAGTTTGTGATTAAATTCGTTTCGGGCTTAATAAAAGACATATTACTGATGTCACAACATATATGAAGCATATTAACTTAGGAAACCTGTAAATGGCTCTCATTACTACCCGTTACGCTTATTACGCGTTCGGTTCGGTTTATGTAACTAGTTTACATAAACTAGCCTAAACGGGTCAAACCTTATCGGTTTATCTCAAAATCCAGAATGTGAATGAAATACCCATATTAAGCAAGTCTCTGAACTTGTCGGGTCTAAATCACATTCTATCCGGTCCTCGCTTAATCACGCGTACGAACCGTATCTTTGAAACTAGCCGGTCTAAGCTTAAGCTTAATTAAAGACCCGTTAGAATTCTAATAGGTTATTATAAACCTTCGTTCCAGATTAGGAGTACCAGTAAAGGCTACGTGCATTTTGCTTATTGTGATTTATACATTGCTCAGGTAAATACTTTTAACTTATTTTCCCTATACGGGCTTGGGTTACGGTATATAGCATACCGCTTGATCGGGCATCAAATCTTCCATCGTTGGGTGGTTAATTGAATAATTTGATCGGCTCGTTTAAACAGTCTTGTTACTTAAAGCCTTTGGGGGGTTAATGACCATGTCCCGGATATCCTTGGCATCATTTTACGAAATGGCCACGACTTAAGCGCGGGGTGTAGGCGTACACCCGTCAGTGCACAAAAGAATAATGTGGTGTGTCTATTGATCTTTAACCCGGACTTGATCCGGGCTACTGAACGCACAAGGAACATGTAATTCGTTCACAAGATTATATATTTAAAATAATTCTCCCAAGTTAAATAAAATGTTTATGCCATGTGCATCCAAACCAATTTTCAATCATTTCCCAAAATGAGTCAGTTGATTGTATTTACCAGTGTAAACTGACGTATTTTCCCAAAAAGATTAAATGCAGGTACTATGCGTAATTGGCTGGGATTTCTCCTTAGCATCATTAGAAGTCTCGCAAGCTTAAGATGCCTGAAGTCTGTTGAACTATTGTTTCCATTTTGTTTACGATCCATCTGTGGATAAACTTCCGAATATTGTGACATTTGATATAACAATATTAAATTCGGTTGTATTATATCTTTTAAATTGCTTCCGCTGTGCATATTAAATATTGTGTTGTTTGACTACTATGTTGCCAACCACGTCACGATAATCCCCCACCGGGCCCACCGGTGACACGTGGAAATTGGGGTGTGACAGGTTGGTATCAGAGCCAACACTGAGTGAATTAAACACTAGCCTTTTGTGTTTAATCTCAGTTACACAATTGCACAATTCTAAACTTTCGAGTCTAGACATATAACATAGGATAAATTCCACTTTGTTTGTGTTGTCCTTTATTTTGGATATTTTTGTTTTGTTATCTTATGTCATATTGACAGGAATTAAAAATGCCGCCAAGATTCTTCAGGAGAAGAGGAAGAGGCAAGGGGCCAATCACCGCCCCCAATGATAATGAAGCTGGACCTTCAAATGTGCGAGCTCCATCTACCACGGAGAGTGATGATCCCCGGCAGAACCGGAGAAACCTCTTTGAGCCGGCTAGACGGTCGGTCTCACATAGTTCAACACCTCCTAACCCTTATGGGCCTCAGCCGGAGTACGAGCCCAACAACCCTCAACCCTCATACTTACCGTTACAGCGATCCTTGTCACATCATTCTTTTGGTGACCCTACACCAGTTTTTAGGGGTCGGTTTAACCCGGCGAATTATATACAAGAACCAGTGGGTTTTAACCGATTGGGGCCAGAGGATCATTTCTCTGGCGATCATGCGGACGACATGGACGAGGATACGGACCCCGTCGAGCCCGCCAGTGGTACACCGAACCATCCCATAGAGATTTCGGATGGCTCTTCGTTCCACGGATCACCCTATGTTGGTCCAGATAGCTTTCAAGCTATGTTCACCAGGCATGAATGGTACTATACACCTCCTCGCCATTCACCTCCTCAGCAGCAGCAACGAGATCCCTCTGAGGATCCGAGATTTGTGGCAGTCACGCCACCACCTCCACCGCCACCAGTTCAACCGGCAGCTCCGCAACCGCCAAGGCGTAGGAGATCTGGACCGCGTATGTCTACGCGGGGAGGAGACTTCCATTTCAGCTCTCCTCGGCAATCAAGTGGCAGCCATTACCCGCCACATCAGGAGGATCCACAAATGGGTGGACCTTCACACCCAGTTGCACCGCAACCACCGCCGATGGGTTTTGATAACCCAATTCCGGCATATACGGGTTCCATGGCGTACAACCCGTTTGAACAGCCAGTGCACACCAACTACAACTACGCGGAAGCCGACCCATACATGGTAGCGGCTAACTACAACACCCAAGGACCCTATGGAGATCCATGGGGAATTGGGTACCCAACTCATGGGTACCAAATCCCTCCAAGACCTATTATCAGGCAACAATCGCAACCACCAAGGTTCTCCCCACCAGAGCGCGAAGAAATTTTGCAAAGGTTGGACCATGTGGAGCGAGAATTTCACAGGGAACGAAGGGAGCGACAAACTTTCTTCCAAGGATTGACAAGCTTGATCAAAGGAAAAAGCAAGAAGGACCACTGAGTCATTCCAATCGTTGTAAGCCCCTGCGTGGGTATGTATGTTGTTTATTTTGACCCCTGCGTGGGTCTATCTTTTTGTAAACCTCTGCGAGGGTATGTTATTTGTGTAAGTCCCTGCGTGGACTATTATGTTATTAAGCCCCTGCGTGGGTATGTGTGTTATTAAGCCCCTGCGTGGGTAATTCCTTGTTTAAACCCCTGCGTGGGTATGTGTGTTATTAAGCCCCTGCGTGGGTAATTCCTTGTTTAAACCCCTGCGTGGGTAAGTTTGTTATTTGAAAAGACCCGTTAAGGGCAACGTGTAATATTTTAAATAAATTAATGGAATGTTGTTTTATAAATTTTCATGTTTGCCATTATGTGCATAGATAAATGAAATAAATGAATTAAAATCATTCCTTTTGAAATAATCTGCCTATGTAAATTTTTAAATAAGAATCTTAAAGAGTGAAACCTAGCCTTCGGGTCATTATAAGGCCGGGCCAAGATGGTAAGACCTGTTTAAAAGATTCGTATCCCTGTTAACATCTGAAAACATGTTAACACTCCTTGCAGAAGTGATTCGTTAAAATCACACACGTCATTTTTTTATATAAAAGGATCTTTCTAAAGATTCCTAACCCAATTTTATGATCTCTGAATCATGGGTTTAGGTCATCAATTAAGATGATCATAATTTAACCATACGTGGTAATATGGTGCCTACGGGCCCTGCTCATTTCCATATGAGCCAAAAGACAGTGGTAGCGATGACTCCCTGTCAGATAAAGGTAATGAACTAGGTTCAAACCTCAAATGCTTTGATTCTCTGAAATCCTAGCATATAAGTTATAATTGTCCTTGTGACTAGGCCTATTGTGCCAATATACCTTCATGTTTTGATTCTCTGAAATCATAACTTATAAATTAAATTGTCCATGTGACTAGGCCTTTTGTGCCACAAATAAAACTGTTATTGTTTTACAATTAGGATAAATTATTATAGAAATCCTAAATAAATATGATTAATAAATTAACCAAATATGGTCTCTGTTTACCATGGTTAATGAATTTCCCTAAGGGGCAATTCCATAATAAACTCCCAAATAAACTACTGTCCTTGTTTTCTGCAACAGTTCAATTAAAATGGCTAACTCGGACGAGGGTAATAGTCATCCAGTGGAGAATAACGAGAACGCCCGAATTAATTTAACGGGTGCTGAATTGAAAGCAATAATAGACGGCGCAGTTACACAAGCCTTGGAAAGGCAGTACGAAGAGTATAGTGGGACTCGTAGTAGGACCCTAACTACACAGCCTTCAAAGCCACCGTCCAAGAAGGACGACTCGAAGAAAGATGATGATCGACACTCCTCGAACCACAGTGCTCCATCTCAGCAGGTTATACTAAACCAGGGACCCCGTGACAAGGGTTGCTCTTATAAATATTTCGTTTCCTGCAAACCCCGGGATTTCACTGGGGAGAAGGGAGCCATTAACTGTATGACGTGGCTGGATGAGATGGATACGGTTGTGGATATCAGCGGATGCGCTGAGAGAGACGTGGTCAAGTTTGTGTCGCAGTCTTTTAAGGGTGAAGCTTTAGCATGGTGGAGATCTCTGATTCAAGCCACTGGAAAAATCCCATTGTACAACCTGTCGTGGGATCAATTTATTGCCCTTATCAGGGAAAATTACTGCCCTCAGCATGAGGTAGAGAGGATAGAGTCTGATTTTCTATCATTGGTGATGACAAACCTTGACTGTCAAGCTTACCTAACGTGCTTCAACACGATGTCCCGGTTGGTTCCTTATCTGGTAACCCCGGAACCAAAAATAATAGCTCGTTTTATCGGTGGTTTAGCCCCAGAAATCAAGGCAAGCGTGAAAGCTTCTCGGCCAGCTACTTTTAGATCTGTAGCTGACATATCCTTATCCCTCACATTGGATGCGGTCAGACAAAGATCGCTGAGGAATAAGGAGGCTAAGAAGAGGAAACGTGAAGATGATAGTTCACGGAGATCGAACAAGAAGCACCGTGGGAACGGTGACAACAAGAAAGGATCTGAGTCAAGGAAAGATGGGCATCATTCTGGTGAGAAGCCCAAATGCAAGATATGCAAGAAACAACACTTTGGAAAGTGCAGACTTGAGTCGAACTCACAGACTCAGTCAAAAACCTATGCTTGTGGTATATGCAAGTCCACGGATCACAAAACCTTGGATTGCAAGAAGATGAAAGACGCAACGTGCTACCGTTGCAATGAAAAGGGCCACATTAAAACCAACTGCCCTAAATACACTAAGAAGCCTGAGGAGGCCAAGAAGACTAATGCCAGAGTCTTCAGAATGGACGCAAAAGAAGCGGTTCTAGACGACAACGTTATTACAGGTACGTTCCTTGTAAATGACGTCTATGCTAGAGTACTTTTTGATTCAGGCGCTGATAAGTCCTTCGTTGATAATAAGTTTGGTGAATTGTTGAAATTACCTGTCAAAACCTTAAGTGTGAATTATGAGGTGGTGTTAGCAGATGGTACACTAGAAACCGTCTCAACTGTGTTAGATGGATGTGTTATATCCATTAAGAACCACTCTTTTCCTCTGTCTCTACTTCCCTTTAAGTTGGCCGGTTTTGACATAGTTCTGGGTATGGACTGGTTATCTCATAACCAGGCCCAAATTGTCTGCAACAGAAAACAAGTGGTGATAAAGACTTCGTCTGGTGAATCACTTACCATTCGGGGAGATACCCAGTATGGACTGCCTGAGCAGGTGACTATGCTTAAGGCTTCCAAGTGTTTAAAGAAGGGTTGTGTCATTTACATGGCACAAGTGATTATTGATGAGCCTAAACCGAGGATAGAAGACATCACTGTCATTTCTGAATATCCAAAAGTTTTCCTGAAGAACTACCTGGGTTGCCACCAGATAGGCAAGTGGAGTTCAGAATCGACATCATCCCCGGAGCAGCACCAGTTGCTAGAGCACCTTATAGGTTGGCGCCCACAGAGATGAAAGAATTGAGGACACAGCTAGACGAATTGCTAGCCAAGGGTTTCATTAAACCTAGTTCGTCTCCTTGGGGAGCGCCAGTCCTGTTTGTAAAGAAGAAGGATGGATCGATGCGTCTATGCATCGACTATCGTGAGCTTAATAAGGTCACGATCAAGAATAGATATCCTTTGCCCAGGATCGATGATTTGTTCGATCAGTTACAAGGGGCAAGTTACTTTTCAAAGATTGACTTGAGGTCAGGCTACCATCAACTGAAGGTTAGAGATGAAGACGTGCATAAAACAGCATTTAGGACTCGTTATGGTCATTACGAGTTCCTAGTGATGCCTTTTGGGCTCACTAATGCCCCAGCCGCGTTCATGGATCTCATGAATTGCGTTTGCAAGCCTTACTTAGATAAATTCGTCATCGTTTTCATCGACGACATTCTTATCTATTCGAAGAACCAAGCTGACCATGAGAAACACCTTCGCTGTATTCTCAAACTCCTGCATCAGGAGAAGCTCTATGCCAAATTCTCTAAATGTGAATTTTGGCTTCAAGAAGTCCAATTCCTTGGACATGTGGTCAGTGAGCGTGGTATCCAAGTGGATCCCGCTAAGGTTGAAGCAGTTATGAACTGGCAAGAGCCAAAGACGCCTACAGAGATTCGTAGCTTCCTGGGATTGGCTGGATATTACAGGCGTTTCATTGAGAATTTTTCAAGGATTGCTGCACCCCTAACTTCCTTGACCAAGAAGAAAGTAAAGTTCGTTTGGGGCCCTAAGCAGCAAGAGTCCTTTGATATCCTAAAGCAGAAGTTGAGCAACACCCCCATTCTGACATTGCCAGATGGAATAGAAGATTTTGTAGTTTACTGCGATGCATCTCACACTGGCATGGGGTGTGTGCTTATGCAGAAAGGCAAAGTCATTGCCTATGCATCACGACAGTTGAAGGTGCATGAAAAGAATTACACCAACCACGACTTGGAGTTGGGTGCCGTTGTATTCGCACTAAAACTGTGGAGGCATTATCTATATGGAATCAAGTGTGTGATCTATTCTGATCACAAGAGCCTCCAGCATCTGTTTAATCAGAAGGAATTAAACATGAGGCAATGCCGTTGGATGGAAACTTTAAATGATTATGATTGTGAAATCAGATACCATCCCGGCAAGGCGAATGTAGTCGCCGATGCCTTGAGTCGAAAGGAGAGGGTGAAACCCATCCGAATCAATGCCAAACGCATGGAGATAAAGAATAATTTGATTGAAAGGTTGTTAGCTGCACAGAAGGAAGCTGTGTTGGAAGCTAACTATCCTAAAGAAAAGTTAGGAGTAACTAAGGAGCAGTTAACTCTTAGCAAGGACGGAATTCTAAGGTTAAATGGACGAATATGGGTTCCAACTTATGGAGGATTATGAGATGTCATCCTCCAGGAAGCCCATAGTTCCAAATACTTCGTTCATCCTGGAGCTGATAAGATGTACCAGGATCTAAAGGCAAATTATTGGTGGATAGGCTTGAAGAAGTCTGTAGCCACTCATGTAGCTAAATGCTTGACATGTGCGCAAGTCAAAGCCGAGCATCAAAAACCGTCAGGTTTGCTACAACAGCCTGAACTTCCTACGTGGAAGTGGGAAATGGTAACTATGGATTTTATTACCAAGTTACCCAAGACAAGGAAAGGAAATGATACAATGTGGGTTATAGTTGATAGACTGACTAAGTCAGCACATTTCTTACCCATCAAGGAGACTTATAGCTCCGACACGTTAGCCCAGTTATACGTTGATAAGATTGTAGCCTTACATGGCATACCTGTGTCTATTATCTCTGACCGAGATACTAGATACACGTCACATTTTTGGAGGAGTTTCCAACAATCTTTGGGTACACGTTTGAATTTTAGTACGGCTTATCATCCTCAGACTGACGGTCAGAGTGAGCGTACTATTCAAACGTTGGAAGACATGCTACGTGCATGTGCGATCCATTTGGGTGGTAGTTGGGATAAGAACCTACCATTAATCGAATTCTCCTACAACAATAGCTACCATACCAGCATTAAGGCTGCGCCCTTCGAGGCATTATACGGTAGAAAGTGTAGATCGCCCGTTTGTTGGGCGGAAGTTGGAGATGTCCAATTATCAGGACCAGAGATAGTCTTTGAAACGATGGACAAGATTGTCCAGATTCGTGACCGTCTCAAAGCTGCCCAAGATAGGCAGAAGAGCTACGCAGATCCGAAGCGTAAAGCTTTTCACTTCGAAGTAGGTGATAAAGTGTTGCTCAAAGTATCACCCTGGAAAGGAGTGATGCGATTTGGTAAGAAAGGCAAACTAAGCCCGAGATACATAGGACCTTTCGAGGTTAGCGAACGTGTCAGGTCAGTTGCCTATAAGTTGAACTTACCTGAAGAGCTCAGTGGAATTCATAATGTGTTCCACATCTGCAATCTGAAGAAGTGCTTCGCTGATGAATCACTGGTAATACCGCATTCAGATGTGCATATAGACGAGAGCTTAAAATTTGTGGAAAAACCTTTGTCGATTGAGGATCGACAGGTAAAGAAGCTTCGTAGGAAGCATGTACCTATTATAAAGGTCAAATGGGATGCCCGTAGAGGTCCCGAGTATACGTGGGAGGTTGAATCCACCATGAAAGAAAAGTAACCTTATTTATTTCAGTAAATCTTGGGTCGAGATTTATTTTAAGGGGGTGAGGATGTAACACCTCGAAAATTCGTGTTCAATGAAATAACGACACGCGTCATGAAAGACAAAACGCGTTGTAAACCCGGATGTAATAAAGATGTTTTGGCAGGATTTAAAAGTGGCGTCATGTTAATTTTTACCTCTGAACGACCTCAATTATAAATCCCCAGACCTAAGTATATATATCTTAAACATCTAAATCCAGAAATTCTTGACAATAATTGAGGTAGTGGACTCCTACGAAGAAAATGCACGGTAAACCTTCTTGTTCGGCACTTTCAAAATGAATTCATTGAAACATACCAAATGGTAGGGTATGTAATAGTACAAGGCACATTTTAAGGGCCCCTAATTGATAAAACAATGTCCCAAATTCGGAAAAGATGGTTGCCCTTTCGAAATCCTGAATGAACAACATTTTTTTGTTTCAGCATATGGCTTACGGACCGTAAGCCACCCCTTACGGTCTGTAAGGGGTGCCCAGCGACTGAAAAGTTGGCTGTTTGCTGTTTAAAAGATTAAGTTGTCAACACTTTATGGCTTACTGATCCTTAAGCGACTGAAAAGGACGGCCTGAATGAACAACATTTTTTTGTTTCAGCATATGGCTTACTAATCCTTAAACGATTTTCCACATCTCCCTTGGCCCCTAAACAACCCCTAAACATGTAGGACACCTGTGGGAATGTTGTGGTCAGTGGTAGACTAAGTTGTCAACACTTTATGGTGCCTTAGTTCACTATATAAAGCTCACAAATTGCAACACTTGATCATTCATCCCTCAAACAACTTCTGATCATTTGTGGAGCACAAGAGCACTTTCCAGGCATTCCTAATCAACCATTAGACACTTGTAAGTTTGCTTAACCTTCTTTAATTGAGTTTAGCTTAGTTATTTAGCTAAAAGTCAAACCGTCGTAATTACGGTTTGACTTCGAGATTAGTTAATAATGGCTTAGTCATATCTCGAATTAAAAGTACATATAAGTAGGTAATTATGTGGGTAATAAAAAATCAAAAGGGTTCCCCCTGATTCCCACTCTAACTAGGTCTAATGTCGGGTCAAACGTGTAATTAAAAAGTCAACAGAATGTTTAAATTGCAATTTATGCATGATTAGCAATGTAGAGCACATACAACCTGTTTGATCAGTAATATAACTTGGTAATTAGTGTAAGGACATGTCTAAACATGTTCAACCCGACAATTTCCTGTTTAGACCCGGTTCGGAACCGAAAGTCGCATAGTTTGACTTATACTTTGACTTTCAGTTCTGACCCGTTTTGGTATGATTTAGAAATACCTTAGAGCTTTATTTGGACCAGGTTACATGTTAGTATAACCCTCTGTGATTATACACCTCGGATCATTAGTTATCCAATTAATATGCATGATTCCGTTAATTGCTCATATGTTGACCATTATGCCCTTTTCACTTTAAAACGTGATTTTTGGAAATGTAAAAGAGTGGAAACCTTAATTACTGATATATAAACTTGCATACAAAATTTGACATCAGTTTGAGGTGTAGGTTAAGAGTTATGCTCGTTAGCGTAAAATTAAAGCTTTAGGTTAATTAAACGGCGTATTTAGCGTATAGCCTACTTAAACATACTTTTTGATATCAAACCTTTTACCCACTGATTTAATATATTATTTTGGGATTTTTAAATATTTTTAATTAATTTTAGGCTGAGCATAACTCATAGTCGTAGGCTTAATCCGGTACTTGTCGGTTTTGCCCTAACGGGCCATAAAATGAATTTTACATATCTAAACGACTCCAAACCTTTTGCTACTGATCACATATGATAAATAAATTATTTTAAGCCTTCTAGAAATATAAAAATATCAGATTTATGTATCAAACCCGGAAATGGCCTCTAATCGCCTTTTTAAGCGTTTTTTAACGCATAGTATGTACTAAAACCATTTTAAACATACAAGGGTTGATACCTACTGATATTAGAGGAAAATTATAATATTTTAATAGTAAGCAAAGGATGATAAACTCAGACTTCAGTTTTGAGCTTTTCGGCTTATGTGAAATTACCAAAATACCCCTACAAGGCATAGTTTGGTTATAATTGATAAATTTCACTTATATACTTTAACCTACTGATATAACTTAGCAAATTGAGTATATTTTCTGATTACATAAGGCCTGTAACTCAAGTTGACACTTAAACTCTTTTACAACCTTTAAAAGGACCAAACTACCCCTACGGGGCATAGTTTGTGATTAAATTCGTTTCGGGCATAATAAAAGACATATTACTGATGTCACAACATACATGAATCATATTAACTTAGGAAACCTGTAAATGGATCTCATTACTACCCGTTACGCTTATTACGCGTTCGGTTCGGTTTATGTAACTAGTTTACATAAACTAGCCTAAACGGGTCAAACCTTATCGGTTTTATCTCAAAATCCAGAATGTGAATGAAATACCCATACTAAGCAAGTCTCTGAACTTGTCGGATCTAAATCACATTCTATCCGGTCCTCGCTTAATCACGCGTACGAACCGTATCTTTGAAACTAGCCGGTCTAAGCTTAAGCTTAATTAAAGACCCGTTAGAATTCTAATAGGTTATTATAAACCTTCGTTCCAGATTAGGAGTACCAGTAAAAGCTACGTGCATTTTCTTATTGTGATTTATACATTGCTCAGGTAAATACTTTTAACTTATTTTCCCTATACGGGCTTGGGTTACGGTATATAGCATACCGCTTGATCGGGCATCAAGTCTTCCATCGTTGGGTGGTTAATTGAATAATTTGATCGACTCGTTTAAACAGTCTTGTTACTTAAAGCCTTTGGGGGGTTAATGACCATGTCCCGGATATCCTTGGCATTATTTTACGAAATGGCCACGACTTAAGCGCGGGGTGTAGGCGTACACCCGTCACTGCACAAAAGAATAATGTGGTGTGTCTATTGATCTTTAACCCGGACTTGATCCGGGCTACTGAACGCACAAGGAACATGTAATTCGTTCACAAGATTATATATTTAAAATAATTCTCCCAAGTTAAATAAAATGTTTATGCCATGTGCATCCAAACCAATTTTCAATCATTTTCCAAAATGAGTCAGTTGATTGTATTTACCAGTGTAAACTGACGTATTTTCCCAAAAAGATTAAATGCAGGTACTATGCGTAATTGGCTGGGATTTCTCCTTAGCATCATTAGAAGTCTCGCAAGCTTAAGATGCCTGAAGTCTGTTGTACTATTGTTTCCATTTTGTTTACGATCCATCTGTGGATAAACTTCCGAATATTGTGACATTTGATATTACAATATTAAATTCGGTTGTATTATATCTTTTAAATTGCTTCCGCTGTGCATATTAAATATTGTGTTGTTTGACTATTATGTTGCCAACCACGTCACGATAATCCCCCACCGGGCCCACCGGTGACACGTGGAAATTGGGGTGTGACAATAATGCCAAAACTCTTCATTATTAGTTGATCTTTATTGCCTCATCAGCAGTTCCCTTATTTGCCCTTTGAGTTGTAACTCAAAGGCTAAGGCATCCGTGTCATCATCATCCTTGCTAAGTGGAAGATCAAGGAGATCCTGCAAATCTTCAAGACTTAGGCCAAGTGCTTGTTTCCTTGTTATTTTCTTCACTTCTCCACTAGACTTGAACACTGTCAGTACATGGGTCTCTTTGTCAGTTTTCCACTTTAGTACCTTTGAGTCATGTGGGTTTCTTGGGAGATTTTTATTTGAAGAGGTGTTTGGAGATGCTGGCCTATTGATGACTGTCTGAGCAGTACTTGCAGGTTGATCCAAACCAAGAGTCTCTACAATCATTTTCTTTATGCCTTCTTTTACAAGGCCATCACCTTCTATTAGCTCTTGGATTGTTTCAGCACCCAACTGTTTTTGTGGCCTTCTTTTAAAGATGGCTGCACCAGCTGGATAAGTGGATCTCCTGATTTGCAACTTTGATGGTCTTTTTGAAACCTCTGCTTCAGGATAGTCAGGCTTTTGTGGAGCAGTAGGATCTGTCTTTCTTAATTTCTCCAAACTTTTGTAGGTAGCCCTGACTTTATCTTCTTTCCATCTCAACACTTGATTCAAAGACCCATAATCAGCAGCAGCTAATTCCTCTTTCATTCTCCTCAGCTCTACCTTTTTATCAGATACATTCCTTTTGAACTTTGCCCAATCTGGAGGAGTGTGCTTGACCTTATTCTTGATCATATCTTGAATCCTGGCTGCTTCACTTTCAAGCTCAGGGATGGTCCACTCTTTGTACATGTGTTTTTCTCCTTTGTACTTCTTTGTTGCCATGATGCTTTCAATGTAGTCTTTTCTTAGAGTTTCATCTGCTCTCTCTTAGATTTATTGACAAACATTTTTTGCAAATTACTCTAAGGATCTGACTTGTGTGAGCAAGAATTGGTAATTCTGCTGAATTTCTCTATCAGATTTTCCTTGTGCATTTCTTTTTGAGATATCCTCTGCTTGTTTAGTTTGACTTTCAAATATTCTTCAATATTGTTTGGCCTTGGATATCCTTCAACTGATGGCAAACTCCTTTTAGCAGGGTCGTCCTCATAATAAAAAGACTTGATTTCTTCTCTGACTGCTATAAGTTCAAGAGAGAATTGAACACCTGCAGGAGGTAAGGGCTTTTGAATTTGAGCTGATGAGAGAGAAACAGGCTTGGGTATTGTAACAAGTGATAGAGATTTTGAAGATGTTGGTGGTGGTGATGGAGAATCATCATCTGGTATGAAAATCCTTCTCCTTTTTATTGTAGGAGAGGCAGATGATGTTTTGGGTGGATCAGTGGTGGTGGTTTGAGTGGCAGTGATTTGTGATTGACTAACAGCTGTTGAAACAACTGGTGTTTCAGCCACTGTTGTCATTACAATAGATGTTGTAACATCTGATGTCTTCTGCTTTATGGCAGGAGGAGATGGTGGTGACGTTGTTTTTGGTGGAGATGGTTGTGGTGGTAAGGCAGTGGTTGTGGTGTGTGTTGAAGTGGTGTGTGTTGAAGTGATAGCAGATGTTGAAACAACTAGAGTACCAGCAGATGTTGATACAGCAGGAGTTACAACAACTGTTTGGGTGGGTATATCTTCTGTTGCCACCTTCTGAAGTGGAGACCCGAGAACTTCTTGGGTCGTTCAGCATGGTTTGCCACTGTGGACGCTCCCACAGTGTTGGCAAGGGTTCCGAAAACAAAGCTCACATTGGTATTTTTAGTCGACATTCTGAAATATTTTTCAACCCTTTGTCGTTTACGTTGTCTAAGCTTACCCTCCTCAATCTCAGGTCGTTCATGTCTTTTATCTAACCATGTAGATGAACTTGGACCCGCTTCATCAACCGTTGTTGATGAAGTTACATGTGTTTGTCCTAGCATAGGAAACACATTTTCAAAATATGAGACAATGTTAGGATTTGCCTCATAATGTGTTTGTGTACATCAGGATTCTTGGACTCATATACAAGAAAACGATGTGCACTACTTTGATGCGCATATCCTGTGAAAATGCAATCAACATTTTTGGGTCCTATCATAAGAGTCTTAGGAGGTGGTACAATCACCTATGCTAGGCACCCCCACACTTTCAAGTATTGGTATGAAAGCTTTCTTCCTCTCCATAACTTATATGGAGTTTCGTCCCTATTTTTTTAATGGTATCTTGTTCAAAAGATAGTTTGCTGAGAGAATGGCGTCCCCCCACATTTCTCGGTTCACTCCTGAACTGATCAACATGGCGTTTATCATCTCACTCAATGTGCGATTCTTTTGTTCCGCCATGCCATTTGATTGTGGAGACATTTAGTTTTTGTAAAATATTGCAATGGATTATAAACCACAGGGACCAAAACCGCAATTTACTCTAAAAAGAAAGTAAAACTATTTTGTGTTCTTAAGTTTTATTTAAGGAAGAAAAAGAAAGGAAAATAAAATATGTTGTGTTACCAAGTTTCATTTAAGAAAGAAAAAGAAAGGAAATGAAAGGAAAATTTGGCTAAATTTTTAGTTTAGTTTAAAAGAAAGGAAATGAAAGGAAAACGGAAGGAAAGACATACTTTCTTTTCTTTTAAGTCGATAACTGAACTCGGGAACATAGCGTTAATGCTATGTTCCCGAGTTCATTTATCTACTTAAAAGAAAAGAAAGTATGTCTTTCCTTCCGTTTTCTTCTAAACTAAACTAAAAATTTAGCCAAGTTTTCCTTTCTTTTTCTTTCTTAAATGAAACTTGGTAACACAACATATTTTATTTTCCTTTCTTTTTCTTCCTTAAATAAAACTTAAGAACACAAAATAGTTTTACTTTCTTTTTAGAGTAAATTGCGGTTTTGGTCCCTGTGGTTTATAATCCATTGCAATATTTAACAAAAGCTAAATGTCTCCACAATCAAATGGCATGGCGGAACAAAAGAATCGCACATTGAGTGAGATGATAAACACCATGTTGATCAGTTCAGGAGTGAACCGAGAAATGTGGGGGGACGTCATTCTCTAAGCAAACTATCTTTTGAACAAGATACCATTAAAAAAATAGGGACGAAACTCCATATAAGTTATGGAGAGGAAGAAAGCTTTCATACCAATACTTGAAAGTGTGGGGGTGCCTAGCATAGGTGATTGTACCACCTCCTAAGACTCTTATGATAGGACCCAAAAATGTTGATTGCATTTTCACAGGATATGCGCATCAAAGTAGTGCATATCGTTTTCTTGTACATGAGTCCAAGAATCCTGATGTACACAAACACATTATGAGGCAAATCCTAACATTGTCTCATATTTTGAAAATGTGTTTCCTATGCTAGGACAAACACATGTAACTTCATCAACAACGGTTGATGAAGCGGGTCCAAGTTCATCTACATCGTTAGATAAAAGACATGAACGACCTGAGATTAAGGAGGGTAAGCTTAGACAACGTAAACGACAAAGGGTTGAAAAATATTTCAGAATGTCGACTAAAAATACCAATGTGAACTTTGTTTTCGGAACCCTTGCCAACACTGTGGGAGCGTCCACAGTGGCAAACCATGCTGAACGACCCAAGAAGTTCTCGGGTCTCCACTTCAGAAGGTGGCAACAGAAGATATACCCACCCAAACAGTTGTTGTAACTCCTGCTGTATCAACATCTGCTGGTACTCCAGTTGTTTCAACATCTGCTATCACTTCAACACACACCACTTCAACACACACCACAACCACTGCCTTACCACCACCACCATCTCCACCAAAAACAACGTCACCACCATCTCCTCCTGCCAAAAAGCAGAAGACATCAGATGTTACAACATCTATTGTAATGACAACAGTGGCTGAAACACCAGTTGTTTCAACAGCTGTTAGTCAATCACAAATCACTGCCACTCAAACCACCACCACTGATCCACCCAAAACATCATCTGCCTCTCCTACAATAAAAAGGAGAAGGATTTTCATACCAGATGATGATTCTCCATCACCACCACCAACATCTTCAAAATCTCTATCACTTGTTACAATACCCAAGCCTGTTTCTCTCTCATCAGCTCAAATTCAAAAGCCCTTACCTCCTGCAGGTGTTCAATTCTCTCTTGAACTTATAGCAGTCAGAGAAGAAATCAAGTCTTTTTATTATGAGGACGACCCTGCTAAAAGGAGTTTGCCATCAGTTGAAGGATATCCAAGGCCAAACAATATTGAAGAATATTTGAAAGTCAAACTAAACAAGCAGAGGATATCTCAAAAAGAAATGCACAAGGAAAATCTGATAGAGAAATTCAGCAGAATTACCAATTCTTGCTCACACAAGTCAGATCCTTAGAGTAATTTGCAAAAAATGTTTGTCAATAAATCTCAGAGAGAGCAGATGAAACTCTAAGAAAAGACTACATTGAAAGCATCATGGCAACAAAGAAGTACAAAGGAGAAAAACACATGTACAAAGAGTGGACCATCCCTGAGCTTGAAAGTGAAGCAGCCAGGATTCAAGATATGATCAAGAATAAGGTCAAGCACACTCCTCCAGATTGGGCAAAGTTCAAAAAGAATGTATCTGATAAAAAGGTAGAGCTGAGGAGAATGAAAGAGGAATTAGCTGCTGCTGATTATGGGTCTTTGAATCAAGTGTTGAGATGGAAAGAAGATAAAGTCAGGGCTACCTACAAAAGTTTGGAGAAATTAAGAAAGACAGATCCTACTGCTCCACAAAAGCCTGACTATCCTGAAGCAGAGGTTTCAAAAAGACCATCAAAGTTGCAAATCAGGAGATCCACTTATCTAGCTGGTGCAGCCATCTTTAAAAGAAGGCCACAAAAACAGTTGGGTGCTGAAACAATCCAAGAGCTAATAGAAGGTGATGGCCTTGTAAAAGAAGGCATAAAGAAAATGATTATAGAGACTCTTGGTTTGGATCAACCTGCAAGTACTGCTCAGACAGTCATCAATAGGCCAGCATCTCCAAACACCTCTTCAAATAAAAATCTCCCAAGAAACCCACATGACTCAAAGGTACTAAAGTGGAAAACTGACAAAGAGACCCATGTACTGACAGTGTTCAAGTCTAGTGGAGAAGTGAAGAAAATAACAAGGAAACAAGCACTTGGCCTAAGTCTTGAAGATTTGCAGGATCTCCTTGATCTTCCACTTAGCAAGGATGATGATGACACGGATGCCTTAGCCTTTGAGTTACAACTCAAAGGGCAAATAAGGGAACTGCTGATGAGGCAATAAAGATCAACTAATAATGAAGAGTTTTGGCATTATTGTCACACCCCAATTTCCACGTGTCACCGGTGGGCCCGGTGGGGGATTATCGTGACGTGGTTGGCAACATAATAGTCAAACAACACAATATTTAATATGCACAGCGGAAGCAATTTAAAAGATATAATACAACCGAATTTAATATTGTAATATCAAATGTCATAATATTCGGAAGTTTATCCACAGATGGATCGTAAACAAAATGGAAACAATAGTTCAACAGACTTCAGGCATCTTAAGCATGCGAGACTTCTAATGATGCTAAGGAGAAATCCCACCCAATTACGCATAGTACCTGCATTTAATCTTTTTGGGAAAATACGTCAGTTTACACTGGTAAATACAATCAACTGACTAATTTTGGAAAATGATTGAAAATTGGTTTGGATGCACATGGCATAAACATTTTATTTAACTTGGGAGAATTATTTTAAATATATAATCTTGTGAACGAATTACATGTTCCTTGGGCGTTCAGTAGCCCGGATCAAGTCCGGGTTAAAGATCAATAGACACACCACATTATTCTTTTGTGCACTGACGGGTATACGCCTACACCCCGCGCTTAAGTCGTGGCCATTTCGTAAAATGATGCCAAGGATATCCGGGACATGGTCATTAACCCCCCAAAGGATTTAAGTAACAAGACTGTTTAAACGAGCCGATCAAATTATTCAATTAACCACCCAACGATGGAAGATTTGATGCCCGATCAAGCGGTATGCTATATACCGTAACCCAAGCCCGTATAGGGAAAATAAGTTAAAAGTATTTACCTGAGCAATGTATAAATCACAATAAGCAAAATGCACGTAGCTTTTACTGGTACTCCTAATCTGGAACGAAGGTTTATAATAACCTATTAGAATTCTAACGGGTCTTTAATTAAGTTTAATCTTAGACCGGCTAGTTTCAAAGATACGGTTTGTACGCGTGATTAAGCGAGTACCGGATAGAATGTGATTTAGACCCGACAAGTTCAGAGACTTTCTTAATATGGGTATTTCATTCACATTCTGGATTTTGAGATAAAACCGATAAGGTTTGACCCGTTTAGGCTAGTTTATGTAAACTAGTTACATAAACCGAACCGAACACGTAATAAGCGTAACGGGTAGTAATGAGAGCCATTTACAGGTTTCCTAAGTTAATATGCTTCATATATGTTGTGACATCAGTAATATGTCTTTTATTATGCCCGAAACGAATTTAATCACAAACTATGCCCCGTAGGGGTAGTTTGGTCATTTTAAAGGTTGTAAAAGAGTTTAAGTGTCAACTTGAGTTACAGGCCTTATGTAATCAGCAAATATACTCAATTTGCTAAGTTATATCAGTAGGTTAAAGTATATAAGTGAAATTTATCAATTATAACCAAACTATGCCCCGTAGGGGTATTTTGGTAATTTCACATAAGCCGAAAAGCTCAAAACTGAAGTCTGAGTTTATCAACCTTTGCTTAGTGTTAAAATATTATAATTTGCCTCTAATATCAGTAGGTATCAACCCTAGTATGTTTAAAATGGTTTTAGTACATACTATGCGTTAAAAAACGCTTAAAAAGGCGATTAGAGGCCATTTCCGGGTTTGATACATAAATATGATATTTTTATATTTCTAGAAGGCTTAAAATAATTTATTTATCATATGTGATCAGTAGCAAAAGGTTTGGAGTCGTTTAGATATGTAAAACTCATTTTATGGCCCGTAAGGGCAAAACCGACAAGTACCGGATTAAGCCTACGACTATGAGTTATGCTCAGCCTAAAATTAATTAAAAATCTTTAAAAATCTCAAAATAATATATTACATCAGTGGGTAAAAGGTTTGATGTCAAAAAGTATGTTTAAGTAGGCTATACGCTAAATACGCCGTTTAATTAACTTAAAGCTTTAATTTTACGCTAACGAGCATAACTCTTAACCTACATCTCAAACTGATGTCAAATTTTGTATGCAAGTTTATATATCAGTAATTAAGGTTTCCACTCTTTTACATTTCCAAAAATCACGTTTTAAAGTGAAAAGGGCATAATGGTCAACATATGAGCAATTAACGGAATCATGCATATTAATTGGATAACTAATGATCCGAGGTGTATAATCACAGAGGGTTATACTAGCATGTAACCTGGTCCAAATAAAGCTCTAAGGTATTTCTAAATCATACCAAAACGGGTCAGAACTGAAAGTCAAAGTATAAGTCAAACTATGCGACTTTCGGTTCCGAACCGGGTCTAAACAGGAAATTGTCGGGTTGAACATGTTTAGACATGTCCTTACACTAATTACCAAGTTATATTACTGATCAAACAGGTTGTATGTGCTCTACATTGCTAATCATGCATAAATTGCAATTTAAACATTCTGTTGACTTTTTAATTACACGTTTGACCCGACATTAGACCTAGTTAGAGTGGGAATCAGGGGGAACCCTTTTGATTTTTTATTACCCACATAATTACCTACTTAGATGTACTTTTAATTCGAGATATGACTAAGCCATTATTAACTAATCTTGAAGTCAAACCGTAATTACGACGGTTTGACTTTTAGCTAAATAACTAAGCTAAACTCAATTAAAGAAGGTTAAGCAAACTTACAAGTGTCTAATGGTTGATTAGGAATGCATGGAAAGTGCTCTTGTGCTCCACAAATGATCAGAAGTTGTTTGAGGGATGAATGATCAAGTGTTGCAATTTGTGAGCTTTTTATAGTGAACTAAGGCACCATAAAGTGTTGACAACTTAGTCTACCACTGACCACAACATTCCCACAGGTGTCCTACATGTTTAGGGGTTGTTTAGGGGCCAAGGGAGATGTGGAAAATCGTTTAAGGATCAGTTCATGCGTTTAAACAGCAAACAGCCAACTTTTCAGTCGCTGGGCACCCCTTACGGACCGTAAGGGGTGGCTTACGGTCCGTAAGCCATATGCTGAAACAAAAAAAATGTTGTTCTTTCAGGATTTCGAAAGGGCAACCATCTTTTCCGAATTTGGGACATTGTTTTATCAATTAGGGGCCCTTAAAATGTGCCTTGTACTATTACATACCCTACCATTTGGTATGTTTCAATGAATTCATTTTGAAAGTGCCGAACAAGAAGGTTTACCGTGCATTTTCTTCGTAGGAGTCCACTACCTCAATTATTGTCAAGAATTTCTGGATTTAGATGTTTAAGATATATATACTTGGGTCTTGGGATTTATAATTGAGGTCGTTCAGAGGTAAAAATTAACATGACGCCACTTTTAAATCCTGCCAAAACATCTTTATTACATCCGGGTTTACAACGCGTTTTGTCTTTCATGACACGTGTCGTTATTTCATTGAACACGAATTTTCGAGGTGTTACATCCTCACCCCCTTAAAATAAATCTCGACCCGAGATTTACTGAAATAAATAAGGGTACTTTTCTTTCATGGTGGATTCAACCTCCCACGTATACTCGGGACCTCTACGGGCATCCCATTTGACCTTTACAATAGGTACATGCTTCCTACGAAGCTTCTTTACCTGTCGATCCTCAATCGACAAAGGTTTTTCCACAAATTTTAAGCTCTCGTCTATATGCACATCTGAATGCGGTATTACCAGTGATTCATCAGCGAAGCACTTCTTCAGATTGCAGATGTGGAACACATTGTGAATTCTACTGAGCTCTTCAGGTAAGTTCAACTTATAGGCAACTGACCCGACACGTTCGATAACCTCGAAAGGTCCTATGTATCTCGGGCTTAGTTTGCCTTTCTTACCAAATCGCATCACTCCTTTCCAGGGTGATACTTTGAGCAACACTTTATCACCTACTTCGCAGTGAAAAGCTTTACGCTTCGGATCTGCGTAGCTCTTCTGCCTATCTCGGGCAGCTTTGAGACAGTCACGAATCTGGACAATCTTGTCCGTCGTTTCAAAGACTATCTCTGGTCCTGATAATTGGACATCTCCAACTTCCGCCCAACAAACGGGCGATCTACACTTTCTACCGTATAATGCCTCGAAGGGCGCAGCCTTAATGCTGGTATGGTAGCTATTGTTGTAGGAGAATTTGATTAATGGTAGGTTCTTATCCCAACTACCACCCAAATCGATCGCACATGCACGTAGCATGTCTTCCAACGTTTGAATAGTACGCTCACTCTGACCGTCAGTCTGAGGATGATAAGCCGTACTAAAATTCAAACGTGTGCCCAAAGATTGTTGGAAACTCCTCCAAAAAATGTGACGTGTATCTAGTATCTCGGTCAGAGATAATAGACACAGGTATGCCATGTAAGGCTACAATCTTATCAACGTATAACTGGGCTAACGTGTCGTAGCTATAAGTCTCCTTGATGGGTAAGAAATGTGCTGACTTAGTCAGTCTATCAACTATAACCCATATTGTATCATTTCCTTTCCTTGTCTTGGGTAACTTGGTAATAAAATCCATAGTTACCTTTTCCCACTTCCACGTAGGAAGTTCAGGCTGTTGTAGCAAACCTGACGGTTTTTGATGCTCGGCTTTGACTTGCGCACATGTCAAGCATTTAGCTACATGAGTGGCTACAGACTTCTTCAAGCCTATCCACCAATAATTTGCCTTTAGATCCTTGTACATCTTATCAGCTCCAGGATGAACGGAGTATTTGGAACTATGGGCTTCCTGGAGGATGACATCTCGTAGTCCTCCATAAGTTGGAACCCATATTCGTCCATTTAACCTTAGAATTCCGTCCTTGCTAAGAGTTAACTGCTCCTCATTACTCCTAACTTTTCTTTAGGATAGTTAGCTTCCAACACAGCTTCCTTCTGTGCAGCTAACAACCTTTCAATCAAATTATTCTTTATCTCCATGTGCTTGGCATTGATTCGGATGGGTTTCACCCTCTCCTTTCGACTCAAGGCATCGGCGACTACATTCGCCTTGCCGGGATGGTATCTGATTTCACAATCATAATCATTTAAAGTTTCCATCCAATGGTGTTGCCTCATGTTTAATTCCTTCTGATTAAACAGATGCTGGAGGCTCTTGTGATCAGAATAGATCACACACTTGATTCCATATAGATAATGCCTCCACAGTTTTAGTGCGAATACAACGGCACCCAACTCCAAGTCGTGGGTGGTGTAATTCTTTTCATGCACCTTCAACTGTCGTGAGGCATAGGCAATAACTTTGCCTTTCTGCATAAGCACACACCCCATGCCAGTGTGAGATGCATCGCAGTAAACTACAAAATCTTCTATTCCATCTGGCAATGTCAGAACGGGGGCGTTGCTCAACTTCTGCTTTAGGATATCAAAGGACTCTTGCTGCTTAGGGCCCCAAACGAACTTTACTTTCTTCTTGGTCAAGGAAGTTAGGGGTGCAGCAATCCTTGAAAAATTCTCAATGAAACGCCTGTAATATCCTGCCAATCCCAGGAAGCTACGAATCTCTGTAGGCGTCTTTGGCTCTTGCCAGTTCATAACTGCTTCAACCTTAGCGGGATCCACTTGGATACCACGCTCACTAACCACATGTCCAAGGAATTGGACTTCTCGAAGCCAAAATTCACATTTAGAGAATTTGGCATAGAGCTTCTCCTGATGCAAGAGTTTGAGAATACAGCTAAGGTGTTTCTCATGGTCAGCTTGGTTCTTCGAATAGATAAGAATGTCGTCGATGAAAACAATGACGAATTTATCTAAGTAAGGCTTGCAAACGCGATTCATGAGATCCATGAACGCGGCTGGGGCATTAGTGAGCCCAAAAGGCATCACTAGGAACTCGTAATGACCATAACGAGTCCTAAATGTTGTTTTATGCACGTCTTCATCTCTAACCTTCAGTTGATGGTAGCCTGACCTCAAGTCAATCTTTGAAAAGTAACTTGCCCCTTGTAACTGATCGAACAAATCGTCGATCCTGGGCAAAGGATATCTATTCTTGATCGTGACCTTATTAAGCTCACGATAGTCGATGCACAGACGCATCGATCCATCCTTCTTCTTTACAAACAGGACTGGCGCTCCCCAAGGAGACGAACTAGGTTTAATGAAACCCTTGGCTAGCAATTTGTCTAGCTGTGTCCTCAATTCTTTCATCTCTGTGGGCGCCAACCTATAAGGTGCTCTAGCAACTGGTGCTGCTCCGGGGATGATGTCGATTCTGAACTCCACTTGCCTATCTGGTGGCAACCCAGGTAGTTCTTCAGGAAAAACTTCTGGATATTCAGAAATGACAGTGATGTCTTTTATCCTCGGTTTAGGCTCATCAATAATCACTTGTGCCATGTAAATGACACAACCCTTCTTTAAACACTTGGAAGCCTTAAGCATAGTCACCTGCTCAGGCAGTCCATACTGGGTATCTCCCCGAATGGTAAGTGATTCACCAGACGGAGTCTTTATCACCACTTGCTTTCTGTTGGAGACGATTTGGGCCTGGTTATGAGATAACCAGTCCATACCCAGAACTATGTCAAAACCGGCCAACATAAAGGGAAGTAGAGACAGAGGAAAAGAGTGGTTCTTAATGGATATAACACATCCATCTAACACAGTTGAGACGGTTTCTAGTGTACCATCTGCTAACTCCACCTCATAATTCACACTTAAGGTTTTGACAGGTAATTTCAACAATTCACAAAACTTATTATCAACGAAGGACTTATCAGCGCCTGAATCAAAAAGTACTCTAGCATAGACGTCATTTACAAGGAAAGTACCTGTAATAACGTTGTCGTCTAGAACCGCTTCTTTTGCGTCCATTCTGAAGACTCTGGCATTAGTCTTCTTGGCCTCCTCAGGCTTCTTGGTGTATTTAGGGCAGTTGGTTTTAATGTGGCCCTTTTCATTGCAACGGTAGCACGTTGCGTCTTTCATCTTCTTGCAATCTAAGGTTTTGTGATCCGTGGACTTGCATATACCACAAGCATAGGTTTTTGACTGAGTCTGTGAGTTCGACTCAAGTCTGCACTTTCCAAAGTGCTGTTTCTTGCATATCTTGCATTTGGGCTTCTCACCAGAATGATGCCCATCTTTCCTTGACTCAGATCCTTTCTTGTTGTCACCGTTCCCACGGTGCTTCTTGTTCGATCTCCGTGAACTATCATCTTCACGTTTCCTCTTCTCAGCCTCCTTATTCCTCAGCGATCTTTGTCTGACCGCATCCAAGGTGAGGGATAAGGATATGTCAGCTACAGATCTAAAAGTAGCTGGCCGAGAAGCTTTCACGCTTGCCTTGATTTCCGGGGCTAAACCACCGATAAAACGAGCTATTCTTTTTGGTTCCGGGGTTACCAGATAAGGAACCAACCGGGACATCGTGTTGAAGCTCGTTAGGTAAGCTTGACAGTCAAGGTTTGTCATCACCAATGATAGAAAATCAGACTCTATCTTCTCTACCTCATGCTGAGGGCAGTAATTTTCCCTGATAAGGGCAACAAATTGATCCCACGACAGGTTGTACAATGGGATTTTTCCGGTGGCTTGAATCAGAGATCTCCACCATGCTAAAGCTTCACCCTTAAAAGACTGCGACACAAACTTGACCACGTCTCTCTCAGCGCATCCGCTGATATCCACAACCGTATCCATCTCATCCAGCCACGTCATACAGTCAATGGCTCCCTTCTCCCCAGTGAAATCCCGGGGTTTGCAGGAAACGAAATATTTATAAGAGCAACCCTTGTCACGGGGTCCCTGGTTTAGTATAACCTGCTGAGATGGAGCACTGTGGTTCGAGGAGTGTCGATCATCATCTTTCTTCGAGTCGTCCTTCTTGGACGGTGGCTTTGAAGGCTGTGTAGTTAGGGTCCTACTACGAGTCCCACTATACTCTTCGTACTGCCTTTCCAAGGCTTGTGTAACTGCGCCGTCTATTATTGCTTTCAATTCAGCACCCGTTAAATTAATTCGGGCGTTCTCGTTATTCTCCACTGGATGACTATTACCCTCGTCCGAGTTAGCCATTTTAATTGAACTGTTGCAGAAAACAAGGACAATAGTTTATTTGGGAGTTTATTATGGAATTGCCCCTTAGGGAAATTCATTAACCATGGTAAACAGAGACCATATTTGGTTAATTTATTAATCATATTTATTTAGGATTTCTATAATAATTTATCCTAATTATAAAACAATAACAGTTTTATTTGTGGCACAAAAGGCCTAGTCACATGGACAATTTAATTTATAAGTTATGATTTCAGAGAATCAAAACATGAAGGTATATTGGCACAATAGGCCTAGTGACAAGGACAATTATAACTTATATGCTAGGATTTCAGAGAATCAAAGCATTTGAGGTTTGAACCTAGTTCATTGCCTTTATCTGACAGGGAGTCATCGCTACTACTGTCTTTTGGCTCATATGGAAATGAGCAGGGCCCGTAGGCACCATATTACCACGTATGGTTAAATTATGATCATCTTAATTGATGACCTAAACCCATGATTCAGAGATCATAAAATTGGGTTAGGAATCTTTAGAAAGATCCTTTTATATAAAAAAAAAATGACGTGTGTGATTTTAACGAATCACTTCTGCCAGGAGTGTTAACATGTTTTCAGATGTTAATAGGGATACGAATCTTTTAAACAGGTCTTACCATCTTGGCCCGGCCTTATAATGACCCAAAGGCTAGGTTTCACTCTTTAAGATTCTTATTTAAAAATTTACATAGGCAGATTATTTCAAAAGGAATGATTTTAATTCATTTATTTCATTTATCTATGCACATAATGGCAAACATGAAAATTTATAAAACAACATTCCATTAATTTATTTAAAATATTACACGTTGCCCTAAACGGGTCTTTTAAAATAACAAACTTACCCACGCAGGGGTTTAAACAAGGAATTACCCACGCAGGGGCTTAATAACACACATACCCACGCAGGGGTTTAAACAAGGAATTACCCACGCAGGGGCTTAATAACACACATACCCACGCAGGGGCTTAATAACATAATAGTCCACGCAGGGACTTACACAAATAACATACCCTCGCAGAGGTTTACAAAAAGATAGACCCACGCAGGGGTCAAAATAAACAACATACATACCCACGCAGGGGCTTACAACGATTGGAATGACTCAGTGGTCCTTCTTGCTTTTTCCTTTGATCAAGCTTGTCAATCCTTGGAAGAAAGTTTGTCGCTCCCTTCGTTCCCTGTGAAATTCTCGCTCCACATGGTCCAACCTTTGCAAAATTTCTTCGCGCTCTGGTGGGGAGAACCTTGGTGGTTGCGATTGTTGCCTGATAATAGGTCTTGGAGGGATTTGGTACCCATGAGTTGGGTACCCAATTCCCCATGGATCTCCATAGGGTCCTTGGGTGTTGTAGTTAGCCGCTACCATGTATGGGTCGGCTTCCGCGTAGTTGTAGTTGGTGTGCACTGGCTGTTCAAACGGGTTGTACGCCATGGAACCCGTATATGCCGGAATTGGGTTATCAAAACCCATCGGCGGTGGTTGCGGTGCAACTGGGTGTGAAGGTCCACCCATTTGTGGATCCTCCTGATGTGGCGGGTAATGGCTGCCACTTGATTGCCGAGGAGAGCTGAAATGGAAGTCTCCTCCCCGCGTAGACATACGCGGTCCAGATCTCCTACGCCTTGGCGGTTGCGGAGCTGCCGGTTGAACTGGTGGCGGTGGAGGTGGAGGTGGTGGCGTGACTGCCACAAATCTCGGATCCTCAGAGGGATCTCGTTGCTGCTGCTGCTGAGGAGGTGAATGGCGAGGAGGTGTATAGTACCATTCATGCCTGGTGAACATAGCTTAAAAGCTATCTGGACCAACATAGGGTGATCCGTGGAACGAAGAGCCATCTGAAATCTCTATGGGATGGTTCGGTGTACCACTGGCGGGCTCGACGGGGTCCGTATCCTCATCCATGTCGTCCGCATGATCGCCAGAGAAATGATCCTCTGGCCCCAATGGGTTAAAACCCACTGGTTCTTGTATATAATTCGCCGGGTTAAACCGGCCCCTAAAAACTGGTGTAGGGTCACCAAAAGAATGATGCGATAAGGATCGCTGTAACGGTATGTATGAGGGTTGAGGGTTGTTGGGCTCGTACTCCGGCTGAGGCCCATAAGGGTTAGGAGGTGTTGAACTATGTGAGACCGACCGTCTAGCCGGCTCAAAGAGGTTTCTCCGGTTCTGCCGGGGATCATCACTCTCCGTGGTAGATGGAGCTCGCACATTTGAAGGTCCAGCTTCATTATCATTGGGGGCGGTGATTGGCCCCTTGCCTCTTCCTCTTCTCCTGAAGAATCTTGGCGGCATTTTTAATTCCTGTCAATATGACATAAGATAACAAAACATATATATGCAATATAAAGGACAACATAAACAAAGTGGAATTTGTCCTATGTTATATGTCTAGACTCAAAAGTTTAGAATTGTGCAACTGTGTAACTGAGATTAAACACAAAAGGCTAGTGTTTAATTCACTCAGTGTTGGCTCTGATACCAACCTGTCATACCCCAATTTCCACGTGTCACCGGTGGGCCCGGTGGGGGATTATCGTGACGTGGTTGGCAACATAATAGTCAAACAACACAATATTTAATATGCACAGTAGAAGCAATTTAAAAGATATAATACAACCGAATTTAATATTGTAATATCAAATGTCACAATATTCGGAAGTTTATCCACAGATGGATCGTAAACAAAATGGAAACAATAGTTCAACAGACTTCAGACATCTTAAGCTTGCGAGACTTCTAATGATGCTAAGGAGAAATCCCAGCCAATTACGCATAGTACCTGCATTTAATATTTTTGGGAAAATACGTCAGCTTACACTGGTAAATACAATCAACTGAATCATTTTGGAAAATGATTGAAAATTGGTTTGGATGCACATGGCATAAACATTTTATTTAACTTGGGAGAATTATTTTAAATATATAATCTTGTGAACGAATTACATGTTCCTTGTGTGTTCAGTAGCCCGGATCAAGTCCGGGTTAAAGATCAATAGACACACCACATTATTCTTTTGTGCACTGACGGGTGTACGCCTACACCCCGCGCTTAAGTCGTGGCCATTTCGTAAAATGATGCCAAGGATATCCGGGACATGGTCATTAACCCCCCCAAAGGCTTTAAGTAACAAGACTGTTTAAACGAGCCGATCAAATTATTCAATAAACCACCCAACGATGGAAGATTTGATGCCCGATCAAGCGGTATGCTATATACCGTAACCCAAGCCCATATAGGGAAAATAAGTTAAAAGTATTTACCTGAGCAATGTATAAATCACAATAAGCAAAATGCATGTAGCTTTTACTGGTACTCCTAATCTGGAACGAAGGTTTATAATAACCTATTAGAATTATAACGGGTCTTTAATTAAGCTTAAGCTTAGACCGGCTAGTTTCAAAGATACGGTTCGTACGCGTGATTAAGCGAGGACCGGATAGAATGTGATTTAGACCCGACAAGTTCAGAGACTTGCTTAATATGGGTATTTCATTCACATTCTGGATTTTGAGATAAAACCGATAAGGTTTGACCCGTTTAGGCTAGTTTATGTAAACTAGTTACATAAACCGAACCGAACGCGTAATAAGCGTAACGGGTAGTAATGAGAGCCATTTATAGGTTTCCTAAGTTAATATGCTTCATATATGTTGTGACATCAGTAATATGTCTTTTATTATGCCCGAAACGAATTTAATCACAAACTATGCCCCGTAGGGGTAGTTTGGTCATTTTAAAGGTTGTAAAAGAGTTTAAGTGTCAACTTGAGTTACAGGCCTTATGTAATCAGCAAATATACTCAATTTGCTAAGTTATATCAGTAGGTTAAAGTATATAAGTGAAATTTATCAATTATAACCAAACTATGCCCCGTAGGGGTATTTTGGTAATTTCACATAAGCCGAAAAGCTCAAAAATGAAGTCTGAGTTTATCAACCTTTGCTTACTGTTAAAATATTATAATTTGCCTCTAATATCAGTAGGTATCAACCCTTGTATGTTTAAAATGGTTTTAGTACATACTATGCGTTAAAAAAATGCTTAAAAAGGCGATTAGAGGCCATTTCCGGGTTTGATACATAAATCTGATATTTTTATATTTCCAGAAGGCTTAAAATAATTTAATTATCATATATGATCAGTAGCAAAAGGTTTGGAGTCGTTTAGATATGTAAAACTCATTTTATGGCCCGTAAGGGCAAAACCGACAAGTACCGTATTAAGCCTACGACTATGAGTTATGCTCAGCCTAAAATTAATTAAAAATCTTTAAAAATCCCAAAATAATATATTACATCAGTGGGTAAAAGGTTTGATATCAAAAAGTATGTTTAAGTAGGCTATACGCTAAATACGCTGTTTAATTAACTTAAAGCTTTAATTTTACGCTAACGAGCATAACTCTTAACCTACACCTCAAACTGATGTCAAATTTTGTATGCAAGTTTATATATCAGTAATTAACGTTTCCACTCTTTTACATTTCCAAAAATCACGTTTTAAAGTGAAAAGGGCATAATGGTCAACATATGAGCAATTAACGGAATCATGCATATTAATTGGATAACTAATGATCCGAGGTGTATAATCACAGAGGGTTATACTAGCATGTAACCTGGTCCAAATAAAGCTCTAAGGTATTTCTAAATCATACCAAAACGTGTCAGAACTGAAAGTCAAAGTATAAGTCAAACTATGCGACTTTCGGTTCCGAACCGGGTCTAAACAGGAAATTGTCGGGTTGAACATGTTTAGACATGTCCTTACACTAATTACCAAGTTATATTACTGATCAAACAGGTTGTATGTGCTCTACATTGCTAATCATGCATAAATTGTAATTTAAACATTCTGCTGACTTTTTAATTACACGTTTGACCCGACATTAGACCTAGTTAGAGTGGGAATCAGGGGGAACCCTTTTGAGGTTTTATTACCCACATAATTACCTACTTAGATGTACTTTTAATTCGAGATATGACTGAGCCATTATTAACTAATCTCGAAGTCAAACCGTAATTACGACGGTTTGACTTTTAGCTAAATAACTAAGCTAAACTCAATTAAAGAAGGTTAAGCAAACTTACAAGTGTCTAATGGTTGATTAGGAATGCCTGGAAAGTGCTCCTGTGCTCCACAAATGATCAGAAGTTGTTTGAGGGATGAATGATCAAGTGTTGCAATTTGTGAGCTTTATATAGTGAACTAAGGCACCATAAAGTGTTGACAACTTAGTCTACCACTGACCACAACATTCCCACAGGTGTCCTACATGTTTAGGGGTTGTTTAGGGGCCAAGGGAGATGTGGAAAATCGTTTAAGGATCAGTTCATGCATTTAAACAGCAAACAACCAACTTTTCAGTCGTTGGGCACCCCTTACGGACCGTAAGGGGTGGCTTACGGTCCGTAAGCCATATGCTGAAACAAAAAAAAATGTTGTTCTTTCAGGATTTCAAAAGGGCAACCATCTTTTCCGAATTTGGGACATTGTTTTATCAATTAGGGGCCCTTAAAATGTGCCTTGTACTATTACATACCCTACCATTTGGTATGTTTCAATGAATTCATTTTGAAAGTGCCGAACAAGAAGGTTTACCGTGCATTTTCTTCGTAGGAGTCCACTACCTCAATTATTGTCAAGAATTTCTGGATTTAGATGTTTAAGATATATATACTTGGGTCTTGGGATTTATAATTGAGGTCGTTCAGAGGTAAAAATTAACATGACGCCACTTTTAAATCCTGCCAAAACAACTTTATTACATCCGGGTTTACAACGCGTTTTGTCTTTCATGACACGTGTCGTTATTTCATTGAACACGAATTTTTGAGGTGTTACAATTATCTGTTCTAGGGGGAGATTGTTGGGATTGATCCCTACCAATGGAACAGATAATTAAAGCCAAAACTGGATCAGGGCAATGGATCCAGAATAAGCAGATGTTATGTATACAAGTCTCTCCCCTTGAAAGTGGTTTCAACATCTGCTGACCTCCTATCTACAGATAGTACAAACTGCTGATCAAGTAAAATACTGATGGAAGACTAAAGCTCTGCTATTCAATCTACTGCCTTGAGTCAAGCTCTGCTGATCATGACAAGTACTGCTGGGTTCACATCAGTGGAAAGATGCAGCAGTAGTTTAGATGTCTTTATGAAATGAAATGTAATAACAGTAGTTAGCATAACAGAGGTTGTATAGATCAGAGGTTAGAGTTTGTTAGGAGGTTAGATGTCACTTTCATGGTGACGTCAGCTTAGATGCTTCAGTGGTTTGCTCGTGCCTATAAATAGAACAGTGCTCTGTATTGTTCTATTAGCTCTTTCACTATCTTCTTCCTGCATGAACAAATACTGTGAGCTTGGGCTGAGGGGGAGTTTGTTGCATACTTGAAAATTGTAATCGTTGTTGAAATTAAATTCAATCATTCAGTTCAATGTTAAACTTGTATGTTAAAAGCAATTCTCCTGTTTGATGTGAAAAGTTTGCTTCCATCTTAATTCCGCTGCACAACTCATTCATCTTCATCTTAATTCAAACGTAAAACACAATCAAAACCAAACTCAGATCCTAGCAGCTTGTGCGATATATATGGCACACTAGTGTGCGGTCTGCTATGCTGGTGTGTACATTGTGCAGATCAGGCAGTACCCTTTGAGGGTGTGCAGTGTCCTTTGTTTTAAACACATTTTGTCACAGCAGTCAAGATCGATTCAGATAAATACAGAAACTCTAAATCATCATTCATTTTAACAACCATTTGATCTACTCATTTCATCATCATTTCATAAATCAAATGCACCCTAATACAAAGCTCACCAAAGCAACCATCCTTCTTATGTCATATACTCATATCTATATCAAACAAAGATCACAACTCATTCAAGGCATCATCCATTCAGGACATCAAAACATCTAATTTTATTTCATTAACAAGCATTAATAGATCCAGATTCTTCACATAAGCAACGATCATCACAACATCTTTTTGCACCCTAACACCTTTCCCTTCTATATGAACACATAATAAATCGAGTGACATCATGAACACACAAGAAATCAGTTTATTCAACATGTGATTCTACCCTATATCATCAAGTAATCATCAAAACAATCTAGCATATCATCCTAATCATGTTGTTCAAGCAAGTTGTCAAACCATCATCAACAATATCATTCATCACACAAATCCTTAATCAAGCATGCACCTTTATTATGTATTATCATTAAATAATCGAAGTACACTAACCAGATAGTATGTGGTACTAGAGTTTGTAAGAATGATGATGAAACAAAGCTTCTAAAACAACAATTTCCAGCTATCTTCAAATGGATAAGGCTGCCGTCGAAAATTCCGAGAAGAAGAAGGATTGGTGGGTTTTTAGGGTTTTTAGAGTGAGAAAGTTAGAGAGAGAGGGGGAATGTTTTGGGATTGCTGCCAAATGATTGTTTCTAATCATCCCTCAATGTCGGCTGAGAAGAGGGTATATATAATAGTCCAAAGGTGCCTCACACATAATCAAGTGTGTCGAATTACTAGGGTTTCTCATGGGCTTGTGTTGCTGGGCCTGAACCCAATAAGTGTGCGTCTTGTTTTACAGCCCAAATCCGAGGGGATTAAAGGTGTGTGGGACCCCTAAAGGTGGTGTGCGGCCAGCTTTATAATAACAATATTTAACATATAAATCACATTATTCACAAATCATACCTACATATATTCACCAAACCAAACATATTCATCTAATAACAATTTAACTAAAAAATGGAAAGTGCGGGAAAACCAAGGTGTCACAATCTTGTACAAAAACGAAGTTGGGAATCAACTTAAAAAGAAGACAAAAGCTGTGAGAAGCGATCAAGGAGGTGAATATGTTGCACCTTTTGCGGATTTATGCGTAAAAAGTGGCATTATACATGAGTGTACGCCTCCTTATTCTCCAAAATCAAATGGCGTGGCGGAATCAAAGAATCGCACATTGAAAAAGATGATGAACGCCCATGTTGATCAGTTCGGGAGTGAACCAAGAAATGTGGGGGGACGCCATTCTCTCAGCAAACTATCTTTTGAACAAGATACCATTAAAAAATAAGGACAAAACTCCATATGAGTTACGGAGAGGAAGAAAGCCTTCATACAAATACTTGAAAGTATGGGGGTGCCTGGAAAAGGTGATTGTACCACCTCCTAAGGCTCTTAGGATAGGACCCAAAACTGTTGATTGCATTTTCATAGGATATGCGCATCAAAGTAGTGCACATGTTTTTCTTGTACATGATGTACACAAACACACTATCATGGAGGCAAATCCTAACATTGTCTCATATTTTGAAAATGTGTTTCTTATGCTAGGACAAACACATGTAACTTCATAAACAACGGTTGATGAAGCGGGTCCAAGTTCATCTACATGGTTAGATGAAAGACATGAACGACCTGAGGTTGAGAGGGTGAGCTTAGACGAAGTAAACGACAAAGGGTTGAAAAATCTTTTGGTCCAGACTTCATGAGCTATATGGTTGAGGGTGAGCCCAATACCTACAGCGAGGCGGTTACCTCCACAGAAGGACCTCAATGCCAAGAAGCAATTAAGAATGAAATTGATTCTATATTGCAAAATCATACTTGAGATTTAGTAGATCTTCCACCCGGTTGTAAACCATTTGGAGATCGTTGGATATTCAAAAGGAAGATGAAAGTAGACAGAAGTATTGATAAATACAAGGCAAGGTTAGTAATCAAAGGATTTAGACAAAAAGAAGGTCTAGACTACTTTGATACTTACTCGCATGTGACACGAATAACCTCTATAAGATTGGTTCTTGCAATTGCGGCTCTAAGAAATTTGGAAGTTCACCAAATGGATGTAAAGACCTCATTTCTAAATGGCAATTTAGAAGAAAAAATTTACATGGAACAACCTGAGGGTTTTTCCGCCCCGGAAAAGAGGGCAAAGTATGTAAACTTTTCAAGTCTTTGCTTGAAGCAAGCTCCAAAACAATGGCACCAAAAGTTTGATCATGTCATGATTGACATTGGTTTCAAAATAAATGAGTGTGACAAGTGTGTCTATTTTAAAGACACACCTATGGGTTATGTAATTTTATGTCTTTATGTAGATGATATGCTTATCATTAGGAGTGATGATAATATGATCAACTCAACTAAAGACATGTTGAAAGCGAGGTTTCACATGAAAGACATGGGTCTAGCGGATGTGATTCTTGGAGTAAAAATCACTAGAACCCAAAACGGTCTTGTATTGAGTCAATCTCACTACGTGGACAAGATCCTTGGGAAATTCAATTCGGACAATACGAGTATAGCTCGAACTCCAATTGATAACACCCAACGTCTAAGGAAAAATAGAGGCGAGAGTGTTGCTAAGTTAGAGTACTCAAGGATCATTGGTAGTCTCATGTATCTAATGACATGTACTAGACCCGACTTAGCATATGTTGTGAGCAGGCTAAGTAGATACACCAGTAATCTAAGTTCGGATTGTTGGAAAGCTATCACAAAGGTACTTAGATACATAAGATACACAAGAGATTACGGATTACATTATACCCATCATCCAGCAGTGATCGAAGGAAACACTGATGCGAACTGGATATCAGATATAAAGTATCACAGATCGACAAGTGGATATGTGTTTACACTTGCGGGAGCGGCTATAGCTTGGAAGTCTTCCAAGCAAACTATTATAGCTGAGTTCGTCTCTTTGGATAAAAGTGGGGAAGAGGCGAAGTGGCTACGCCAATTTGTGGAAGATATTCCAAGATGGCCAAAGCCTTTGTCGGCGATTTGCATACATTGTGACAATCAATCGGCGATGTACAATGGCAGATCAAGGCACATTCGACGTAGACACAGCACCATACGATAACTAATCTCAGCGGGTGTTATCTCAGTTGACTATGTTAGGTCAAAAGAGAACATTGTAGACCCGTTAACAAAATGCTTAAGCAGAGATTTAGTATATAAGTCGTCAAGAGGAATGGGACTAAATCACATAGAAGAAGGGACTATCAGGGAAACCTAACCTAGTTAACTGGAGATCCCAAGATATAGGTTCAATATGACAACTTAATCATAAACCTAAGGGAGTCACTATGGGGGGTGCCCCAAAATTAATAAAGGGAGTTATATACTTCCTAGTCCATTCCAATCAGTGACATGAAGGAAGATTAAGCATGTTGAGGTTAACGATTTTGAGAAAATCCAAATTAACCATGATGCTTTTAATGATTCAAAGGAATCACCTATGTTAGAGAGAAGTGGAGTCGCTTAGAATGGATTTGTGGGGAAGCGCAAATCCTAGAGCTCTCGCAGAACCAGGAAAGTGTTACATGACCATAAACGAACATAACCATGAGGACTTGACTGAACCAGGGAGAGTATTGTGTGAATGTATATTGTTGCCTACATAAACGGGGGATTGTTGAAAGACATCGCGTCTACAAGACCCTAGGAGGCTAAGTATGCTTCACAAAAGAAGGTTCAAAGGTTACACCTACCTATCTTGCAATACTGAACTGCTGAATCTGTATCGTTAAAACTTGATAGATCGATTTCTATTCATGTTGTGGATGTTGGAAATTTGTGAAAACAGCAATTTTCACAAATATAGGAAATGTGTTTTTCCTATTTTAGACTAGAAATAAATATAAGAAACTGAGGGTTTTTTATATATTTATTTGTGGGTTTGTGTTATGTTGGAAGAGCTTCGCAACGAACTAAACCATGTCCAAAACGGAGCTAAGATGAATGAGATATCGATGCTCAAAGTTTGATGTTTGAAACATTGAATGCGGAATAATTGGAAAAGTGGCACCTTGTCCCACATAGGAGGAGAGATGAAACTTAAAGGGGTATCTAAGTGGGAACACTCCATCCTTATTGTTTCATGGAAGCACACACTAGTGTACTCGCGAAGGGTGTAGTGCACCCTAACTCGCACACGCGCGCGTGGCATGGGCGATGGGCTCAATGTGGCGCTTTGATGGCGCACTTTGCACTTCGCACGCTCACAACGCCGCAGGCCACCTTTGTATTTTTTTACCGCATGCACGTGGTGAAGCACAAAGGCTGCAAGGACCAGGTGGTAGGTTAACCTTGGTTGGTGATGTGGCAGGCGAGCGCACGGAGCAGGACCGGTTTACGCGCACTGGCGCATGGACACTGATATGACGTGCGTGGCACACCAAAGTGAGCCAATACGACGCGACTGTGTGGTGTGATCGTATAAGTTAACTTGTGATGTGGCACACACACGCATGAGTGCTGCACACATGCAAGCACATGAAAATGAGCCAAAATGGAACACGCGCGCATGAGTGCTTCAGACATGCGCACGCATGAAAGTGAGCCAAAATGGCGCGCGCGCACCAGCCTATCTTGCGCGCATGCGCGCGTAGAAGCTTTCAGACTTTAATGACAGGGCAGTTTCATTTCAGCATTTGAAACAGACGAGTTAATGGTTTTGACTGATAATTAAATGACAAATTAAAATGCATTGAAGACGTTTAATGCAATTTAATTCTCCCATTTAATTTATTTTTTCTGTTTCGTTCCAGACCTGTAGTATAAATAGGCAGGAGACCTTCTGCATAATAGACCGAAATTCACCAACTTATGCAACTTCTCCTCTGCAGAATTTTCTTCTGTGTCTTTCTTGTAGCAAGGTACACCTTCGGGTTTTTGTCACGTCCGATAGTACAACTGCTTAGGCTGTTGTATCCTGAAAACAAACAAGTTCTCCTAGAAGACTCGAAATTTGTTTTAAGGGACCCGTGTCTAACACGATCCTCAGGCAAGAACTTCTTTATTTTCTGTAATTTCATTCTTGTTTATCTTGTATTTCAGTTGTAATTGTATTTTAATTTACTGCTTTCCTCTTTTCAGTATTTGTAATGCAAGTTAATAAAAGTTTTATTTATTTTATATGAATGGATTCCTACATTCTTAAAACTAATTTTTAAAGCACCGTTCGTGTAGAATCGTAAACTATTCTGGCAGGGCCGTCTCTGTAAAGGTTAAAATTTTTATTGGCCCTGTGCGAGTTAAAATAAACGGGCCCTACCCGCCCTAGTAAAACAAGAATTTAGGGTTGTTGTTGCGTCACTCAATAATTCGATCAAATCTTTTGCAAAATCTAACGTCATTGCTATTGTTGTTGCCTCACTGAGTCTTGCGTCGCTGGGTTTTTTGTAGCTCCCGTCCCACCTTAATCGACGCTGATGTTTATTTTTATTGGGTTTGAATGTTTAAATATTTGGCCCTGTGGGTTCGGTCTAATTGTTTAAAAATATTGACACTCAAAATCTGAATCAAATTTGAGCCACTTAAACAGATTGGGCCGATTGGCACTCAAAAAAATCAAGCAAACTTCGGCCAGTTGAAATGCTAAACAGATTGGCGAGGGCCTACTTTGGGTTTACTTTGGACCGAATTGATTCGGGGATCGTAATTGGGTGAGCTTCTAATAAAACTTATATTGAAAAGCAGAGAAATATAAGTGCGTTGTCAGTGGCGGACCCAGGATTTTTGGACAATGGGGTCCAAAAAAAAAAAACACAAAAAACAAAGAAACAGGTATCGAACCCATGACCTTTTGTGTGTAAACAAGGGGTTTTACCACTGCACTAAGCTCACTTTCATTGTTATGGGGTCCAACTAAATTATTTTATGGGGTCCATAGACAATTTTATATACCGTTTCTACTACTTTTTAAAAAAAGATTGGGGTCCGGGGACCCCGTTCCTTGTAACGTAGGTCCGCCCTTGCGCGTTGTAACGATAAATTTAGAAATTTGTAAAACATTATACATACATTAATACCATATTACAATACAAGTACTATAATGAATCAAACATATTAACGTCATTTTCAAATAATTTGTAAAAAAATATTTTAGAAGTTAAAAGAAAACAAAATAAAATGTTTATAATTAACAATAATATTAAAAGAAAACTTAAAGTGAATTTGGTTGTCTAGAAAAGAAAAAAAAACTTAGAGTGAATTTGGTTGTCTCATGCTTGAATGTTTGATATCACCAATAGGTACAAATAGTTGCAGCATCAAATATGAAAATATACCATCATACAGAGTGAAAAAACAGTTGCTTATTAAGCTAAACGTATCTAAAAATACTCTTAAAGAGAGGCTCGAACCCGAGACCAACGAATTAAAAGGCAAGCCGGCTGCCACTGGAACAGACTGCAATCGTTGCTGAATTTGTGTATTATTTATATAAATATATACGTGTGTATATATAACATTTAAAATTTTTTACGGGCCCTTTCACGTTTTTGGCCCTGAGCCGTCGCCCACCCGGCACATGCTCAGAGCCGGCCCTGTATTCTGCTATGATTACAGACCAGTTTTGACTTCACGTAGTTTGTGTTTTAAAAACATATTTTTTTTCTTTTTCTGTTTTGGTTCAAAGCAGCAACTTTGTCAAAAACATATTTTGTTTCTTATGTTCTTTTTCTGTCTTTGAGTCCTAAAATCTTCTGTTGTAGTCTTCAAAGTTGGACTTAGAGGCTACACGGCTGGGTTTTTTGTACTCATCTATTCTGTTTAAAACAATAATAAATCAGCAAATTTATTATTTCTAAAACAGTTTTATTAACTTGGTTTTTGTTAAATTTTTTTCAGAATGTCGACTGAAAATACCAACGTGAACGTTGTTGTTGGAACCTCTGCCAACACTGTGGGAGCATCCACAGTGGCCAACCATGCTGAACGACCCGGGAAGTTCTCGGGTCTCCACTTCAAAAGGTGGCAACAGAAGATGTTCTTCTACTTGACCACCATGAACCTTGCGATGTTCTTTTATTGTTTATAGCACATTGCTATGTTTTACATATATTAAAAGTCTTGTAAATTACATACTAACAATTTAATTTATTACGATTTCAGTTCACAAGACTAACTCCATCGACTTTGTTATTAACTTCTACATGCCAAGCATGTAATGGGTATTTTCATAAACATTTACCCTAGAAAGATAATGACACAAATCTCTTGAATCAACATATAATTATAAACATAAAACCAAAAATCACTTCCTATAAACATTTACTCTAGAAAGATAATAACGCAAAGATCTACAATCAACAAACAATAAACATAAAACCAAAATCACTTCCCATAAACATTTAATTATAAATTAAAAATGATACAAAATATACATGTTAACCAATTCCAATGATGTCAACAGTAATGAACGGCAATCACAAAAGAAGTGTATTTCAGTTTTAAATTCACCAATAACGGAACATTAAAATAATATTAAAAAAACTCTAATAGTTGAAATTTTCAGTTTTTTTCTCTCAAAAAACCAAACCAAAAGATCAAAAGTCATCATTCAAAATCTAAGATATAAGGGTGTGGGGAGTGGTTAAAGACTTTGGAGTGACAAACCAAAAAACCGACCAATCATAGTGCGCCATGTCAATCAGTGAAAAATGTTTAAACTTTGGTGAAAAGTGTTGGCAATGGTTTAGACATTTGATAAAGTGGTAAACTTTAAAAAAAAAAAAAAAGGTGTGATTGGTTGAGAGATGGAATGGACCCCACCCACACACCCCCTCTCTCTCTGTCCTTCCTCCCCTCACCGATTCGGCATGCCACCACCGATTTGGCAAACTTTGGTGACTAAACAATAGTCGGCGCCGGTGTTTGCCGCCCCTTGCCGCATGCCACACCGTACACCCTAAGTATATATATAAAAAAGGCATATTCTGATATTTTCACATTTCTTCTCTTTTTCATATGTTAATCAGTTTCTTATTAGCCATTTTCTAGTGATTGATTTAATGAACATAATCATGATCTTCTACTATCCGAGTGTGAATTCGCCATGCATAAACTCGATCTTGAATACTAACCCCTATCAACCGATGATTTGGACAAATATGGGCTCGTGTCTGAACTGAAGCTCCCATCTATTTTTTATTTATCAAATTGACCAATCAAGAGATGAAACATAATCGACCCAAACATAACTATGTCGGAAAGAAGGAAACAAATAGTATAGGGGCTAGTGTGTAATATGGTGGACTATATAAACACCATCTTTGTATAACCCTATTTTTGACACAATTTCTTTTTCAATACAGAACAATTCCAAACCATAGTATTTTCTCTATACCAAACAACATGGTATCAGAGCAGAGTTTATGATCTTTGAAAACTATGTTCGTCAATCTCAAACCAGAAATCGTCCAACAACTCAATCGTTCAACAATCTTAAACAAATCAACCGTTCAACAACTCAATCGTTCAACAATCGTTCAAAACATAAACTGCGGTCCGTCTTTCTATACTCGAACGCTCCTCTCCGGCGATCGAATACTCTGGTTCATCTCTCTCTCCGTCTTCCTGATCTGTGATTCATCCATTTTTTCGGTGCCTCTGGCGGTAACAGTCGCCACCGTCAAAAAATATCGCGAACCCTTCCTCATCCAACGAACCATTCATTCTTCGTCGTCAACAGTTCCTCAAGAACATTCAATCTTCATCCAACGAAGATTGACAGTCCCTCACGAACACTTAATCCTTCGTCGTCAACTGTTCCTCACGAACATTCAAACGTCATCCAACGAACATTCAATCCTTCATCGTCAACAGTTCCTCACGAACATTCAAGCACTTTCCAATTAACTCCACGAACACCTTTCCAATTAAATTACATAATATTTTCCTTTTTTTCCTTTTTGATCCTTTCGCCACACTTTTAGAATTCACCTGAATTCTACTCCACCATCATATGGAATTAATTTGGTGAATATTCTAACAAGGGGTTCGTTCCGGAATCTTACGAGGGGTCTCGCATTCCTTATTCTATAAGAATTTAAAGTGTGAATTATACCTTCTGCAGCAATGGCACACTTGTTTTCCAAACAAACTGCACAAGGATCTGAACATATGCAAAAGTGAATCATCATCACTCCATCCACATTCTCTGTGCGTTAGAAGAAAATCACATTTGAGGATAGACATGCAATCAAGGTTGACTTTAGAGCTCAAACTACAAAGTTGACTCTAAATTAAGAAACTTAAAAGATAAATTACCTAGCAATCCTGACAAGGAGAAGAAGTTGGTTCCTCGCTGAGGGACAAATTCGCATGAGTTTTGGAAAGGTGTTTTTTGTTTTGTTCAATTCAGATGTTAATAACCATCACATGCTTGGCATGTGACATGAAGTTAACAGCAAGGTGGATTGAGTAGTCTTGTGGACCAAAATCGCAATAAATTGAAGCGTTGGTGTGTAATTTACAAGACTTTTCATATTTGTAAAATATAGTAACGTGCTAAAAACCACAGAGACCAAAATAGCAATTTACTCAAATAATTTTTAGTTATGTTTGAGAGTTTTATATTGAATGAGAGAAAAGAAGGAAAATGGAAGGTTTTTGGCCTAAAAATCCTCCTTCCAGTCTTGAAGGAGGATAGAAATTGAGATAATCCTCTCCTCTCTCCTAAAAACACAGTTATATGTCTTACAAAAATATATGTATTAGGTACATTCTTAATTTTAAAGGGTCGTACTATTTGAACACCCAAAAAATTTATTTTGAAACCCACCTGTATGCTTCATATTGGCCAATATGGAACATATAGTGCTCTCTGCTTCTCAATGGCAGACAACTTCTGCCAAAGCCTTGAATTCTGAACCTATATGTTTCATATTTGTCAATATGGAGCACAGGGGCGTAGCTTTCAAGGGGCCGGGAGGGGTGCCCAACTGTGATGTCTCTTACCCAAGGATCTCACTCAGACAACAATCACCAGGTGTGCTGAATCCACCTAGCAATCACTACTGTAGAGTATTGGATCAAGAAAGTGTAGAATAAGAATGATGAAGATGATGAATGACGTCACACACAGTAGCCGTCAATTCACACACAGTGATAATGAATAGGGTTTCTTGAAGAACATACTTTCCACAAAAGAAATCGCAATGTATAGCATTTCACTAAGAGTTTATATACAATGGGAAGTCCTGACTACTAAAGTCAGGACATGGGCCCAAAGCCCAAGACAATACAAACCCTGACTAAACAAAACACCAAAATTCGGACTATGATGAATTCCTAAGTCCTGACCATGAAAACCCTCATAAATCCTGACCAACATAATAGTTTTAACAAATTACATAAAAGACCCTTGAGTTTAAGAGCCTGCACTTATCACCCAAAGTCCATTTACACCGACCTCCCGAACTTTTCGCTCAGTAATGTTATGTATGTACGTTTCGTATAGAATTTTTTAGGTATATACGTCTTCAACCCCCTGGTTTTATAAAAAAATTACTTATATAGAATTTTTAGGTACAGTGACTTCCGACTCCCGGTGGAAATTTTCAAATTTCGGCAGTGATTGAGCATATAAGTTTGTTTCCTTAGAGATATACATCTTCTACCAAAGCAAGTATTCTTGGACATATATGCTCCAAATTGGCAATATACGTCATATCGGGTAATATGGAGGTATATAGGTAGACTTGACTTGGGGGACCCACCTATGTGCTCCATATAGGGCAATATGAGGCGTATAGGTCTTTAATGAAGTATAGGTTTTCTTTTCTCGGCTTCCCCATAAAGAGAATATGTGGATTCATCTACACATTCACATTTTCATACATCCGTTTTCATACATATATTTGAATCTAAATTTCGTTACGGTATCGTGGTGGAACACAAACTATTTGTTTGAAGTTTGATCATTATGTCACTTTTAGTCCCCAAAAAATTCATGAGTTATTTTTAAACAACTTTCCTTTAATTGCAATTCAACCCTTCCAAATTAATTCCACGAACATTCCTTTCTCCGGTCGCCGGTGGCTCGACGAAGAGGAGAAGACAGGCTTAGTGTGCGAGGTCGCTATCTCTCCCGGTTTGACCTCTCGCCCTAAGTCGATCTTTCGATCCTTCCATTCGCTTCCGGGATTCGGTTCTGTTCGGCCCTTTGGATCTGTTGCTAGTCGGTTCCTCTTCTCGATTGCTTAGTAGGTCTGATATTGGTCGCGGCTATCGTTATAGTGCAGCTTGACTGATTCGAATCCTATTAACCTTTCATAGAGTTGGTTCCTCGGCTAGGTGTTCCTCAGTTCCTTCTTCGCTAATTCCTTCTTTCAAAAAAAAAGGGGCGGGGGGGAAATGGAAATCAACCATGGAAAAAACAGTTCTTGGATATTCGATTCTGGTGCAACTGACACCATGACGTTTGAACTGTTAGACATACGGTCAATGTCCAATCCTCAAAAAACCCAAATCCATACTGCAAACAATGGAACGATGTAAGTGAAAGGAGGAGGAACAATTGAGATTTCACCAACTATGAAATTATCAAATTGTCTTTATGTTCCATCATTATCGCACAAACTACTCTCAATTAGCTATATTACCAAAGAGTTAAATTGCACGGTACTAATGCATCCTACTTTCTGTCTTCTACAGGATATCAGGGCGGGTGTGATTATTGGACGTGGTACTGAGTGCCAAGGATTGTACTACGTGGATGAAGTGGCTCAACTGGGTACTGTGATGTTGGCACATGGAACCGAAAATCGAGAAGCCTGGCTATGGCATAGACGTTTGGGACACCCATCCAAAGGTTATTCGCACCTTTTGTTTCCAAAACTCTTCCCTTCAAATGGGAAAATAGATTGTGAAACCTGTTTTCGTGCCAAAAGCCATCGACAACAATTTAAACCTAGCAATACGAAAGTTGCTTCACCTTTTTCACTAATCCATTCTGATGTGTGGGGCCCTGCTCCTGTGATGGGGGCAGGGTCTTCGGTACTTCATACTATTCGTGGATGATTGCACTCGCATGACATGGGTATATTTTTTAAAAAACAAATCAGAAGTTTACGAAAAAAATTATCACATTTTATGCTATGATTCAAACTCAATTCCGAACTCAAATCCAAATCCTTCGATCCGACAATGGGGGGAATTTGTCAATACACCCATGAAACAATTCTTTAAAACCAAAGGATTAATTCATCAAACCTCTTGTTCTCATACCCCCCGAACAAAACGTTGTTTCCGAACGGAAAAATCATATTATTCTTGAAATGACTCGAGCCCTTTTAATTGAATCCCAGGTTCCTAAATCTTTCTGGCCGGAGGCAGTTGCAACCTCCGTGTATCTTCTGATACAGCTTCCCACAAAAGCTCTCAAATTTAAAACTCCCTTAGATTGTCTGTCTAAGTCTGCCAGTATTCCCCATCCTCTTACACTTGAACCTCGAATCTTCGGGTGTACCGCATTTGTCCACATACCCAAAATCAACCGGAACAAGCTCGGCCCATGTGCTGAGAAATGTGTATTTGTCGGCTATGGGATCGACCAAATAGGTTACCGGTGTTATAATCCAAAAACTCATCAAATGTTCACCACAATGAACGTTGACTTTCTTGAAACAAAATACTTTTATAAAACCCAACTCAGTGGTCAGGGGGAGAACGAATGTATAGACACCCTGAGTTGGCTAACCCAACTTCCCTCATCTGAAGAAGCAACAACAGAAAATCATCATAGTACTGCGGGTCCTTCAAACACAGCCACACAATCTGCGGAGCACAGTACCACTGAAGAAAGTCAATCCAACGTGATATACGAGGTAAGAAATACTGAGGACCCTGGAAGTTCTACGTTTTATAACCATGAGACAACAGGGGAACACATAGAACCGACAACAACGGAACCTACTCCACAGGCTGAACCAGATGTGGAACAGGGCGGACCAGACTTGGAACAGGTTGAACAAATCGTTGAACATGTGGAATCAGTTGCAGCAGAGACAACCGGAAGATACCCTCTCCCTCCTAGAGCCAATAGAGGGGTCCCTCCAAAACGGTACTCGCCAGAGAGGGAAACCAGAACCACAAGGTATCATGTAGCTAATATAGTTAATGGGAACTTATCTAACAGTGCGAAAGCATTTGTCACCTCTCTATACTCCGAACAAATACCTGGCTCTGCAAAGGAAGCACTAGGTAAGAAGAACTGGAAAGAAGCAATGGAAACAGAGATGCAAGCTCTTATGAAAAACAATACGTGGGAAAAGTGCATTCTCCCAAAAGGAAAGAAAACAGTTGGCTGTCGTTGGGTGTATTCAATTAAGTATAAACCAGATGGTTCTATTGGAAGATACAAAGATCGACTTTTAGCAAAAGGGTACACTCAGACATATGGGATTGATTACTCTGAGACGTTTTCTCCGGTTGCAAAAATGGACACCATCAGAGTCCTCTTCTCCGTGGCAGCAAATAAGAATTGGCCTCTCCATCAGTTTGATGTTACAAATGCATTTCTCCATGGAGACCTAGCGGAAGAAGTCTACATGGAAGCACCTCCAGGTTTTTCAGGGTATTTTAAAGATGGGGAGGTTTGTCGGTTGAAAAAGTCTCTATACGGGCTAAAACAGTCACCTCGGGTCTGGTTTGGAAAGTTCACCTTAGCCATGAAAGAATACGGGTATTACCAAAGTAACGCTGATCATACCCTATTCCTCAAAAGAAGAAACGGCCTCGTAACTTGCCTGATCATATATGTAGACGACATGATTATCACCGGAAATGATGTGGAAGAGATAGCACGGCTGAAAAAGAATTTGTTTTCAAAGTTTAAAATGAAAGACCTTGTGAATCTCAAGTATTTCCTCGGAATAGAAGTTCTCAGGTCTAAACGGGGGATTTTCATCTGCCAAAAGAAGTATGTCCTTGATCTCCTGGCAGAAACTGGTTTGATTGATTGTAAACCAGTAGATACGCCAATGGTGGTGAACCACAATCTTCACGTGGAACTGAATGGCGAGCTTGCAGACAAAGAGATGTATCAATGGCTCGTGGGCAAGTTAATTTATCTCTCTCACACTAGCCCTGATATAGCTTATGCTGTTGGAGTGGTAAGTCAGTTTATGCACCAACCGCAAGTTGCTCACATGGAAGCTGCCCAGAGAATTCTAAGGTATCTAAAGGGAACCGCAGGCCATGGAGTGTTGTTCAAAGCAAATGGACATTTAAATGTTGAGCTCTACACTAACGCTGACTGGGCAGGAGATAAGGGAAATCAAAGGTCAACATCAAGGTAGTTCTCCTTGGTTGGTGGAAACCTTGTTACCTGGAGGAGTAAGAAACAGAAGGTGGTCGCTCTGTCGAGTGCAGAAGCAAAGTTCAGAGGCATAGCTCGAGGGTTAAGCGAAGTTCTCTGGATCAGGAAACTTCTAGAAGACATTGGTTTCTCCCAAAGGGCAGCACCCAGTAAAATTATGTGCGACAATATAGCTGCAATACAAATCTCAAAAAATCCAGTTCAGCATGATAGAACAAAACACGTGGAGGTGGATCGACATTTCATCAAGGAGAAACTGGATGAAAGGATCATAGAGCTTTCGTATATATCATCAAAAGATCAACTCGCAGATATTCTCACAAAAGCAGTCAACGGAAATGCGTTTAGTAGCTGTTTGAGCAAGTTAAGTATTGGAAATCCCACTACTCAACTTGAGGGGGAGTGTCGGAAAGAAGGAAACAAATAGTATAGGGGCTAGTGTGTAATATGGTGGACTATATAAACACCATATTTGTATAACCCTATTTTTGACACAATTTCTTTTTCAATACAGAACAATTCCAAACCATAGTATTTTCTCTATACCAAACAATAAACTAAAACAGGCTTGCCAGTTCTATAATGATTTTTATCAAACACTTGTTTTCAGCTTCTATAAGAATTTAAAGTGTGAATTATACCTTCTGCAGCAATGGCACACTTGTTTTCCAAACAAACTACACAAGGATCTGAACATCCGCAAAAGTGAATCATCATCACTCCATCCACATTCTCTGTGCGTTAGAAGAAAATCACATTTGAGGATAGACATGCAATCAAGGTTGACTTTAGAGCTCAAACTACAAAGTTGACTCTAAATTAAGAAACGTAAAAGATAAATTACCTAGCAATCCTGACAAGGAGAAGAAGTTGGTTCCTCGCCGAGGGACAAATTCGCATGAGTTTTGGAAAGGTGTTTTTTGTTTTGTTCAATTCAGATGTTAATAACCATCACATGCTTGGCATGTGACATGAAGTTAACAGCAAGGTGGATTGAGTAGTCTTGTGGACCAAAATCGCAATAAATTGAAGCGTTGGTGTGTAATTTACAAGACTTTTCATATTTGTAAAATATAGTAACGTGCTAAAACCCACAGAGACCAAAATAGCAATTTACTCAAATAATTTTTAGTTATGTTTGAGAGTTTTATATTGAATGAGAGAAAAGAAGGAAAATGGAAGGTTTTTGGCCTAAAAATCCTCCTTCCAGTCTTGAAGGAGGATAGAAATTGAGATAATCCTCTCCTCTCTCCTAAAAACACAGTTATATGTCTTACAAAAATATATGTATTAGGTACAAACTTAATTGTAAAGGGTCGTACTATTTGAACACCCAAAAAATTTATTTTGATACCCACATGTATGCTTCATATTGGCCAATATGGAACATATAGTGCTCTCTGCTTCTCAATGGCAGACAACTTCTGCCAAAGCCTTGATTTATGAACCTATATGTTTCATATTTGCCAATATGGAGCACAGGGGCGTAGCTTTCAAGGGGCCGGGAGGGGCGCCCAACTGTAATGTCTCTTACCCAAGGATTTCACTCAGACAACAATCACCAGGTGTGCTGAATCCACCTAGCAATCACTACTGAAGAGTATTGGGTCAAGAAAGTGTAGAATAAGAATGATGAAGATGATGAATGACGTCACACGCAGTAGCCGGTAATTCACACACAGTGATAATGATTAGGGTTTCTTGAAGAACATACTTTCCACGAAAGAAATCGTCATGTATAGCATTTCACTAAGAGTTTATATACAATGGGAAGTCCTGACTACTAAAGTCAGGACATAGGCCCAAAGCCCAATACAATACAATACAATACAAACCCTGACTAAACAAAACACCAAAATTCGGACTAGGATGAATTCCTAAGTCCTGACCATGAAAACCCTCATAAATCCTGACCAACATAATAGTTTTAACAAATTACATAAAAGACCCTTGAGTTTAAGAGCCTGCACTTATCACCCAAAGTGCATTTACACCGACCTCCCGAACTTTTCGCTCAATAATGTTATGTATGTACGTTTCGTATATAATTTTTAGGTATATACGTTTTCAACCCCCCGGTTTTATAAAAAAATTACTTACATAGAATTTTTAGGTACAGTGACTTCCGACCCCCAGTGGAAATTTTCAAATTTCGCCAGTGATTGAGCATATAAGTTTGTTTCCTTAGAGATAGACATCTTCTATCAAAGCAAGTATTCTTGGACATATATGCTCCATATGCTCCATATTGGCAATATAGGTCATATTGGGTAATATGGAGGTATATAGGTAGACTTGACTTGGGGGACCCACCTCCTATATGCTCCATATATAGGGCAATATGAGGCGTATAGGTCTTTAATGAAGTATTGGTTTTCTTTTCTCGGCTTCCACATAAGACTGCGGGGTATGGGGCGGGGGTTTGGGCGTGGGTGGGCTGAAAACGCCCAAGCCACCACCCCGGGTGGGCATGGGTTTGGGCGTGGCCCCTTTTTCGTGGGTTTGAAGCCGGGCGTGGGGCGGGCTAGCAAGGTGACATGGCAGGCTCTCAATGGCTATGTGTCAACTCATGCCCCCAACCCAAGCTCTCAACTCAAGCCCCACCATACCCCATGGGCGTGAGTTTTTTTTCCCATTCCACGTGTCAACAAATGCCCCAACCCATGCCCCAACCCAAGCCCACCATACCCCACAGTCTAAAGAGAATATGTTGATTCATCTACACATTCACATTTTCATACATCCGTTTTCATACATATATTTGAATCTCAATTTCTTTACGGTATCGTGGTGGAACGCAAACTATTTATTTGGTGAATATTCTAACAAGGCGTTCGTTCCGGAATCTTACGAGGGGTCTGGCATTCCTTATTCTTACGAGAAACCGCTGCTGCCAGACTTTAAGGAGGAGGAGGAGGAGGAGGAGGTCATGTCCGGTGTTTGTTCTCTTGACAAGAAATCGTTGCTACCCGACCTAAACGAGGTAAAGCATTTATTGCTTTTTAACCAGAACCTTGTTTCAGGAGTTTGTCCCTGACGATGACCCTTCGCACACACAACATGACTGTTTAGGCTACGGATACGAGGTTTTTCCTCACTGGGGTTGCTGGAAGATGATGGATTGAAAACTGAAACGGTGGGGATTTTATACAAGGAGAAAATTGCATGATGAAATATAAGAGAAATGGGAGGATAACCTGTTCCTGAATTTCCCAGTTCTACTTCTACAATAGTTTCGATAAACTTAAAACGATAATACCCAGATATCATATAGTAAACGAAGTTAGGCTGGGTGTTGGGGGAAATGGGATGGGGAAGGGGAGCTGAAGTGGCTTCAGAATTATAAACCTTTTTTGAGTAAAATGTCATTTTGGTCCCTGTGATTTGGAGAGTTTTATCAGTTTAATCAAAAGGTTTCATTTCTCGCATATGGGATTTATGTCACCACAAATAGAGACTAAAGCAAGTGTTGTTCCTCACCCACATGAATATGTATCTTATTCTACTAAGAACGAAGTAGGCACGGTTGCACCATAAACACCCCTTCCTCACCCACCAACCATTTGATCATTAACTAAATTAAAATTAAAACTTGGTGTAGGGGCAGAAACCAATCCCAGAAACTCAAAAACTAGCATCAACTCATCCGATTGAATTGCCTTATAATTCTTTTTCTTTTAATGCCTTATAATTCTTTTTCTTTTAATGACAGCTAGAGGTGCACAAACCGGGTTTTTCTAGTACCCGGGTTCGAGTATATACCCGGGTACGGGTATGACCGGGTTGACTTTTCAGGTATTAGCAATACCCAGGTCAGGTTCGGGTATAGGGTTCAGGTTCGGGTTTTCAATACCTAGGTTCGGGTAGGGTAGGGTTCGGGTATTGGTCGGGTAGGGTTCGGGTATTGATCTGGTATGGTCATTGTTTAAAAAGGCGTTCTGAGGCGCGCCTCGAGGCGTACGCCTCAGGTGAGGCGGTGAAAAAACGCAATTAAGGCTTAGCCTCACAGGGGGGAACTGAAACCTAAGCCTCAGTCATAGGAGGCGGTTTGAGGCGGTGAGGCTTAAGCCTCACCAGACTTGTGCAAATTGATCAATTTTATGTTTTCTGGACTTTTTTTTCCGGCCCATTTAGTTTTTATTGGGCCTAATTGGTGGTCGAGTCCAATAGTTAACTTAAAAAAACATCTACGAGTCCAATTGTTAACTTAAAAAAACATCTTAGGTTATAAAAAACCCTAATCGAAGAACAGAATCACAAACGCAGTCAACCATCTTCTCCATGCAGTCACGCACGCACTCAACCATAGGAGATTGAAGCAAAAGTTTATAAAGAAGGCGAATCAGAAAGATGATGAAGACCCGATAGTTGCGGATGAGGTTTTGTCGGATGATGAGTGGATAGCAAACCCGAGTGGGGATGAAGATGGCATTGGTGTAGTTGACTGGTCAAATGAGGAAGAAGGTGAGAGTTCATCTAGGACTAGGAAGAAAAGAAAAATAGTTATTAATTTGGTTGATGAAGAGGACGGTGACGATCTAAATACGCCGGATGAAAACTTTGAGGATGATGATGATGATGCGGAGTGGAACGAGTTCTATGATATTTAGATGTCATAACATTACTAGTTTAAGTTGTTTGAACTATTTTATGATGTTTGTTTTATGTTTAAACCTTGTTTGTTGAAATATTTTCTATTTATGAAGTTTGTTTTATGCTAATTTGTGATTTTTATGAGACATCTATATATTTTTTTAATTTTTTTTTAATAATGTTTTGAGGCTTACGCCTCGACCTGCCTCGAGGCTTACGCTTCGTGAGGCTAAGGGAAAACGCCTCGATACCCGTTTTAGCCTTTTTAAACCTTGGGTATGGTTCGGGTTCGGGTATAGATCAGGTTTTTTCGATTCATTTTTTTTGCATATAACATAGAAATATAATGGAAACCTGTATTTTTACATATTGTATGCCTTGAAATTTGCCCAAAAAACCTAACACAAGCTCTAAACGTTCAAAAGAAGTTGTTGTACACAACGGATCCGGGTATTACGAAAACCCGGGTACGGATTTTATAGAAAACCGGGTATGCTGAAAACCCGAGTACAAACCAGGTACGAAACAACCCGGGTTCGGGTTCGGGTATTGAACAGAATATGCATACCCGGTCCCTACCCTACGGGTAGGTTCGGGTTTAAAAAACCCGTTTTTCTAATACCCGGGTTCAGGTTTTTTTTTTTGTTCGGGTTTTTTGTGCACCTCTAGTGACAGCCCATCTTGAGCCCAATTAATTTTTTGGCCCAATAATTGCTGCTTCCATCTTTGTAGAACTCAAATAAACAAATCTCTTTGACTAATTCTGTTAACACGTAACCATCCTCCAAATCTGAACCATATATCATTAACATATCTTTTTTTCCTTGAAGCCTTGATAGCGTCATTCAAATAAGATCCAAACAATATCATTAATTAATATAAGAGGAAATTATTCATTAAGGATGCTCCCATTTAGGCTGTGTTCCAGAGATCCACTTAACAAGGGGAGGGGAGGGAAAATGGGGTTTTTTTTGCCTGAAAATAGTCTTTCCAATTTGGAAAGACATGGAGGGGAGGGGAGGGGAGGGATTTTTAACTCGGGAACACACCGTTAGTGAACTTATCCAAAAACCTTTATTCCATTTACTTACCTTAAACTTCTTTTAATAGAATAATTAACTTTAGAGTTAAATGCCATTTTAGTCCCTGTGGTTTGGCCATTTTGCCAGTTTAGTCCAAAGGTTTCATTTTTAACCTGTGGGTCCAAAAAGGTTTCACCGTTGCCATTTTAGTCCACTGGGTTAACTCCACCCATTTTTTCTGTTAACGAGAAGACCAATTCGGTCATTTTATATGGCTGAATTGCTCTTTTAGTTAACAGAATTACATACAAAATTACCGAATTGGCCTTCTGGTTAACAGAAAAAATGGATGAAGTTAACCCAGTGCACTAAAATGGCAACTGTGAAACCTTTTTGGACCCACAGGTTAAAAATGAAACCTTTGGACTAAACTGGCAAAATGGCCCAAACCACAGGGACTAAAATGGCATTTAACTCTTAACTTTAATTATGTATTTTAACAAAACAAACCATAAATTGTGTAGAGCTTATAAAAAGTCAACTCTTCCAAAGCTGACAATATGTAAGTTGACTTGTATTAATAATCTCTATGCTAATAAGGCTAGAGGGTGTGGGATGGAGCCATTGGGGGTTATAGATGACACCTCAGCGCCACGTAGGCGCCACGTCAGCCAAGTGGGCTTTATAACGCCCCCTTTAATATGGTGGGTGTGGGGTATAGCGCCCCGGGCGCTATAGAGAAAAAAAAATAAAAAAAAAAAAAAATTTTTGATTGGTGCAAAAAGAGGGCCCCACCTGATAAAGCCCCTTCCCTCTCGTTACCACCATGGAGCCCCATCTATAGCGTCCCTTCTTAATTCGGGCGGTGTGGGTGTATAGCGCCCGGGGCGCTATAGACGGTGACGTGGCGGGTATGGCGCCCCCCACACCCTCTGGCCTAATGATTAATGATAACATTGGCGAACAAAAGTAGAATTATGTGTTTGCTCCGTATGACAGTTAAAATCACTCTCGAATATATAAAATTATAAATAGAATTTTTTTATACATCAACTTATTTTTAATAAGTGTCACAAGACTAACAGCAAAGAGTATATCAACTAGCCATACACATCATCAGCAGATAAATCAGCATTCAGGTATACACCCTCTAAAAAGCAATATAAACACCATAAGTGCACCTTGTTAAGCATCTGCAATGGTACTCGGCGATCAATCAAAGACTCTGCACAAGGATGGACTCAACCATGTGGACTATTGTTATGGCGTTCGCAGTGGTTGTGCTTCCAAACAACAATAGAATAAAGAAGTTAGTTATGAAAGTAAGAAAAAAGGAAAGGAAAACGAACTTAGTCACTTTTGTGGAAGACCATATAGAAGAAAAGGGGACAAATATCCACTTGACTTTCATATATGTGTATTCAAGATACTATCAGACAATGCTCGATTTAGTAATAACTCAATTCGAGATCTAGAAATTGATATAAATAGATGAACTAAACACAAAACAGAAAACCGAGCATGACCTAGATTGTATAAGAGTTCTAAACATCAGTAACGGTCATTTGTGTTATAACCTAGGAACACAATCGAAAACCTTGAATCAAGTTACTGCTTGATCATATATATCCAATAATCAGACAAACACCATGGAAACCAGTGATCAGGTGAGGCCATGATCATGATCAAAATCCAGAATACCACGTTGATAAGGGGGGAGGGGGTGGTCATCACTTGCAAAAATTCCATCACTCACAACATCCAATCAAGTTCCGCCATGTCATCAACCATTATTCCATCACTCACAATGTAACACCCCATTTTCAGTTAGAAGACCTTGTTAAAGCTTATCGTACAAGCGGCGAGTGTTATACCAAACTTTTGGGCTAAATAAAAAAATTTCAAGGAAATTTAGGAGGGGCTAAGTGTAAATATCTAATTAAATCATCCCACCAAACCCTAAAGCATTCACACACTCTAGTTTATTTTTCTTTAGGTGCGATGTGCGGCAGTTGAGGGGGGGTTCAACCTTTCGCTTGTTGCATGCGATTCCAGATGATCATGTGACATTAAAGCTTCATTATTTTGTTATCTAGTAGCGATTGCAGATGTAGCATGGGTCCTTGCAGTGTAGGGTTTTGTTGAACCGTAATCAATGTATTGAAGATGGAGCGGTTCGCGACAGTTCGGGTTTCCAGTTATAATTGGTGTAGTGTGGTATTCTTGATCAAACCATGTTAGTTGGTTGCTTAAATCTTGTGTTTCATCGTGTTAGGGACATGGCTTTTTGATTGTTAGTGCATGAACAAGGTTTTGATATGTGTTTTGGTGATGTTGACGGTGCTTGGTGACGGTAGAGTCGTGTGGCAATGATGATGACGGTTTTGGTTGCGGTGGTCTCGGGATTGGGCGGTGCGATATGGTGGTATGTAGCTATGAAGGCGGGGATGGTGGTGGCATTTGGAAGAATTTGGAGGCTACACATGATTCTGATGCCATTGTTAATGAGGTTATATGGAGTGTTAGGTGGGTCACGCATGGGGTAGTCATGTAGGAATGAAGCACCCTATTTGTGTTTAGAGTTTTATGTTTCATAAAAAAAATGAATTAGGGGACATATGTGCTTTTCACGATGATGAAGATGGATGCAATATAGTGCATGCGTTTTTTTTTTTGTTGGAGTTTAAATGAGAAGGCAATCACATGGGGATGATGCAAGTGGTGATGCATGGTTGTAGTGATTTAATTTAGTCACGACATTTATGCACGAAGGAATCAAGTTTGTATTTTGTGTGTGCATGACGATCATGCATGATGATTATGGGTGTGGTTTATGGTTTGAGTCAGTGGCGGAACCAGAACTTTTTTGTCAGGGGGTCATCATAAGTCTCTCTTTTCTACCGGTTACAACTAGAGAGTTTAAAACATGTTTTTTCCTAGAAAAATCTTAGATTGTACATATAAAAATCTTACAAATTTTTATGTCCGGGGGGTCAGCGGACCCTCTTGACCCCCCTCTGGTTCCGCCCCTGGTTTGAGTTAATGATGAAACTAATGGATTGGTGTGGAGGAAGTCAACATTTGTCAACTAGAAAAGAAGTAAGCATGAAAAAAAGCATAGTGGTGACTTAATTTAATCAGGTCCTTGATTATTTGTGCATCACTAGGATTCACTAGCTTTTGAGATACTAGCATTATGTGAAGGTTTCGTTGGAGGAGGCGGTTCGAGACAATTAGCTTGCAAATTTGGAAGCTTTGCAACCGGTGAGTTCTAATCCCCTTTTTTTTAAATAGTTTTGGGGCTAGCATACATGCTTTTCACATGTTTTCATACGTGGTTGCGAGTTTTATATACTAACGAGTTTTGTGATTAAAATGTTATATAAACGTTTTCCCACGAACAATGTGTTTTCTATGACGCGGTGATTAATCGGGATTTATTAGTTCCGCATGGGTGAACGATATTTTATTTAGTGATGTCGAGGTCGTATAGGGATGGGGTGTGGTAGGTGTCGTTATTAAAAGCATGATTTGCGTCGTGATAAATTTTATTCGATAATTCTATCATAGTTTTCGAACATTAGTGGTAGCGAGATGGTGAATGTAGTAGTTGTCGAGTAGTTGACGTGCTTTTAACAATATGTGTGTATTTTTTTATGCCTTATGTGAATTAGCATCCTTGAGGTGCTTGATGTCGGTTATTCGTGATGGCGGCGTTACCTTCGGGGTGGCGTCACGTCACGAGATGTGGGTTACTCGTGATGGCGGCGTTACCTTCGGGGTGGCGTCAGGACATGAGATGTGGGTTACTAGTGATGGCGGCGTTACCTTCGGGGTGGCGTCAGGTCACGAGATGCGGGTTGTTTGTGATGGTGGCGTTACCTTCGGGGTGGCGTCAGGTCACGGGAAACATCACTGAGATGTTTAGATGATTAGCCCTAGTGGCCACGAACCCTTCGAGGTATTATGCGGGTGACGGACTCTTCGGGGTCAAAATGGAGGAGACGAAACCCTGACGAGGGCAAATGATGATAGCCTACGGGCAACAACCGATGTGTTAGGTTCCCACTTTATGTGCTTATATGTTTCACGTTAGTTAAATGGTGGGTAAATGATGATTATTTGTGTACTTGATGAATGATGTTAAATGATGTGGGTGATGAATGATGTTCTATTATGAGGTTGTCGAGTGATGTTAAACTGTGTAGTTGTCAGACGAGATCAAGTTACAATTGAGTTTTTAGGACATTAATTGTTATGTTCTAGATACGAGTCGATTTAGTTCATGGTCCTATGAATTAAGGTGCATTGCGGGTTATCCTTTGGTGTCTAAGTAATCTGATCTATATCGAAAAGGATTACTGGTAGGATGATTAGACCGAGGATATAGGTGGAGTTTTAGGTTACGAGTTGGAGTCATTAAACTTTAAAATGACGTTAATGTATTTTAATAAACGATGGTGGTTATAAAATTATGGTGTTTTTATTTTCAAATAAAGCATTTGGGATGTGTTTTAAATGCTTCAACTAAACTATTAGAACTCATTCAGCGTAGCTGACTTTTGCATGTATGTTAGATTGTTTTGCAGGTGTGTGATTCGAGTCGGTGTTACTCTTGGCTAGCAGATGGGATTACTCGTTTATATGGTGGAATGCATTCGATTTGTTAGAAATTAAATAACATTTTGAGTTTTTATTTAATCAAGTACTGTCTTAATTAAAATTTCCGCTGCGTATTTTTCAGAAAAGACTTATTTTCAAACAGTACACTGTGATGTGACCCGACTATAGGGCACCTGTAGGATCGTTGTTGGACCCGAACGAGTCAATCAGAAGAGTCTTTTCTCTGTATCAAAGGCGGAATCAAAGATACAGATGCTCAAACTAATTATAATGCTTCTTTGATTGATTTAACAACGTTTACAACCTGAAAGCAATCTAGCAGCACTTCGTTACAATTTTCGGAACCGTTACCAAATGAACAACAAGTGCACTATATATAGTAGAAGTGATTCCACTTATATGGACATGCTATATAAGCGAAATCAGAAGCTTATGATTTCGCTTTTATGACCAAGTGTCCATATAAGCGAAATCACACACTTAACTTCTAAACTTCGATTCTCGAACCTCGTGCACTGGTTATTCTAACCTATACTATAACATAACATGATACAAGACGAAGTCAATAGACGTAATGCACTAACAGACTCCCCCTCGGATATTGACGAAGTCTTCAGTGACTAATCTTCATCATGACACCTTCTTCAGTCTTGATCATTCTGCATCTTCACTCAGATTGTAACATTGTAAGCATCCATCACTTCTCTTTATCAGCTTCACACTTTGACTCTTACACCAGGATCTCATCACTGGTTCTATCATCAACAGCTTTATCATCACCAGGCTCCCCCTTTCGTCAAGCTTCCGTGCTTTTAGGGATCAACACCTAGCTTTCCAGCTACAAGCTCTTCCTAACTTTCAACTTGTCTTCAGACTCCCCCTTAAACTCTGCTCTCGGGATCGTAGTCTGGACTTTTCCTACAATCACTCATACAACTATAAGTAACAACATTTTAATCTTTCAGATATCGTAATCTGACAATTCAATTTCCTCAAAATCACTTCTTTCATCGAATCGTATCGGAAACTAGCTCTATAACAATATAAACATCCAAATCCCCCACAGTTAATCATCCAAGTTCAAATTAATGACCTTGGAGATATCACAAACTGTTTTTGATTTTATGATTTTAAAACTTCAAGTTTCAAATTAATGAACTTGTTTTATTCTCAGAAACACAATCAGCTTACTTAGATTTTGAAACTCAGCATCTCAAATATCAGTTGTCGAAAATAAAGTAGAAATCAAAATCTATTTGTATTTTCTGAAAACATAAAGCAGTAAAGAAATATGTACAAACATATTTACAGAAAATATTTTTGTTTGAGTTTGTGTCAGAGGATCATATCAGTTTTTGACAAGTCACAAGTACCGTTGAGCTTAGTTACACAGTAAGTATTAAACAATTCACTTAGATTGTCGATATACTGGTCCACTTAAATTTTCACACAAAGTTCAACTGATTCAGGATACGAATTAGATATTTTAAGAACTTAAACTCATTCATGTGTCCCACCTCTTGAATATACTCCCGTATCCAGATCTCAATATTCAGTATTACAGGCAATTATAACACAAATGATATCTGTAAGGGGTTAATAAATTATGAAGAATCATGAGAGCTTAGGTCAGAACTACCGTTCAGCAGAGAGATCATGACTCAACTTGTGGGTGTGTCCCCTTTAGAGGATCTTTTTTACAACAGCATTGCTAAGCAATTTTATTGTCTTATCATATATGCTGAGGGTGATGCTGTGTTTCAAGCATTGCGGAAAGTATTATTCAGGGACTAGGTCAGAACTACCGTTCAGCAGAAGTCCCGGAATAATACCCCAGATATCACCGAGTATAAAGACCTAGTATATCAGAAAAAGGAACCTTTCAAACGAGATTTCAGGGGTTACCTATATATCCAAGTAGTGTTCCCCACGAAATAAGCAAGTAAGATTTAGATTTATATCCCGAAAAAGTTTACTAAATGTATAAAAATCTACCGACACATCCACGGTGAGATCGTTTAACACATTTAAACTTTCCATTTCTTTAGCGTACTGTAATTGTCTACTGATGTACTATCATTTCCTCTTTTTACACAAAAACTCAATTTTCATTTTTATCATGTTTTTGTCATTTTCAAATTTTTTTAAATGTTTTTGTATTTTTCTCAAATTTTCTAATGTTTTTGTATTTTCTGACAACAATATATCTCCCCCTAAAATGCAAAACCATTTAAAGAAAATTTGACAACCAATACTGATAGCTTTGTCTCGCCATCCATTTTCTGCTTCTCATGCCCTGATTCGCAAAAAAAAATAAACATACCCCCATGATTTACAACACATTGATATTTTACAGTTTGAAAACCATTTTTCAATCTGATAAAAGTAATCATGTTTGTTCAGCCGTGAGGGTTTCGGCGTATTCAATCAACATATATTCTAACAAAATTAAAAACAAACATATTTTTGGTTTTTAATTTTTCAAGTTTTTAGGGTTTTGAAAATATTGTTTATTTATGTACAGACAACACTCAAACTAAACTCCCTGTTCAACCAAACCAGGGTCCTGCAACCTCTTCCTGTGCCAGGCTGCTCCAACTTCCCTTTTCACAATCTTCAGCTTCGTTGAGCACCTGCACATTCAAACTGTATCAACTATTTGAACAATTTAGCCCAGGTCTGTTGGACCTTAGGCATTTCAACACAATAATGTTCATTTAATTTTGGAAACTCTTTATCACTTAAGACGTTTTCAATTTTGACTTCAACTTTCTCATCTTTTACTGACATCACTTGTTTTTTAGCACTCCACACTTGACCTTTCGGAGTACCTCTTTTGTAAAAATTTGTCTCTTTTTGAACCTTTTGATTTTGAATAACATTTTTAGGTTTCCAAAACTCTTGAGGTTTTGTTGTATCAACAGATGTTCTCCAACCTTGTGTTGTTCTCAATCTGGGTGTGTGAGAATTCCAGGTCTGTCTTGAATCGAACATGTTCGGGTTTGATTTCCAATTTTGATTTGAAGCAAACTTGTTTGTATTGTACCTCCAAGTTTGTTTCGAATCAAATCTGGTTGACCTTGGTTTCACATCCTCAGATTTCTGTTTTTCAACATCAACAGGCTTTGGATTAGGACACTTTCGTGCAACATGTCCAATCTGATCACATTTAAAACACACTTTCTTTGAAACATCCTTGGCCTGTTGTTGTTTCTTTTTCATAGCATCAAACTCCTCATTAGACAGTTGTCCAAATTTGAGTTTTTCCTCTTCTTTCAAGCTTTTCCCTTGAACAAAATTCATCTTTTGTTGCAAATTTGGTTTTTTACTTTGATTCCAATTCCGTTTCTTTTTATAACCCAAACCAGCCTTCATGTTTTTCTTCTTAAAACCAGGTTTGTTATAAAAAGATTTATGACCTTTACCATCAAACTTTGGAATCTCAGACTTCTCAATCTCAACCATTTTGAAAACTTTATCAACCTTTTCTAAAATCACATTCTGAATCGGGAAAACAACATCTAAGAATAATTTGTCTGATCCAATCATAGTATAAACCAATCCCTTTGAATCATCATTCAAATTTTTCTCAGATTTTGTGTTTTTCAGATATCCATCATAAAGATTTCCTTCATCTTCATCCTGTGATTCAAACTTACCTTTTGTTGACTCATCTTTCAAAACGCTTTCAACAACCTTACTTACCACCTCTGAATCATTAGCATCATCAGATTTGGAGTAAGTCACATCGATACTTTCAGGTAACTGGTCAGCTATGTTCAAACCCTTTGCCACCTTTTCCTCGTCATAAAAAGTATAATTGTTTCTCAATGGTGGTGGTACCTGATGAAATTCTGAACCAATACCCTTTTTTCAATTTTCAGTATCTTTGTCATCTGGTGTAATGTTGAAAATGCGTTCGAGAATGTACGAAGAATTATGATAACTTTGAAGTTTGGTAACAACCTTTTCTTTTTCAGCCAAGACTTGTTTAAGATTTGCAATTTCATCAACACACTTGTTCAATTCAATTTGCTTTTCTTTAAACTTTCTTTCATACATTTCTTTAGTAACTAAAGTTTCTAACAATCTTTGATCAAAACTTTTGACTTGGCTTTTCAAAGTATCATAAGCTTCTTGTACTCTCTGACTCGACAACTTTAAAGAATCATACTGTTTTTGTAAATCTTGAAATTTAGATTCTTTTTCAACACAATCAACACATTTTGTAGAACACAGTTGTCTATAAACATCATTATCCTTTTCAAGACCTTGACATTTCTGTGTCAAATTTTCAACTTTTAATTTCAAAATTTCTTCTTTTTCAATCATATCTTTACATTTTATTGTGAAACCATTTTCAAGTTTGCTTAATTCATTATCTTTTGTTTTTATCAATTCATCTTTTACAATACAGGCTTCGCACATTTCTATGCAATTCCTGCATTTGCTTTCTTTTTCATCAACCAATTCAACATTCGATAGATCAGAAGATTTTCTAACCTCCGTCTCTTTCAGCACCGGTTCTTCTGACTTAACTTTCTAATCTTCCTCCTTTTCTTCTTTCTGAGCTTCTTCATTCTTCTGCGTTTCTTCAGCTCTCTGTTCCTCTCCAGCAAGCTTTGCAACAGTCTTCACTTCTTCAATCATCTTCTTCAATTCTTCTTCTTTTCTTTTCTTCAGTTCTACCACCTTCGGTAAACTTGCTTCAAAAACTTCTTTTAACTTGTTCATCAAAGTTGGCAAATAGCTTTTATCAGAAAGCCTTCTTGTGTTGAAAGTGCCCTCACTTGGAAACACATTGGTTACAGCATCAAAATCCACTTTTGATGGATCAACTACTGGATTACCCTGTGGATCCATGTAACACTCTAGTTCTTCATTCCATCTCTTGGCTCTTTGTGCTTCCTTAAATGGTTCATACAATTTGCCAATCTCCCATCTCGCACTGTCTCTTCTCCACCAAGTATCATGATCATCATTTGCAACAAATGCATATCCAACTGCCTCTTCTTCAGGGCAAACTTGGCTCCAGTCGTAACCTTCATCGTCATATATAACTGCAAGAGCCCTTGATTTTTCTTCAGACTGTTTCAATCTTGGTGGCTCAGACTTGTTCTGATGGTAAATCGCTTTCTTGTAATAATCTTCGTTGAACGGGTTTGCAGAATCATCATCAGCATACGCATTTCTGCACTCGCGCTTAAAGTGACCTCTTTGTTTACATTTGAAACATGTCACCTTAGATTTATCAAATCCCAGTTTGGTAGATGGTCCACCAATTGACTTTCTCCCCGTGATCTCCATGAACCGTTGTGCCCGACGAACCGCACTGGCCATGCACCATCTTATATCCATTAGTTCCATCTCCTCGGGGTCTAATTGGTCATAATCTTCTTTCGTCAAGTTGGTATTGCCAATCTTACCTGCAACGAGGCTTTCATACGATTCAAGTACAGATGCCAAGAAAACCATCTGTTGTTTTGCCGACTCTTCGCTGAAATTCTGCCCATTCTTCAAATCCACTGCGATATTACACTGAAACAAATTCTTGGAAGCCGATTGACTTGAAGTGTTTGAAGAAGATCCACTGTGAAAACCACTTTGAAGACTTTCATTGTTCACTGAATTTGAACTTTCTGCAGAAAATGCTGTTCTTGGAGACCCAGCCTGCGGTACATTTCCTCTGTAGTAAAGCTCTACATTCTGCTGATAAGCTGGATTGTTGACTTTAGATCTTTTTATCTCCAACTCATGACTTTCAAGCCTTTCAATCAGCAAATCCACTTTTAAATCTTCAGGCTTGATTGTATTTTTCAACATTAGAGCGAAATATTGCCACTCTTGATCATTTGGCAATGAATCAAACAATTTATCCACCAACTCCTCTTCAGAATGTAAAATTTCATGTCTGGTCAGCTCCATTTTCAGATATCCGAATCTCTCAATCATTTTACAAACAGACTCATTTTTCATACAGTTGAATAAATCAAACTCTTTACGCAACAATTTCTTTTTGTTTTTAACAATTTCATTACTTCCTACACATTTTCTCTCTAACGCTTCCCACAAACTCTTTGAAGTCTTTTCTTGTTCGAGCAATGAAATAATATCCTCTCTTACTGACTGTTTGATCAATGTTATCATTCTATATTCAGCCACAACATTTTTATATCTTTTTCTGTAAAATCTTTTGCATCTATTAACTCTCCTCCCTCTTTTACTGGTTCAACGTATTCATGTGTCAGTTTTAACCAGCTTTCAGGAGCGAAAGCTTTTACCCAACCCTCAAATCTGTTTTTCCACCAGTTATAATCATCAACTTTCATTAGCTTCGGTGGTTTTTGTTGACTTCCATACATGTTCTCGAATTTCAAATTCTCCGAAATCTCCTTCGAATATTCTCTCATCTCGGATCTTCTATCTGTCGATTCGGAAGTGAATGCGTTGTAGAATGTATTGTAGAATTCTTCACCGTTGCTTGACATCTTCAATCACCTAGGAACAAACAAACAACCTCAATCAGTTTAAACAGACTGAAAATGTGAAAGTGTTTTGATTAGGCCACACTTTCACTTAAACCGACAAACTCTTAACACCACAAACTCTATGATTGGGCCGTAGAATCCACTAAATCCAACACTTTCAAAAGTTCATGAAATCTGATTGGGTCACTTATGTGTAATGGGCTGTACTTCACTGTGATTGGACCAAACTATTATAGTGGGCTATATTACACTGTGATTGGGCCGAAACTTTGACAAATGATTATTAAACCCACATGCAAACTGACACAAGATGATAAGTTTGGTATAGTGGGCTGACACTTGGTGTTAAACTATGATTGGGCCGTGTGAGTTGTGAGCTGACAACAATGATATTAATGTTCAACTGTGGTTAGGCCAAACACTCCACTAAACCGACAAAAAAAAATCTGATTGGGCCGAACAAATACACTATACCGACAACTTTCAATGTGTTACAATATCATTCGGCCGTTGATTTTGATCACATGCAACTTTAAATTTTCAAACAAAATGATGACTGTCTGAGCGATATCAAGTTCCTTTGTGACACAAAAGCGAAAGCCTTTGATGACTAATAAGCGAAACCAGCTGATGTCCAGATAAGCGAAAGCATGTAGTGACAAATGAGCGAAACTGGTTGGTCATATAAGCGGAACCTGTTTTGACTTATAAGCGAAACTTGTTTTGGACAAATAAGCGAAACCTATTGCTTGTGTACTAAAAGCGAAACCTCAGTTTTTGTAAAAGCGAAATCCCAAGAAATAATGTCCACTGGAGCGAAACCATGTGGATCTATGAGCGAAACCATACAATGTCCGAATAAGCGGAACCACATCCGAAGGTAATTTGGTCCATTTTTAGGTCGAATTTTGATATGAAACTTTCAAGGGTTTGTTATTATCCACTAATACACATTCTGTGAAAAATTTGGCCGATTTTAACCATGGAAACTTGTTCAGAACGAAAAAGAAGGTGTAGAAGACAGAAAAAAGATCCAATTGAGCTAAACTCTTCCTCCTGAGCTCTGATACCACTTGTAGGATCGTTGTTGGACCCGAACGAGTCAATCAGAAGAGTCTTTTCTCTGTATCAAAGGCGGAATCAAAGATACAGATGCTCAAACTAATTATAATGCTTCTTTGATTGATTTAACAACGTTTACAACCTGAAAGCAATCTGGCAGCACTTCGTTACAATTTTCGGAACCGTTACCAAATGAACAACAAGTGCACTATATATAGTAGAAGTGATTCCACTTATATGGACATGCCATATAAGCGAAATCAGAAGCTTATGATTTCGCTTTTATAACCAAGTGTCCATATAAGCGAAATCACACACTTAACTTCTAAACTTCGATTCTCGAACCTCGTGCACTGGTTATTTTAACCTATACTATAACATAACATGATACAAGACGAAGTCAATAGACGTAATGCACTAACAGCACCCGGTTTGGGGGCCTTACAAGTTGGTATCAGAGCAGTAGTTTAAGAGAAATAGGCATTCTAGGATGCCTAAACTTAAACCATAATGGGACCAAAGTTATGAATGCCACCACGAGTAACCGCGAGCCAAGAGGTATGTTTTACGTGTTGTGTTTAGTAGTGGAAATTTCTTGATTGTTGTGTGTACATTATGTGGAAGGTAAGACACTAGTGTGACCATGACGGAAAATGTTTAGAACGTCTGAAGTAACATGGACAACCGACAACACTTGATCAACGTTGTTGGCGGTCTATTGTTACCTCCCATGTTCTAAATAATGACCTGGAATGAATCATGCGAATGTTCTGCCTTGGGTTGGTGGTTTACCACGGGTTGATGATGGCATTTTGCCTTTAGACGAGATTACATTGTATTACCAGCCATTAGTTAATGATGGAGTCGTTTATGAGTTTTGCTACATGCATTTTGTGATTTAGACGCTGATGTATATATATGTGGTTGCTGTCGGATTATGTGTAGCTATATGTGGCCTTGTAGCAATGCTTGAATAGCTTGATTTTATATTAGCATAATCTTTGGAATAATATAACGGTCATTGTCGACCAATTTATGTGGCTAGACTAGTATAGACATAGCTTGTTATTTGTCTGTACTTATGGTCTTGATTGTGTCTTGAGCATGTATGATGTTTAAGGAGATGTTATGTGAATGGTTACTTTAACATTACCTATAAAAACTGTGCAAACGTGTCAGCCTGGGTATATGTCGAGTATGATGGTTGGTACTACCGATTAAGGGTACGACCACGTGTACTTTATGCGGGTATATGGGATATGAGTGGTGATAGCCATAAAATGAGATAAACGTGTTTACCCAGGTTTAGAATTTAGTGTATGACGTAAGAGGTGGGTAGTTGGTTACTATAACGCCAACGTTTTATGCTTTTCTATTTGAATGTTATCATGGTATTTTTCTAGCACTATTAGTCTTGTGTAGGACGTGTCGTGTTTTTGCTTGTTAGAATACCCTTATCTTTTCTGGCACTTTTCACGGCAAACGATGTGGGAGTAAGACACAAAGTGTTCCAATGCCTTTCTAGATATGCCTTTGTTTGACGTTTGAACGCACTAATTGAACCGCATGACGCGAAGTCTTTGGGTGAGTATACAAAATTCGATACACGACGTGTTTTTTTTAATTACACTATGGTCCACTAGGCGACTATGACGAATGATAGCGATGCTAAAGAATTCAACATAGATTAACATGTGAGGTGATGACCTTCAAGAAGTGTTTCATACAGGAAATTTCATTGATGCGACTTCTTGGGACTTAGCAATTCAGTGATGATTGAGTTGGAATAAGGCGATAGATGGATGTGGTAAACAACAGAACTGAGCTTCTAAAGGAAATGAGAACAATTGACTGACTTCATATCCGGACATGAAGATGGCACTATTATTATAGATATGGTTTCAATGGGTAAAGTCATGTGAAAGGTTATGCATCAGCTACTCGAGGTCATCAATTGAGATGAAAGTGGTGTTTATGCTAGTAGACGTATGAGGAGTTATGGATAAACTTCTGAATGTCATCAGTAGTGTTGAATGGATTGTCCTTGCAGGAAATATGAAGGGTGTGTATGAATTTTGGGAATCATCAAGCGTCAATAATCATAGTATCAGTTAAGAACGAGGTGTATCCATCCACCTTCAAGGTGTAATGTGTAGTAAAATTAATACAACGAAGAATGTCTTGGTTTAGGAGCAACATTGGACATGCGATAGATGATGGCCATTTGAATAACGGACCCTCGGGGCTATTTGAGTTGCGACGACGGGCATGTCAATGAGGTAGGGATGAGAACGAGGTTTGACACAATGGAAATTTTTAATGAAAATGATATTGATGATGATGATGATGATGGTGACAATATATGCAATGGTAAGACTATTGGATGCAATCAATGGAACCTTTAGGTTAAGGCCAACATGTGGGAATTGTGGAAGGTCACTTTATAGTGACCGACGAGTAAGGTACAAATCACGAGGTAGGTGTGCCGAATTAGTATGGACTCAAATAATAATTTGTATAAAGCGTGTATAAGCAAATGATGCAAGCTGTAAAGCTGAAAGCAAATGATAGAGAAGACTACTCCAACTACCATGAATGGTAACCAGATTATAAAACAAGATGATGTTTACGACGTTAAGGATGGAGACTAACTGTCGCGCGGGAAAGTGGTCGTAAGGCGATCGTGAGTACCTTTGATTTTTTTTACCGTCAGGATTCGAGGACGAATCCTCTTATAAGTGGGGAAGACCTGTAACACCCCATTTTCAGTTAGAAGACCTTGTTAAAGCTTATCGTACAAGCGGCGAGTGTTATACCAAACTTTTGGGCTAAATAAAAAAATTACAAGGAAATTTAGGAGGGGCTAAGTGTAAATATCTAATTAAATCATCCCACCAAACCCTAAAGCATTCACACACTCTAGTTTATTTTTCTTTTGGTGCGATGTGCGGCAGTTGAGGGGGGGGGGGGGGGGGGGGGGGGGTCAACCTTTCGCTTGTTGCATGCGATTCCAGATGATCATGTGACATTAAAGCTTCATTATTTTGTTATCTAGTAGCGATTGCAGATGTAGCATGGGTCCTTGCAGTGTAGGGTTTTGTTGAACCGTAATCAATGTATTGAAGATGGAGCGGTTCGCGACAGTTCGGGTTTCCAGTTATAATTGGTGTAGTGTGGTATTCTTGATCAAACCAGGTTAGTTGGTTGCTTAAATCTTGTGTTTCATCGTGTTAGGGACATGGCTTTTTGATTGTTAGTGCATGAACAAGGTTTTGATATGTGTTTTGGTGATGTTGACGGTGCTTGGTGACGGTAGAGTCGTGAGGCAATGATGATGACGGTTTTGGTTGCGGTGGTCTCGGGATTGGGCGGTGCGATATGGTGGTATGTAGCTATGAAGGCGGGGATGGTGGTGGCATTTGGAAGAATTTGGAGGCTACACATGATTCTGATGCCATTGTTAATGAGGTTATATGGAGTGTTAGGTGGGTCACGCATGGGGTAGTCATGTAGGAATGAAGCACCCTATTTGTGTTTAGAGTTTTATGTTTCAAAAAAAAATGAATTAGGGGACATATGTGCTTTTCACGATGATGAAGATGGATGCAATATAGTGCATGCGTTTTTTTTTTTTGTTGGAGTTTAAATGAGAAGGCAATCACATGGGGATGATGCAAGTGGTGATGCATGGTTGTAGTGATTTAATTTAGTCACGACATTTATGCACGAAGGAATCAAGTTTGTATTTTGTGTGTGCATGACGATCATGCATGATGATTATGGGTGTGGTTTATGGTTTGAGTTAATGATGAAACTAATGGATTGGTGTGGAGGAAGTCAACATTTGTCAACCAGAAAAGAAGTAAGCATGAAAACAAGCATAGTGGTGACTTAATTTAATCAGGTCCTTGATTATTTGTGCATCACTAGGATTCACTAGCTTTTGAGATACTAGCATTATATGAAGGTTTCTTTGGAGGACGCGGTTCGAGACAATTAGCTTGCAAATTTGGAAGCTTTGCAACCGGTGAGTTCTAATCCCTTTTTTCTTAAATAGTTTTGGGGCTAGCATACATGCTTTTCACACGTGGTTGCGAGTTTTATATACTAACGAGTTTTGTGATTAAAATGTTATATAAACGTTTTCCCACGAACAATGTTTTTTCTATGACGCGGTGATTAATCGGTATTTATGAGTTCCGCATGGGTGAACGATATTTTATTTAGTGATGTCGAGGTCGTATAGGGATGGGGTGTGGTAGGTGTCGTTATTAAAAGCATGATTTGCGTCGTGATAAATTTTATTCGATAATTCTATCATAGTTTTCGAACATTAGTGGTAGCGAGATGGTGAATGTAGTAGTTGTCGAGTAGTTGACGTGCTTTTAACAATATGTGTGTATTTTTTTAGACAAAATTGCAAAAATCAACCTTTATATTATAACTAAACTGCACTTTATACCTTTCACTATAAAATCCGTCAAACCCAACCTTTAACACAAACGCCGTTTATTTTCTTGATTAACACCCCTCACATGCATTGAATGTGAGGGTATTATTGTCATTTCCATCTTGTTTTTAATGACGTTTTATTTTATTATATAAACCCAAAAACAGAAAATGCAGGTTGTCTTCCCCAAAACAAAAAATACAGGTTGTCTTCCCCAATTTATTTTATTAAACTCTACAATCTGATCTAACAATTTTATATGTATCAATATATAAAATCACAACATCTTGAACACGAATTTCGATGTAAATTGTAAGCCAATAATAACATAACGTCAATTCCGTGTGTGAATAACCATCCTTCATCGAAAATCGTCTCTGTATGGTGTGAATTTTGAAGTGTTTCGAGTGTTAATCCATAGTTACACTGGATCGAAGGTGAGGTGCGATAGAGAGAAAACGCATAGAATGTTCCAAGCTTAGGGCTCGAATTGCTCAGCTTTCCGCCTCCGTCAACTGAGGCATCTTCTAATGGTGGTTGTTGCGGTGGCGGAGTCGGTGTTTGCAGAGTCGAAGAACGCTTGTGGTTTTGTTGCGCTTTGTTCGTCTTCTTCGTTTCCTTGATTTCCGACGGATTCTTGCTCGAATCCTCCTTGATCACCGGCGCCGGTCCAAACAACAACCAATCCATATCCGTATTATGTATAAAATTCAAACCATAAGAAAAGCCATCAGCGATTATATTAACTCGAAAACTACTTGGATAAACTACAAATTAAGCAACGGATGGACAACCTTGCATGTCTTACTCAAAAACTAGTTCATTAGATTGTTTGTATGTAGCTCTGTTTCTTTCTTTCTACATGTACAAAAAAAAAACAATTTGTTAATTTAATCAAAATTATGTATATAGGATTGATCTCCATTACAAATAATCTTACATTTGTATATAATCAATTCACTGCTCCATTGGTTGGTTAGGTAGTGGGACTTTTTGGGTCTGTGCTGGTCCACTGATCACAATCAACTCTTTAGAAAGATTAACACATTTAACTTGAACAAGTAAACAAAATGACTAGTTTTTAGTGCAACATATTATGTAAATGTAAGTCTATACGTAATTAATTTATTTGTAACACCCGTTTAATTTTACGTGGATTTAGTATTTATTCATAACATATAATATGAAAATGTCTAAGTTGTTACATGATATTCCATAATTAGAGTTCAAAAGTAACAACATTTAGTCGACTAACAACTATATCAAAACATTTAAAGTTGTTTACAATTCACAAATGTAGTCTATTAAGGATTTAAAACATTGCGGAAGCTTCAAAAATAGTGTTCGGTTCTTCAACATTCGCTTGATCGCCATCCGTAAGATTTCCAACATTACCTAAAGTCAAAACAACCCAAAATGTTAGTTTTGACAATGAATTGGATCATACAAACAAGTTCTAGCATCAGAACATGAAAAACAAAATAAGTTTTCAAAAGTTATCCTGCCGCATGTCGCGGCAGGTTCCGATCGTTTTGTCGCGTGGCGCGGCGGACGTCGCGTGTCGCGGAGGGATCATAAGATCCTGTCGCGTGGCGCGGAAGGAATGGTTTTCCAGCAGGTGCAGGCTTTTGACCTGCAATTGCTGCCAGCTCCGGAAATCCTGATTTTAGACTTAAACAGCCATAACTTTCCGCTCGGTTGTCCATTTTAAGTGATTCTTTTTGCTATACATCTGTAAATTCATTATCGACATAACTAATAAAATTTTTGATACCGAAAATTTAACTTACGGACCAAACCACTAAATGTCGCTATGCATTTATTCGACCCATTATAACTCTACTTATTTACTACCATTTGACTAGTAAACCTAAGGCGTTTGTTACCCAACTTCCGGGGCTCATGATCACCGGCACTTCATTACCAACCCTATGGCTTCGTGCTCTTGTGATCATTTTCACTGTCTCTATCTACTTACAATATTATTACTACAATTTATCATTATTTGACCCGTTTGGTTCATCTACGGAAATCCTCCACTTTGATGACTACCAAACGACTACAAACCAATTCTTAACCTACGAATTAAGTAACGAACAAAGTCGCTACAATCAACACAATTTTTAATCAACAACGCATAGTTTAACAATAATTCATCAAATGTAACGGGTCAAGTTACATACCTTAGTGCACACCCTTCAACCGCAATTCACCACCGGCTTGTCCACTCGACGTTCCGGTATCCTTTCCTATAGAGTTCATTTATGATATGTTTAGAACTCTCTTTTAAATCATAATTCGCATAATACACCGAAATACTATAATTATGCATTTAAACTTGGAATTTCAGTTTTAAGCCTTCTTAGAGGCATTTCAACAAACACTTCAAGGGCAGATTTTTACATGATTGAACATCAAATCCTTAGTTTATTACTTAGCCCTAATTTCACATCATTCTACCTTTTACATGGTTATTAACTTCTAAATTTCTGAAATCACTTCAAAATTGTCAAATTACACTAGATCAACAATCTATTTCCTAGTGTTCATCAAATTACACATAACCCACTAATCACCTACAATGGTGTTCATAGGTTTAGCTAAAATTTCATATGATTTCAACTTGTATTTGTCTAGGGCTTGTCCCTAGACACTATAGTTGTTCCCAAATCATCATAACACACACATGCAACCATAATTTCAGATTTTTCCCAATTCATGAGAATTTCAAGTTGAGAGATTTCTCAAAATATTACATACCTTGTAATCCCCTTGTGATGAGGATCAGTAATCTATGTTTGGATTTTGATTTGGAACAGAATTTGGCCTTCAATTGATTGATTTTGTGAATGTTTGGGGTTTGAGAATGGGGTGTCGCCCCCTGCTCCTTCTTGATCGACCAGACACCTCAATTTTGGGGTGTTTGGTTTATTTTTATTTGTTTTATTTAATTTAGTTTCAATTTTTACAACTAAGGCCCCTCTACTTTGTTCAACATATAGTTTGGTAGCTTTTAACCCTATTATAAGCTATTTCTAGACTTGTAACTAACTAGGTTAAAATTCCTAGTTAGTAAATTCTCGTTTAATTTATACTTTATAATTCTAATTTAAAGTTTTATATTTTTGGGGTGTTACAAGTCCACCCCCCTTAAAAAGGGTTTCGTCCCCGAAACCGTAGTACGTACCAAATAATGTAGGGTAGAGTCGTCGCATCTCCTCCTCGGACTCCCATGTAGTGTCCGAGCCTTTTTTATGCTCCCATTTGATTTTGACTTGGTCGATTTGTCTATTTCGTAAGTGTTTGACCTTTCGATCTACAATCTCCACCGGTCTCACAGCGTAATTCAGACTATTATCCACTTCGATATCATCGTAATGGATATAGGTTGTTTCGTCCGCTAGGCATTTTCGTAATTGTGACACGTGAAACGTGCTATGAGTTCCACTTAGTTCCTCCGGTAGCTCAAGGCAGTAAGCTACCTTGCCGGCCCTCCCAATGATTTTAAATGTCCCAATAAACCTCGGGCTTAGCTTCCCTCTTTTTCTGAATCTAATAACGCCCTTCCATGGGGAAACTTTTAGCATAACCATGTCGCCCACCTGGAATTCGATTGGCCTATTCCTTTTATCAGCATACGCCTTTTGCCTATCTTGAGCCGCTTTCAAATGTGCCCGAACCACATCAATCTTTTCATTAGTGGCTTGTACTATATCTTGGTGGGCAAGTTCACGTGGACCCACTTCACCCCAACATACCGGGGTTCGGCACTTTCTACCATAGAGCATTTCGTACGGTGCCATCTTAATACTAGATTGGTAGCTATTATTATACGAAAACTCGACTAATGGTAGGTGAACATCCCAACTTCCTCCAAAGTCGATTATACACGCCCGTAGCATGTCCTCCAGTGTTTGTATTGTTCTTTCACTCTGTCCATCTGTTTGAGGATGGTACGCAGTGCTAATGAACAATTTGGTTCCCATTTGCTCTTGGAAATCTCGCCAGAAATTTGAAGTAAACCGGGTATCCCTATCAGACACGATGGATACCGGTACCCCATGACGTGCTATTATTTCATTAGTGTAAACTTCTGACATCTTTTCTGACGTATAAGTCTCACGGATCGGAATGAAGTGAGCACTTTTCGTCAATCTATCCACCACTACCCATATGGCATCGAAACCACGATTTGTCTTAGGCAACTTGGTTAATAGGTCCATTGTAATATGTTCCCATTTCCAAACCGGAATCTCTAACGGTTGGAGTTTGTCGTATGGTTTCTGGTGCTCCGCCTTGACTTGTAAACATGTCAAGCATTTTTCCACATACTTCGCCACATCCCTCTTTATTCCAGGCCACCAATAATTTTGTTTCAGATCATTGTACATCTTGGTCGCACCCGGATGAATTGAATATCTGGATTTATGAGCTTCATCAAGTAGAAGCGCCTTCACCCCACAAGTATTTGGAACCCATATCCTTCCGGATCGAGTCTTCAACCCGTTATTCCCATCCGACAAATCTTTCAACTGACCGATTATTCTTTCTTTCTTCCAATTCTTTTCTTTCACAGCTTCTAATTGTGCCTCCCGAATACGTTCAAGTATACCCGAGGTCACCACGAGCTGCATCGACCTTACTCTTATTAGGACATAGTCCGCTTTTCTGCTCAAAGCATCCGCCACCACATTTGCCTTTCCGGGGTGGTAGTGTATTTCACAGTCAAAATCTTTCACTGTTTCTAGCCATCGCCTTTGTCGCATATTTAACTCCTTCTGATCGAAGAAGTATTTCAAGCTTTTGTGGTCGGTGAATATGGTGCACTTTACCCCATACAAGTAGTGCCTCCATATTTTTAATGCAAATACCACCGCCGCCAACTCAAGATCGTGCGTGGGATATCTCTTCTCGTGTATCTTCAATTGCCTCGAGGCATAAGCTATCACCTTGCCCCATTGCATCAAAACACATCCGAGCCCCAATAGTGAAGCATCTGAATAAACCACCAAATCTTCAACCCCGTCCGGTAATATCAGTACCGGAGCTTGTGTTAACTTCTCTTTTAGTGTTTGAAACGTTTTTTCTTGGTCGACACCCCAAATGAACTTTTCTTTCTTCCGGGTTAGCTTTGTTAGTGGTGACGCAATCTTGGAGAAATCTTGAATGAATCTCCTATAGTATCCCGCGAGCCCCAAAAAGCTCCTAATTTCCGAAGGGTTCTTCGGGGGATTCCATTTTGACACGGCCTCGATCTTTGACGGATCCACCAACACTCCGTCGGCACTTATGATGTGGCCAAGAAATTGTACCTCTCGTAATCAAAAGGCACATTTACAGAATTTTGCATACAATCTTTCTCGTCTAAGTGTCTCTAACACCTATTTCAAATGGTGTGCATGTTCAGCTTCGCTTTTTGAATACACCAAAATATCATCGATAAACACAATGACCGACTTATCCAACATTGGCTTGCAAACCCGGTTCATGAGGTCCATGAAAGCCGCGGGTGCATTTGTTAGCCCAAATGACATTACAAGGAATTCGTAATGTCCGTATCTCGTATGAACAGCCGTCTTCCGCACATCTTCCTCCTTGACCTTTAATTGGTGGTACCCCGATCTAAGGTCAATTTTTGAAAACCAATTCGCGCCTTGTAATTGGTCGAATAAGTCGTCTATCCTCGGAAGCGGGTATCGGTTCTTTATCGTGAGTTTATTTAACTCCCGGTAATCGATACACATGCGCATGCTTCCGTCTTTCTTTCTCACGAACAATACCGGAGCGCCCTAAGGAGATACACTCGGCCTTATGAATCCCTTGTCAAGCAGGTCTTGAATTTGGGACATTAACTCTTCTAATTCCGACGGTGCGAGTCGATACGGAGCTTTTGCTACGGGTTTTGCGCCCGGAATCAATTCGATCCCGAACTCTACTTCTCATTCAGGCGGTATCCCCGGTAAATCCTCCGGAAACACATCTTCATAATCCCGTACCACCGGTACATCTTCAATCTTTCGCGATTCCTTCTCGGGCTCATTTGCGTATATCATGAATGCCTTGCATCCTCACTTCATAAGCTTGTGAGCTTTCAACATTGAGCATACTATGGGGTTGCCCCCTTTCTCGCCATAGATGGTGACGTGTTTTCCGCTTGGAGATGTTAGTTTTATCTCTTTGCGAAAACACACGACCTTTGCATGGTGCTGAGATAGCCAATCCATCCCAACGACTACTTGAAATTCTCCCATTGACATCGGGATTAAGTCTATTAAATATTCCTCATCATCGATGCTTAATTTGCAGCCTCGACAAACATCACAAACTATAAAACTTTTGTTGTCCCCTATTTCAACTTCTAAGGGCACAGATAATTTCGTCAATACAAATGAAGGATGTCGAATAAATCCATGCGAAACGAAGGATTTATTCGCACCCGTATCAAACAATACACGTTCTGGAATTGAGTTAATTATGAATATACCTGAGACCACATCGGGTTCTGTCTTTGCTTCAGCCGCGGGAAGTTGGAAGGACCTAGCCTTCGCTTTGGGAGCTTCTGTTGGAGACTCTTTTGTGTCTCTCTTTCCCACCAACTCGGGGCATTCAGATTTCTTGTGACCGGGTTGATAACACTTGTAACAAACAGAAACTTTCCCGGGACATAGTGATGCGGTGTGCCCCGTCTTCCCACATACCGGGCACGGCTTGTCTTTGAAGCGGCACTCGCCTTTGTGCCCTTTACCACACACTTTGCAACTCGGCGACCCGCCTTTAGCGTCCACCTTCTTTCCCGATTTAGCAGTTCTAGCTTTCTTTGTAGGGCTTGGATTCACATCCTGTGCCCTTCGTTCACCTCTTTCCACTTGTTTCTTTAACTCGATTTCCCGCTCCCGGGCGGTGTTGATAATCTCCGTGAGGGTTTGTATTTTGACGGAGTCATAAATTCCCGGTACTCGGCACTCAGCATGTTGTAATAGTAGTATATCTTTTGCTCTTCAGTGGTGACTAACTCGTCACAAAATCTCAGCTTATCCATAAAGATGCCCGTGATTTGATCAATTGTTTCACCCTTTTGTCTCAGCTGGATGAATTCTTCTTTGATTCTGTTAATAACCGCTTTGGGACTGTGGTGTTTAAGGAATGGTACCTTAAACTCGTCCCAAGTCATAACCCTCGACGCTTCGGCTCCCATTTCCTTCTTTTTGTTAGCCCACCAATCCTTGGCTTGATTTCTCAATTGACCTGTTCCGTAAGCAACAAAGTCACCTACGTCACAATGGGTTCGTTCAAACACTCCTTCAACATCACTTATCCATCTTTGGCAAATTATCGGGTCAACCTCCCCGTTATAGATTGGCGGTGTACACGCCATGAATTCTTTGTACGAACACCCTTTGCGTTCTCCCGTTTTCTCCTTCATAAGGTTGACAATATCCTCCAACCTTTTAACTCACTCTTCAACAAGCGACAACACCGTGTTTTGAATTTTGTCTATAAACCCGGATAGACTTCCTTCAATTGCCTTCCCTACCTCTTCGGCAATTATCTCTTTCATTTGTTCGGTGCTTGTTTGCACCGGATTATCATCATTCCCATCAGACATCTTGAAGCTGAAATGTTTACATTTAAACGTTAAACATTTCATTTATAATATTGCTTCATTTGTTTCGGTTTAGCCAAGTTCCTAACTTGCTTTAACCGTTCACATTTAATGCACTTTCCGGGTTTGAGTGTGTTAACACACTCTTCCCATGCATCTCAATTTATTTCTCATACTTACATAAGGTATAATCTACTAACATAAATAAGTTAATTCTTACCGGGCGATCAATCAAGCTTGAACCGAACACTTTGTTGACAACCTTAAGCTCTGATTACCAACTTGTAACACCCGTTTAATTTTACGTGGATTTAGTATTTATTCATAACATATAATATGAAAATGTCTAAGTTGTTACATGATATTCCATAATTAGAGTTCAAAAGTAACAACATTTAGTCGACTAACAACTATATCAAAACATTTAAAGTTGTTTACAATTCACAAATGTAGTCTATTAAGGATTTAAAACATTGCGGAAGCTTCAAAAATAGTGTTCGGTTCTTCAACATTCGCTTGATCGCCATCCGTAAGATTTCCAACATTACCTAAAGTCAAAGCAACCCAAAATGTTAGTTTTGACAATGAATTGGATCATACAAACAAGTTCTAGCATCAGAACATGAAAAACAAAATAAGTTTTCAAAAGTTATCCTGCCGCGTGTCGCAGCAGGTTCCGATCGTTTTGTCGCGTGGCGCGGCGGACGTCGCGTGTCGCGGAGGGATCATAAGATCCTGTCGCGTGGGGCGGAAGGAACGGTTTTCCAGCAGGTGCAGGCTTTTGACCTGCAATTGCTGCCAGCTCCGGAAATCCTGATTTTAGACTTAAACAGCCATAACTTTCCGCTCGGTTGTCCGTTTTAAGTGATTCTTTTTGCTATACATCTGTAAATTCATTACCGACATAACTAATAAAATTTTTGATACCGAAAATTTAACTTACGGACCGAACCACTAAATGTCGCTATGCATTTATTCGACCCATTATAACTCTACTTATTTACTACCATTTGACTAGTAAACCTAAGGCGCTTGTTACCCAACTTCCGGGGCTCATGATCACCGGCACTTCATTACCAACCCTATGGCTTCGTGCTCTTGTGATCCTTTTCGCCATCTCTATCTACTTACAATATTATTACTACAATTTATCATTATTTGACCCGTTTGGTTCATCTACGGAAATCCTCCACTTTGATGACTACCAAACGACTACAAACCAATTCTTAACCTACGAATTAAGTAACGAACAAAGTCGCTACAATCAACACAATTTTTAATCAACAACGCATAGTTTAACAATAATTCATCAACTGTAACGGGTCAAGTTACATACCTTAGTGCACACCCTTCAACCGCAATTCACCACCGGCTTGTCCACTCGACGTTCCGGTATCCTTTCCTATAGAGTTCATTTATGATATGTTTAGAACTCTCTTTTAAATCATAATTCGCATAATACACCGAAATACTATAATTATGCGTTTAAACTTGGAATTTCAGTTTTAAGCCTTCTTAGAGGCATTTCAACAAACACTTCAAGGGCAGATTTTTACATGATTGAACATCAAATCCCTAGTTTATTACTTAGCCCTAATTTCACATCATTCTACCTTTTACATGGTTATTAACTTCTAAATTTCTGAAATCACTTCAAAATTGTCAAATTACACTAGATCAACAATCTATTTCCTAGTGTTCATCAAATTACACATAACCCACTAATCACCTACAATGGTGTTCATAGGTTTAGCTAAAATTTCATATGATTTCAACTTGTATTTGTCTAGGGCTTGTCCCTAGACACTATAGTTGTTCCCAAATCATCATAACACACACATGCAACCATAATTTCAGATTTTTCCCAATTCATGAGAATTTCAAGTTGAGAGATTTCTCAAAATATTACATACCTTGTAATCCCCTTGTGATGAGGATCAGTAATCTATGTTTGGATTTTGATTTGGAACAGAATTTGGCCTTCAATTGATTGATTTTGTGAATGTTTGGTGTTTGAGAATGGGGTGTCGCCCCCTGCTCCTTCTCGATCGACCAGACACCTCAATTTTGGGGTGTTTGGTTTATTTTTATTTGTTTTATTTAATTTAGTTTCAATTTTTACAACTAAGGCCCCTCTACTTTGTTCAACATATAGTTTGGTAGCTTTTAACCCTATTATAAGCTATTTCTAGACTTGTAACTAACTAGGTTAAAATTCCTAGTTAGTAAATTCTCGTTTAATTTATACTTTATAATTCTAATATAAAGTTTTATATTTGCGGGGTGTTACATTATTAATGCACCATTACTTTTTGGGGAAATTAGGGTTTGAGGGATTGAATTGGGGAAGACAACCTGCATTTTTTTTGGGTTTATATAATAAAATAAGAAGTCATTAAAAACAAGATGGAAATGACAATAATACCCTCAAATGCAATGCATGTGAGGAATGTTAACCAAGAAAATAAACGTCGTTTGTGTTAAAGGTTATACTCTGTAACAAAACATGAACATAAAGGTTGGGTTTGGCCGATTTTATAGTGAAAGGTATAAAGTGCAGTTTACGTATAATATAAAGGTTGATTTGTGCAATTTTTTCTTTTTTTTATGCCTTATGTGAATTAGCATCCTTGAGGTGCTTGATGTCGGTTATTCGTGATGGCGGCGTTACCTTCGGGGTGGCGTCAGGTCACGGGAAACATCACTGAGATGTTTAGATGATTAACCCTAGTGGCCACGAACCCTTCGGGGTATTATGCGGGTGACGGACTCTTCGGGGTCAAAATGGAGGAGACGAAACCCTGACGAGGGTGCCCTGACGAGGGCAAATGATGATAGCCTACAGGCAACAACCGATGTGTTATGTTCCCACTTTATGTGCTTATATGTTTCACGTTAGTTAAATGGTGGGTAAATGGTGATTATTTGTGTACTTGATGAATGATGTTAAATGATGTGGGTGATGAATGATGTTCTATTATGTGGTTGTCGAGTGATGTTAAACTGTGTAGTTGTCAGACGAGATCAAGTAACAATTGAGATTTTAGGACATTAATTGTTATGTTCTAGATACGAGTCGATTTGGTTCATGGTCCTATGAATTAAGATGCATTGCGGGTTATCCTTTGGTGTCTAAGTAATCTGATCTATATCGAAAAGGATTACTGGTAGGATGATTAGACCGGGGATATAGGTGGAGTTTTAGGTTACGAGTTGGAGTCATTAAACTTTAAAATGACGTTAATGTATTTTAATAAACGATGGTGGTTATAAAATTATGGTGTTTTTATTTTCAAATAAAGCATTTGGGATGTGTTTTAAATGCTTCAACTAAACTATTAGAACTCATTCAGCGTAGCTGACTTTTGCATGTATGTTAGATTGTTTTGCAGGTGTGTGATTCAGGTCGGTGTTGCTCTTGGCTAGCAGATGGGATTACTCGTTTATATGGTGGAATGCATTCGATTTGTTAGAAATTAAATAACATTTTGAGTTTTTATTTAATCAAGTACTGTTTTAATTAAAATTTCCGCTGCGTATTTTTCAGAAAAGACTTATTTTCAAACAGTACACTGTGATGTGACCCGACTATAGGGCACCCGGTTTGGGGGCCTTACACACAACCTTTTTTAGTGGCAATGGTCATCACTCACAACACCCAACAATAAACCCTCACACCCCCTCACATCCATTTATCACTCAATACCCCATAACGCGTGAAATATATCACGCACTACATCCATCACTCGTTGAAATATATGGTGGCGATGGGTTGTTGAAAACTATCACGCGTGGAAGAAGGCTCTATCACAGACAAAAGGCAACCGCCCCCAGTCCCCTAATCTGAGAGTATCATTAAATGGCAATTGGCAAACATAGAACACAGACCCCATATATAGCCAACAAAGCCGTAAGATAATGTATATAACGAGTTATCGTCTACCCGCGCGTTGCGGCGGGACGCTGTTTATGAATGTATTTTGTATCACTATATTAGACGCCAAAAAATTTATGTTTGTGTAAACGCCTACTAAATCATTTTACCTGGAAAGATTATTTTCATTTTCGGCGGAAAATGTAACATCATTTAATGTACTAACCAAGTATTTTATAAGTGAAGAAAAAATTATAGAAAATAATGTAAAATATAAAGTTTGTCATATATAGCATCTACAAAGATTAGCATATGTATCATCAATTTTGCCTCCTACACTATATGTATAAGCCAACATTGTAGGCAATATATTTGACCATTATCCACACCGTAAAAATCCGCTATGCTACCGTTAGTCTATCGATTGCAACCTTGAAGTTCGCCGGAAACCGGTTGGCTGCCACGAAGGTTGCCATATACTGTGCGGACGTTAGCATTGTTGTGCGTTATTGTTGTTGCCCTAAGTTCTTTAACGTTGTAACCTTGTTACCCCTACCGTTGGCGGGATGATTTTGATCAACACACAATTTTTCTTGCTTGAATTTTAACGAAGTAAACATATACTTTTGGGAAGAAGAAAATGAATTTCTTTGAAGCCAAAAAATAACAGACTTTGATTACATCAATTTTATTCAAAACATGTGTCAATTAATGTGGTGTAATTGGGAGTCTTGTATACATTGTATCGTAATGTTTGGGGTCCAGTTACTTGCTGGAACAATTTGGTGAATGAAACGGCCCGTTTTTTGTTAAAAAAAGTTCAATTTTGCCTGGTTGAATTTGAACCCACATTTGATTTCCAGTTTTGAGATCTAAGGATAAAACAACATAAATCTACTTATTTTGATTCTCGCTCAAATCGTATCCAAGTCTGCGACTACGTGCTATATAAATGCTGGAGTTTGTTTGACTGTTTACATTCTTCGGTCGATAAAAAAAAAAAAACACTTATTCATTTGATGTCCACACCATTGTTAGACTAATTCTTTGAACACAACACATTAATCAAACCATGAATCCATCTTGAATAGTTGAATCTGGGTAACATAATAGTGGTAAATAAGCCAACATAATAGTGGTAAATGAGCCCACCGATTTTCAAAAATCCTTCAAAATACAACAAATAATGTACCCTGGTTATATTGTCATTTCGTTTTTATTGTCCATGAATCCACTGACTTCATCATCGAATCGGGTCAAAATCGAAACAAAATTTGATGTTTCGTGTAAATATTCACCTTGGATAAATTTGCATTTAACCTCCTCGAGCAAAACCAAAATAAAATCATTTACGATGCAATGTTCATCCTACTCGACCCATATCCTTAGATTTGCAACTTCATCCTATATACTTGCATAGCGAAATTAACAAACAAAATTTAACTTACAAATCGAACGTATTAGGCATCAAAACAAAATTAGAAAAACCAAATTTGGTGTTTGAGATTGAATTTTGTTACCACCAAATTCACCATCAACAATGAGACATAACTCTCGGCAAATCATCAGGATCATTGCTCTGTTTTCTCTGCCAGGTAAATGATAATATTAGCATGAGTGTGTCGGTGGCGTAATTGTGTTGAGGGTTATAAAGGGTGTGAAACGGTGGCAGATGACGCCATGGTGACGACGGTTGGAGAGGACGCTTCGGAGTACAAAGTTACGACCGTCCTTGAATATTTGCGACCGTTTATCATTGTATGTACATCGATCAGAGATTCAAGTTTAAAACATTAATAATATTGTTTTTTCATCGGACTGTCACTGATTTAACTTCAGCGGACTATCATCATTGAACTTGAATATACATATCATCGAACTTGAATATCGTAGAAGACTGAATCTTCAAAACAAAATTTGATGTTTCGCGTTAATGAAATCGGTGGATGGTTTCTTCTTGATGAAATCTGATGTTTCATAGTAACAGCGATTTGGGATCTAATGGATCTATTTGTGTTAAAGAGAGAATCTGAAAGGTTTGATGAAATCTGGGTTAAAGTTTCTGAGAGAAGAAAAACAAAAATCTGTTTTTTTTAAATATAAAAAGAAAAAAAGACACACAGTATACGTTTATCATTATACGTGTTCTATATCTAAGATTGCACGTGGAAACATGTGAACGGTTATCAAATAAATGAACCGAAACGACATACGTTTTTCAACCGACGCGAGTTCAACCATATTTGTTTTCAACCGACGTCAATGTTTGTTGTGGCTGAGTGCGGGTGGGAATTTGGTTGGTAAATGTATAAGGGTATAATCTCATGTCGCTTGGTATATATATTAAACATGTGCCATTGAAACATGAAATAGTATACTCATTTAAATAGAAAAAATCAAACAGAACACCAAAAAGCCCAAATTGGGGCATCTCTAAAGAAGATGTAACATATGATCAACGAGGATATAAGCATGCTACCAAGAACATATATATAGCAGGCAAATAGTTCAAGCCAGAACAATCATTCCAATTAGTCAATAACCCACAAGTCATACCAAGATCATATAATGGGCTCATGGTTTACCATCACAATCAAGGTGAACAGGGATGTTGCCAAGTCCACCACTGGTAATTCCTATTGCCCTAGTGACTAAGACCTAAAAGTAGGGGGGCAATTCTGACCCAAATGCATGTACATGGGTCATTTTTTAATTACTATGGGTCAGTTTGGGCTTCCATGTAATAACCAACGGGTCATTTTAAAACAAGGGAAATATGTTCCACGGGTCAAGTAGGGTTTAGAAGTAAAAAAGAAATGGGTGGAACGGGTTAGTGGGGTAGAAGAAAAAAGAAGCGGGTTAGAAGCTTCCTCCTGTTCTAGCTTCTAGGCTTTTTTCAACCCGACAGATTAGCCCCTCGCAATACAATCTCTTTTTTTCTATAAAAAAAAGCATTTTATAACTGACCCGACCCGAAACCCGTTCTGACCCGGACCCGTTTCGACCCGACCCGTTTCGACCCAAACCAAAAGAACCCTTTTTAATTGACCCGTTTTGACCCGAACCCGTTTTGATCCATGACCCGACGCGACCCAACCCGTTTGCCAGGTCTACCTAAAAGTAAGGCATCATCCACATAACCCATAATCAAGTGAAGCAATAAGGTCCTCTACAAAATCCAACTGTATAAGGAGTCATGGTTCACAACCAATATCTATATGAAAGGTGATGCAATATGAGCATACTTTCTTTAATCAAGAAATAAAATCTGAGCCATCATCAAGGAACATATACACCAATTTTATAGAAATGTCACTAAACCCTGAAGTGGGGCCATAAAACACTTTTTTTACAGAAATACGGAATAATTTAACATCTCCAAAGCACTGCTAGTATAACCTACATGTAGAACTTACGGAGTTTTTATATCAACTATACATGGTTTCTATATAGTATTGTACGTAGGAAGAACAGGCTAGGTATGCTACAACATATATCAAAGATCATATATAAAACAGAGACGCCAAAGATGTGACCAAAATGCACAAGGAAAGTATTTTTCCCAAGTGGGCAGTAACGGAATAAACCGAGGTGGGATCAAGACCTGCTGCAGAAACAACAGCTTCAGCTGCAGAAGCCAGTCCATACATGAGGAGACAGTTAACAGAGAGCATGATGGCCCAAAAGTGAGTTTGGAAAGGGAATCCAGGTACGCCCTAAGCCTTGATTTCAGCTAAATCTAGCAGAGAGTTGATTATATAGCCGAGAGCAGAATGGGGGATGGCGATACCTACTCCCCCAAATGCACCCCAGAGGTTGCGGAGAGGAGCAGCTAGAAAAAAGATTTTCAGAACAAAACTTAGATCTAATGCGAATCCAAATTCTGCAAAACAGTGTTACCTGCTAATGAAATAGAAAAAAACAAACCTTGGCAGTAAGCACAACAGCACCGCTGGCTTCTTTGATCTTCTTCTCTGCAGGCTTCAAGATGAGTTTTGCCTTAACAGCAATCAGCTGAGATGCTCTCACAGTTCCCTTCCATACCCATCATCAGCACATAAATCAGGATTCAAGTATACACCCTCTAAAAAGCAATATAAACATCATATGTGCACCTTGTTAAGCATCTGCAACTGTGGCCAGTGATCAATCAAAGATTCTGGACAAGGATAGACTCAACCATGTGGACCGAAGCTATGGCCTTGGGAGTGGTAGCATTTCTGAACTACAATAGAATGAAGAAGAGATTAAAAAAATATTATAAGGGAAAGCATATAATGAACGAGCTTAGGCACTTATGTGGCATAAGAGGAAACAGATATCATTATGACTTGCGTATATGGTATTCAAGAAATATCAGATGATTTTCAATTTGGCAACGATTCAATTCTAGATCTGGATAACACTAATAAATGACCCTAACTGAACACAAAACAGAAGCCATAATTCAAGTTCTCTACTTTCAGGTTTGCTGGAAAAATTTAGGCTGTAATTATGGAGCACATTAAATGAACTAAGCGCACCTATCTAAATTTCTTATAAAAAAAACTAGGCATTACATGGCCAAATGTAAAAGTTCTAAATATCAATAATGGTCATTTGTGTTATAACCCAAAAACCACAATCAAAAACCTGAATCAAGTTACTGCTCAATCATATATATATATATATATATATATATATATATATATATATAGGGGAGGGTTATCTTGAGAACGCTAAATATTGCGAGAACCGTGAGAACGAATGAAAAAACCAATCAAAACCGAATTTTTTTAATAAAAACCTCATTGTAATTAAAATACAACATTAAAAAAGAATTTACAACATCAAATAATTCATTTCTCCTCTCAAAATCACTCTTACTAGATTTTTTACACATATGTAAATATAACAAATTTACACATGTGTAAATGACAAACTTACACATGTGTAAATTTTCTTTATTTACGAATTCACGTAAATTTAAACGTGTAAATTTAATTTCTAACATTGTATTCGAATAATAATGACAAGTGTAAAAAGAAATTTTGAATTTGAATTGTTTTTTACCAAGTTCTCGTGGTTTTTTATTCGTTCTCACGGTTCTCGCGATATTTAGCGTTCTCATTTAAACTCTTCCCTATATATATATATATATATATATATATATATAATCAGAATAATATGTGCTCTGGATAATTTTTCTTTCTTTATGAACCAAACTGCTAACTTAACAGTTTTTTTTTCTTTTATTTTTCCCGTTTATGTGGATGCATAGGTGGCTGAGACAACTTAACATAAATCTTCTTGTTTCTGATTAACCATTTTCCGGTAAGTATGATTAATTCATAACAATTAGCAGTATGGGTGAATGGGTAAAGAAAGTTTCTCTGCAATGTCAGTACTAGTAGTACAAGTTTTTATTCTTTTAATATTAACCATTATACATAATTTTGATGCATGTCCATCTTAGGTACAAGCAAATAATGCACCATGCTTCAAACCAAAAAATTTCAACCATTATCAGCTACATAAATTCAGCTATTTTTCAGTACGCCAAAGATATGGAAGAGAGACGCCAAAGATGCGACCAAAATGCACAATGAAACTATTTTTCCCAAGTGAGCAGTAATAGCATAAACAGAAATGGGATCAAGACTTGCAGCAGAAATGACAACTTCGGCTGCACAAGCCAGTCCGTGCGTGAGGAGACAGTAAACAGAGAACATGATGGCTTGACTCTGAGGGTGAGTTTGGTATTGGGATTTAATTTCTGCTAAGGCAATAAGAGCGATGGCTATAATGCCTAAAGCAGAATGGGGCATGACAACACCTTCTCTCCCGAATACTACTCGCCGGTAGTAGTGACCCCACAGGTGCCGGAGAGGCATGATTAGACCAGCCCATATTGCTGGTTGACATCAAAATAAGCACCAAAAGAAGTAAATCAATGCTGAGAACCTCTAAAAAGCAATACATACCTTGTTAAGCATCTGCAATGGTGGTCAGTGATCAACCATATGGACTGTGGCTATGGCCTTGGGAGTAACAGTGTTTCTGAACTACAATATAATGAAGAAGAGGTTAGAAAAATATTAAAAAGGAAAGCATGTAATAAACAAGCTTAGTCACTTATGTGGCGTAAGAGCATATACAACAAAAGGAAACAACTATCATCATGACTTGTATATATGGATATCCAAGAAATATCAGACTTTTCAATTTGGCAATGATACGATTCTAATATATCTGGATAACACGAGTAAAAGTGATCCTAACCGAACACAAAACAGAGCCATAATTGAAGTTCTCTGCTTTCAGGTTTGCTGGAAAAATTCAGGCTGTAATTATGGAGCAAATTAAAAGAACTAACCACACCTAGCTAGATTGCTTTTAATAAAACTAGGTGTTACATGACCAAATGTAAGAGTTTTAAATATCAATAATGGTCATATGTGTTATAACCCAAAAACAGAAAACCTGAATCAAGCTACTGCTTAATCATATATATCTTATAATTGGAATAACATGTGCTCTAGATAGTTTTTCTTTCTTTATGAACCAAACTGATCTCAGGGAATCACTTAACAGCTTTTTTTCTTATATTTTTTTTCCATTTATGTGGATGCATTGGTGACATATACAACTTAACATAAACCATCATGTTTGTGCTTAACCGTTTTCCGGTAAGTATGATTCCATAACAATTACCAGCGAATCCAGTACTTGAGAGAGAGTATCATGTAATGGCAAATATAAAAGAACACATAGACCCCATGTATAAATATATATAGTCCACAACCACAAGTGAAGCCGTATGTCAATGTATAAAATCCCATATATAAAGTGAAATTAAAGAAAACACGAGATAGCCAAAACAGGGGCACCAGGTAGAACAGGTATATAAAGATGATACACAGATGATCCAAGAGAGAATAAGACGTTGTCAAGGACTTGATATATTAAGCACGGATTAGAATCAAATACAAAGGATCCTAATTGTAAGAAGTGTAAGAAGAATTTATAGAGTGACAAGTGTCCAATAACCTAAAAAAACCCACTACACAAAAAAACCCACTAAAAAAAAAAAAAAACTTAAACATCCACCACCATCAAAAACCCCCACCCCCCCACCCCCCCAAAAAAAAAAAAACTTTTTTTTTTTTTTTTTTTTTTTGCCGAGGGGGTGGGGGTTTAAGTTTTTGGGTGGTGGTGGGGGTGGGTGTTTAGTTTTTTTTATATTTTTTTTTAGGTTTTTGGGGGGTGGGGGGGGGTTAGGTTTTTTTGGGGTTTTTTTGGTGAGGTATAGTTTTTTTTTTTGTTTTTTTTTGCGGGGGGGGGGGGGGGGGGGGGTTAGGTTTTTGGGTGGGGGTGGGTGTTTAGGTTTTTGGTGGTGATATAGTGGGTTTAGTTTTAGGTTATTGGACACTTGTCACTCTATAAATCCTTCTTACACTTCTTACAATTAGAAGCCTTTGTAGAATAACTTGACCCTATTAAGCACAACCACATCTCTCAAGTTCCTAATGTTGTTGTTATAATAAGCCACCCAGAACCATCATCCCATTAACCAACAAGTCAATCCAAAAAAGTCAAACATAACCTTCTATGCCCTAAAAAGGTAAATGGGTCCAGACAGCTGAAACCAGGAAGTAATTGGTGGCTCAAGAGCAAGATAATATAAACTATAAAGGGATTCATGGTTTGCAATCGCGATCAAGGTGAATGGGGATGTTACAAAGTCCACCACTCGTAAGTCCTACTGTCCTAGTGAAAACAACCAAGAATTAAGCCTCATCCGCATAGCCAAGGAGCTCATGGTTCACATCTGATATCTATCTATCTATCTATCTATCTATCTATCTATCTAATAAGGAATGCAATTTTGAATCTAGTTTTCTTGAAACAAAAAACAAAATCCAAGCCATCATCGGGGAACAACATCTACACTCCACTTTCATCACTAAACCCTGAAGTGGGAGCATATATACTTACAAAATTACAGAAAAACCTAACAATCATAGTAACATATCGAAAACACTGCTAGTATATTACCTACACGTAAAGTGAACACAGACATGAAAACATCATAAACAGAACAAAGATGCCAAAGATGCAACCAAAATGCATAAGGAAAGTATTTTTCCCAAGTGAGCAATAATGGCGTAAACAGAAGTGGGATCAAGACCTGCAGCAGAAACTACAACTTCGGCTGCACAAGCCAGTCCGTACGTGACGAGGCAGTAAACAGAGAATACGATGGCTTGACTCTGAGGGTGAGTTTGGAACTGCGACTTGATTTCCGCTAAAGCGAGGAGAGAGGGAACTATAAAGCCTAGAGCAGAATGGGGAAACGCGACACCTTCTCCGTCGAATACTACTCGCCGGTAGTAGTGACCCCACAGGTGCCGGAGAGGCGTGATTAGACCAGTACGTATTCCTATTGATGCTCAATGATATGGTGAACGCATTCCAACAATTTTAAATAGGATGCGGTCGCTTCGGCGGGTTGTACGTCGGCAATCGGAATAACAATTTCTGTGGTGGAATAATTCATCGTCTTCTTTTTCCTGCTGGTGGAGGATGTAGTATTCAAAAGGTTAGGGCTTCTTTTATATGGGGTTACTTGTGAGTGATACAAGCGCGTCAATACTACGGGGAGTGCCTGATGGTCCCCATCCAGTTAAAATATGACCGTCCGATCAGTGTTAGAAGAAATATAGTTCTCTCTCCTGAAATTGACACTTCTCTGATTAATATGTTGCTCGCTCATTTTGACAAAAATAACTGATTTTAGTCTTCCTTTTATCTAATGTAGGAATAGGCAGGGGCGGATTTAGAGGGAAACACCGGGTTCCCAGGAACCCAGTTTTTTTGGAAAAAAAACGTTTTTTTGTAGTGTAAATCTTGTATGATTTGAAAAAAAAACGTTTTTTTTGTAGTGTAAACCTTGTATGATTTGGAAAAAGGAACCCAGTGATTTTTCTGGCTGGATCCGCCACTGGGCATAGGCCTGGTCCGGACGGCTTTTCTCTAAGGTTCGTTAACATTTCTAAGACTATTGTTTATGCATAATGTAACGAAACCGAAAGTTACGTACCTTTAGTGCTTTTCCTTCAAGCGCGTATCAACTCCGGCTCGTCCGCTTGAAGATTCAATTCCTTTGCCTATAGAGTTCAATCAACGACTTGTTTAGAACTCTATTATCACATATTCCACGCAATTTCTCAAATTTGTTGATTACGCGTTTCTTTCACAATTTCAACTTATAAACATTTGTTTAGGCATTTTAACAAACACCTTACGGGCATGATTTTTATACATCATATATCTAGTTTATATTTAACTTTTAACCAAGTTTCAATCATCAAACTTCAAGTCCTTATGGCTAGCATTCATAAACAATACCAAGACTTGTGTCATAACATCAATTCTACACTATTTCAACATTGAAATTCAGTGTTCATCACATAATTACAACACCCACTTAACGCATGTATGGGTAATTATCAATTTCATAATTTTCATCACTAGTTCAAGAAGTTATTGACTAGGGTTTACTCCTAGACATGTTTTCATTACTAATTTCATCTAAATATCAATCAATCAGGTTCAGATTTTGATTTCTCATGTTCATCAAAATTCTAAGATGTAACCAAAAGATGAATTTTAACATACCTTGTGATCCTTTCACTTAGGTGATCACTAAAATAAGCTTGGATTTTGATTTGGGACTGATTTGGCCTTCCAATTGCTTGATTTTTGGCTAGTTAGGGTTTGGTTGAAGGAAGCTTGTTCGCCCCCTGTGTTGTCTACGACCAGAACACACACCAAGTGTGTGTTTTGGATTTTTAAGTTTTAATTATTAAAAACTATTTTCAATTTTGTCACTTTTGGTCCCTTGACTTTCCTCAAGTTTTTATGAAGGATTTCTAACCATGTTTTCCTTAATATTTCAAAGCACATAATTAACTAGGTTAAATTTCTCCTAATTATAATATCCTTAATTGTGACCAACATATTTGTTATGGTCATTCATATAATTTCTAATATTTTCGGGGTGTTACAAAGATGTCCTCTTGCATAAACATTAAAAGTAGAATTATGTGTTTGCTCCGTATGACAGTTAAAATCACTCTCGGATATATAAATAGAATTTTCTTATACATCAACTTATTTTTAATAAGTGTCATAAGACTAACAGCAAAGAGTATATCAACTAGCCATACACATCATCAGCAGATAAATCAGCATTCAGGTATACACCCTCTGAAAAGCAATATAAACACCATATGTGCACCTTGTTAAGCATCTGCAATGGTACTCAGTGATCAATCAAAGACTCTGCACAAGGATGGACTCAACCATGTGGACTGTTGTTATGGCGTTTGCAGTGGTTGTACTTCCAAACTTTTGTGGAAGACCATATAGAAGAAAAGGGGACAAATATCCACTTGACTCTGCACAAGGATGGACTCAACAATAGAATAAAGAAGTTAGTTATGAAAGTAAGAAAAAAGGAAAAGAAAACGAACTTTTAGTCACTTTTGTGGAAGACCATATAGAAGAAAAGGGGACAAATATCCACTTGACTTTTATATATGTGTATTCAAGATATTATCAGACAATGCTCGATTTAGTAATAACTCAATTCGAGATCTAGAAATTGATATAAATAGATGAACTAAGCACAAAACAGAAAACCGAGCATGACCTAGATTGTATAAAAGTTCTAAACATCAGTAACGGTCATTTGTGTTATAACCTAGGAACACAATCGAAAACCTTGAATCAAGTTACTGCTTGATCATATATATCCTATAATCAGACAACCACCATGGAAACCAGTGATCAGGTGAGGCCATGATCAAAATCCAGAATACCACGTTGATAATCTGAGAGTATCATTAAATGGCAATTGGCAAACATAGAACACAGACACACCCCATATATAGCCAACAAAGCCGTAAGATAATGTATATAATCTCATGTCGCTTGGTATATATATTAAACATGTAGCATTGAAGCATGAAATAGTATACTCATTTAAATAGAGAAAATCAAACAGAACACCAAAAAGCCCAAATTGGGGCATCTCTAAAGAAGATGTGACATATGATCAACGAGGATATAAGCATGCAACCAAGAACATATATATAGCAGGCAGATAGTTCAAGCCAGAACAATCATTCCAATTAGTCAATAACCCACAAGTCATACCAAGATCATATAATGGGCTCATGGTTTACCATCACAATCAAGGTAAACAGGGATGTTGCCAAGTCCACCACTGGTAATTCCTATTGCCCTAGTGACTAAGACCTAAAAGTAGTAGGGGAATTCTGACCCAAATGCATATACATGGGTCATTTTGGGTCATTTTTTAATTACTATGGGTCAGTTTGGGCTTCCATGTAATAACCAACGGGTCATTTTAAAACAAGGGAAATATGTTCCACGGGTCAAGTAGGGTTTAGAAGTAAAAAAGAAATGGGTGGAACGGGTTAGTGGGGTAGAAGAAAAAAGAAGCGGGTTAGAAGCTTTCTCCTGTTCTAGCTTCTAGGCTTTTTTCAACCCGACAGATTAGCCCCTCGCAATACAATCTCTTTTTTCTATAAAAAAAAGTATTTTATAACTGACCCGACCCGACCCAAAACCCATTCTGACCCTGACCCGTTTCGACCCGACCCGTTTCGACCCAAACCAAAAGAACCCTTTTTAATTGACCCGTTTTGACCGAACCCGTTCCGACCCGAACCCGTTTTGATCCATGACCCGACCCGACCCAACCCGTTTGCCAGGTCTACCTAAAAGTAAGGCATCATCCACATAACCCATAATCAAGTGAAGCAATAAGGTCCTCTACAAAATCCAACTGTATAAGGAGTCAAAGTCATGGTTCACAACCAATATCCATATGAAAGGTGATGCAATATGAGCATACTTTCTTTGATCAAGAAATAAAATCTGAGCCATCATCAAGGAACATATACACCAATTTTATAGAAATGTCACTAAACCCTGAAGTGGGACAATAAAACACTTTTTTTTTACAGAAATACGGAATAAGTTAGCATCTCCAAAGCACTGCTAGTATTAACCTACTACATGTAGAACTTACGGAGTTTTTATATCAACAACTATACATGGTTTCTACAACATATATCAAAGATCATAGAGTTTTTTTCCCAATATAGTGTGGGTGGAAAACTTATTTACCAAAATAGGTGATTTAAAAAATATTTACCAAAATGGGTGTTTTTTAAAAAAACTTTATTTTTCTCACTCTTAATCTTATTGAATAAAAAACTAATTTGATTGTAGAATATATTCTTTTCAAAAACATAAGAAAAGAGTTTTAGAATAAATAACAAAAATATATATATTTTTTGTTGGACCGTCTTAATCTTATTGATTATAAACTAACTAGGTTATAACCCCGTGTATTACACGGGTTGAATAAATGTAATTTTATATATTAAAAAGTTATACATATATAAACCATATGTATTGTAGGAGTTGAATAAATGTAATTTTATATACTAAATAATAAAAATATTATATCTTTAAAACCATGTATTTTCCTATCTATCCCAATTTGATTTATCAAACTCCTCTTTATCCGAATTTTATTTTCAAATAAACATATAATCTGTTTGATTTAAGATATAAATGGAAAAACTTAATCCACGTTTATCATCATTCTTTTAGGAAGTTTAATTGTATTAGTTATGAAATTCTTTGATAATATGATATCAAGATTTTAAAATCTAAATGACTAAAAGTAAATATATAATAAAACACATATAGTAATTAATGTTTAGCTTTTAAAATTTCTAAAAAGATTGAGCACATGTAAATGACAGGTACATTGTCATCACTTATATGCTCGTAAAGTTTAATGGTTCAGGAGAAATATTTTGAGACTAAAGTATATTTATATTTGTAATCGATTATATATTATTAGTGTTTCTTTAATTTGTATTTATATTTAAATGTTGTTATAAGTAAATATTATATTTTTTTAATTATAACTATTAATATACATATAACAAAAATATTGTTTTTTATTAATATCATTATTAGCAGTGTTACTTGTATTATTATGTTCTAGTTATAATTGCTACCATTAATATCTTTTTATTTTATTTATTATTTGTATAGATATAAATAATAATTATCTATAATTAGGTAGAACAGATTAAACTAAATAATATTTCGTAGGAGATTATCTATAATTAATTAGAAGATATTAAACTAAATGATAATTATCCATTAAGTACATGGCCTAATATGATGACAAGTGTCCCAAATATGGTTTCTTTTATTATATAGTTAGATTAGATTTTTTTGTAAAATACTCTTTTCAAAAACATAAGAAAAGAGTTTTAGAATAAATAACAAAAATATAAATATTTTTTATCGTGATAGTTTGGAAAGAAAATTAATGTTTCTTTAATTATGTTATGGACATTTTGTTTTAATTGAAAAAAAAAATATGTTTCTTTAGTCCTGTAATGAATATTTTGTTTCAACTCTTTTAAAACAGACACATGTTTAGTCTTTAATAGATATTTTCTAGTTATTTTATAAATAATAATTTATAAACTTTTTTAACCTAGTATTAACTATACAGGTGGTAATAAAATATTTTTTTTTGGAGATTTAACTATGTTTAATAATGTATTAAATCACGCCCCGCTTGCAGTATGCGCATATAATGTATATATGTGTGGGCCATCGGGGGGCAAAAGTAAAAGTGCACTAATTTTAACGTTATTTTACTAATTTCGTAAAAATAACGTTAAAAGTGGAGGACGGTTAATCATGCATCATGTGGTGGCGTTGATAGCTGAAAGACAAAAGGGTACATGCACTAATCGGTCTTTGTCCCGATTGTCGAGTGTTATGTGCCTTATGTCCAAGGCTTGATGCAAAACTACTATCGAGCCGGGGGTCTCACTGGAAGCAGCCTCTCTATTCTTACGGGGTAGAGGTAAGGTTGTTTACATCTTACCCTCCTTAGACCATACCTTTGCTTTGCTAATTGCTATTGGTAGGATTTACTGAGTATGATGATGATGATGATGATGATGATGATGATGATGATGATGATGAATAATGTATTAAATGTGATAAAAAAAATATAAGTATGTGTATTGAATTTGAAAAAAAATGGTTCTTTTAACTAGTTTCTATTAAAAATTTATTTTATTTAAAAAGAAAAATTTTATATTTTCATCTATATGTTTCTAAACAGTAAACCTTTTATATTTATTGAAAGACAAAAATGTTTATATTTATTGAAAAGTTAAATAAAGCTCATACAAAAAAACCTTTTATATAATATCATAATTCAACAATATATTTTCTAAATCTTATTAGATATTTTTTCCTTAACCTTTTTCTATAACATGTTTTGTCAGGATGTTTGATTAGGATATTCATAACATGTTTTGTCAGACAAAAACACAACAACAAAGACAAGGCTAAAAGATTAGTTATTTATTATTAATAGACCAAAAAGTTGTACTCTTGGCTTCATCTCAAAACGAGACCCATCCACCAAAAGTACAACTTGTTCAAAAGCATATTTACATAAACAGTTGAAAGCTTCATCCTGAAAACACAGGATCCCGGATCCCTCCACCTTCAACTGTTGATTGTTCAAAAAGCATATTAAAGTTGATAACCAAGGGTTTCGTCCTGAAACTCAGGATCCCTCCACCTTTGGCCATCATATTTGTTAGGGGTGGATTTCTCAATGATCAGTGATCCTCAATTGCTGTTGGGCTTAGTGATCCTTACTTCTGTTTGAATTGGTGATCCTTAGAAGTATTCCAGGATCAGGATCATGGATCATCATAAGGATCCTTGTACTAACGGTTGTCTACTTTGAATTCGAAATTGTTTTGCAGGAGTATGAGCTTGGACTTGGTCTTGGCGACATTCCTGGAGCATATTCCATGACTAATTCCGCACGTGCTTACCTGAAGTGGACGTTATGGAGTTCGTGGGGGACTTGCATGAATTGCGGAATGTTAGTTAGTGTAGATATTTTCCATTTTTAAAGGGGTAGCGAGCTAATTAGAAAACACTTGGCTATTTTTGGCTACACACACACACTTACAACTGCTCTCACCAGCTCTCGGCAATTCGCTTAGCAATTTCATACACTTTTCATACACCTTTTGCACGTTACACTATAGTGATCCTTGTACTTAGCTCGCTATCATCCGAAGTTGTAATACATTTCTTGTTTAATTTGAGTTGGTGATCGGTAGTTTCCATCACCCGAGGTTTTTTATGCCGGAGATCATTCATTGATCAAGGGCTTTTTCCTCGTATAAATCTTCGTGTCACTTGTTCATTACATTTCAGAGTGATCCTTATTGTTGTTCATCAATTCAAGCATCATACCTCACAACAGAAAGTTTGGTTGCATTATCATTGCTTGATTTTTGACCAAAACAGTTTGGCGCCCACCGTGGGGCAATTGGTGCTTCATTCCTAAGAAGATTATACCTTTGTGGTCATTTCGGTTCATAACAACCAGGCAGATGGCTTCCTCAGCGAAGAACACTTCAAGCTTAATGCCCTCATTCAGTTCTTCACAAGGCGTTCCTCCTTTGCCTCCACCACCTTCTGGATCCCAGAAGAATGCTGCGAAGAAACAAACCCCCCATTTTCCAAAAACCACCTACTTCTTCTGTTTCAACTAATCCTACTACTAATGATCTTTATGCTCTGATTTTGCAGATGAGGAATCATGCACAAGAGCAGGACAAAACCAATGAAAGGATCCTCCGGGAGATCGATGAGATCAAGAAACAGAAGAAATCAGTGGAGGATCACTCCCCTCTGATGCCAAGATCGCTGAACTTCGACACTCCGGTCATAACTTCCCAACACTCAGCAGTTCCGGACGTGCAATACTTGGGTGAATTACCAGGAAGGCGTTATGGAACAGCAACTGTGAGTCAGGCATTTGGCTCTCACTTCCAGCCTCAAGGATCCTCTTCTCAGCATCAGGGATACTTCACGTCAGGAGGATATTTGGGAATGCATGCGGTCCAAGGATCCTCACAGGTCCAAGGATCCTCACAGGTCCAAGGATCCTCCCAGGTTCAAGGATCCTCCCAGGTCCAAGGATCCTCCCAGGTTCAAGGATCCTTCCCGGTCCAAGGATCCTCCTTTGTCCCAGGATCCTCTCTGGTCCCAGGATCCTCTCTGGTCCCAGGATCCTCTCTGGTCCAAGGATCTTCTCAACTTCAAGGATCCAACGTCCTTCAGGATCAAGGATTCTTGGGAAGTGTGCAGCCTCAGAGCTCGGACGTTCATCAAGGAGACTTCATACCAATGCTGACCATTGCTCCCTCTGGTCCTTCAGTCATGCCAGAGTCTCGTCAATATGGATTCACATCCGCAATTCCAAACACAAATCCTGTGGGAGGTAACAATTTTAATAATTCATATAACACTAACCATGGCTTAATGCAGGATACAGGTATTAATCAGGCTATGGCTAGAGAGCTACAGAAGCTTAAGGATATGATATCCAGTGTACCGGGAGTGGTTAAACCCATTCCTGAAATTGCAGATGGTAGCCATAGGATATCTCGTTTTGCACCACCCTTATGTGATGCTGAGATACCTAAGAGATTCCAGATACCATCTATGAAGCTGTATGATGGTTCAACGGATCCAGAGGAGCATGTAGCTCAGTACAGGGAGAGGATGGAGATCAATCCAATTCCTGAAAGGTTAAAAGAAGCATGTCTATGCAAGGGATTTGGATCCACACTCACAGGATCTGCTCTTAAATGGCTGCTAAGTCTTCCCCCTTACTCTATTACTTCATTTGCTAATCTAGTTAATTTGTTTAATAGTCAATTCTCTTGTAGTAGAAAATTTGAACGATTAACTAGTGATCTATATAGGGTAACACAAGGTCAAAATGAATCACTTAGAGATTACATCACTAAGTTTAGTAAAGAATCCTTAGATATTCCTAACTTGGATATTGCTACGGCTGTAGAAGCCTTTAAAATGGGATTACTTAGGGATTCATTATTCTATGATGATCTTGTTATGACACCTTGCAGGAATCTTGATGAAGTAAGAACCAGGGCCCTTAGGTTCATCCGTCTAGAGGATGACAAAAGGATCCAGGATAGATTGACAGGATCCTCAAAACAGGAGAAACAAGGATCCTACTTTAGGAACAACAAATCAAAGTCTTACAACAGATCTGATAACCAGAACGTGCATGCAGTGGAACAAGAAGAGGATGATGAGGATTATCCTCCTATTTCTGAATACTGTTTTTCTGTTGATAACAATGAACTAATCCTTGCAATGCAGAATTTAGGTGAGAAAGCTAGGTGGCCACGGAAGAGTGATAAACCAGCTGCTACAAAGGATAAGTCCAAGTGGTGTGCATATCATGAGGATTTTAGGCATCTCACTGAAGAGTGTATTGCACTAAGAAAGGAAATTGGTTACTTGTTAAGCAAGGGGCATTTGAAGGAACTCTTGGGTCAGAAGAAGTCAAGGATCCAGGATCCTGAAAGGATCCCGGAAAGGGCTCCTGCTCCTCCAGCAGACGCACAAGTCATAAACTTCATATCCGGAGGATCAGACATTTGTGGTACCTCCTTTTCAGCAGCAAAAAGACATGCTAAGGAAACCAAGATGGATAATGGAGACAGACCCGTCCGGACCTCCGTTGTCACCCAAGATAAAGTCATAACTTTTGATAAGGATGATCGTGTCGATGTCCAGGATCCTCATCATGATGGTCTTGTAATTACATTGTTTATTTCTAACCACTTTGTTCGCAGGATCCTTATAGATGGAGGAAGCTCTGTGAACATCATTCAGCTTGATGTCCTCAAGAAGATGAATATCCCAGAGTCTGATATTATCCCAAGATCCTCAGTACTTGTGGGATTCAGTGGAGAAACTAAGAATACATTGGGGGACATCAAACTCCCAATCTATATTGAAGGATTGCATTCTTATCAAAAGTTTTGTGTTATAGATTGCTTATCATGTTGTAATGTTATCCTTGGCAGGCCATAGATACATGACATGAAGGCAGTCCCATCCACCTACCATCAGTGTGTAAAGCTTCCAAGTCCATGGGGAGTGGTGAAAATTGAGAGTGATCAACAAGAGGCTAAGAATTGTTATACACCCTCAATGAAGCCAGCCTCAAGATCAAGGGAGTAATAGCAATTAAAGTATCCTTCAAGAGATGTCTTGGAGGCAAGAGAACAGGATTTGAAAGAAATCCTCATGGATCCTGAGGATCCTGAATCCAAGATATTCATAGGAGCAGGGATCCTTAGCGACATCAAACAGGAGCTAGTATCCTTCCTTAAGAGGAGGAAATCCACCTTTGCCTGGAAACATGAGGACATGACAGGTATATCTAAGGATATAATTACTCGCAAACTTGGCATTGACAGGTCATTCAAGCCTATATATCAAAAGAGGAGGAAATTTGCACCTGAAAGGAATGCTATTATCCAGGAAGAGGTAGATAAGCTACTTCGAGCAGGTATGATAAGAGAGGTTAAGTATCCAAGATGGTTAGCCAATGTGGTTGTTGTTCAAAAGAAAAATGGAAAGTGGAGGGTATGTGTCGATTTTACTGATTTAAACAAGGCATGTCCCAAGGATCCTTTCCCATTACCCCACATTGACTCCATGGTGGATGCTACCGCGGGTCATGAGTTGTTGACTTTTATGGATGCTTCATCTGGATTTCAACAAATTCAGATGGAACCATCTGATCAAGAGGATACAGCCTTTATGACCCCAACTGGTATATACTGTTATATTGCTATGCCGTTTGGATTAAGGAATGCAGGTGCCACTTATCAAAGGCTAGTTAATATGATGTTCAAGGAACAAATTGGACACACTATGGAAGTCTATATTGATGACATGGTGGTTAAGTCCAAGAAGGCTGAGGATCACCTTAAAGACTTGGAGGAAGCATTCAATATCCTTGATAAATTTAATATGAAACTTAATCCTTCCAAGTGTCATTTTAGTGTTAAGGCAGGTAAATTCTTAGGCTATATGGTGACAAAGAGGGGCATTGAAGCAAGTCCAGAGCAAATTAAGGCTATTATGAATATCAAATCTCCCGCCAATGCTAAGGATGTGCAAAGATTGACGGGCAGGATCGCAGCCTTGAACAGATTCATATCCAAATCCTCAGAAAAATGTAAGGAATTGTATGATATCCTGAGGAAGAACAAGAAATTTGAATGGACTGAGAAGCATGAAAGTGCCCTTAAAGCTCTTAAGGATTACCTATCCTCAGCCCCAGCTTTGATGAAACTAGAAAAAGGGGATGTATTATCCTTGTACCTAGCAGTATCCTCAAAAGCAGTAAGTGCAGTCCTTGTTAAGGATCACCAAGGTACACAACATCCTATTTATTATGTAAGTAAGAGTTTACTTGATGCTGAATCCAGGTATTCACACTTAGAAAAACTTATCCTTGCATTAATTATGGCATCTACTAAATTGAGACATTATTTTGAGACTCATGCCATTATTGTTAAGACTAATTTTCCAATTAAGAATGTTCTCAGGAAACCTGAAATGTCAGGAAGGATGGCTAAGTGGGCAGTGAAGCTTAGTGCGTACGATATAAGATATGAACCAAGGACTGCCATCAAATCCCAAGCCTTAGCTGACTTTGTGGCAGATTTTAGTAGTGATTTGCAAAAGGAAGCTGAGTTAGAGGTCCAACAGCTTGAAGAAACCAAGGATCCTTGGATACTATTCACTGATGGAGCCTCCAATGTAAAAGGAACATGACTTGGAATACTACTAAAATCGCCACAGGGGGACATAATACCCCACTCCATAGCTTGTGAATTTCAAACTACCAACAATGAGGCTGAGTATGAAGCCTTGATAGCTGGTTTGCAAATTGCAAAGCATATGAGGATCAGCTATCTTGAGGTACATGTAGATTCTTTACTGATCACTAATCACTTTAATGGATCCTATGCTGTTAAAGGTGAAAAGCTAATCAAATATTTGGAGATAGTCAAAGAATTGGCACTCTCTTTTGTATCCTTTAGTTTGACACAGGTACCAAGGGAAGAGAATGCAGAAGCTGATGCATTAGCCAATCTAGGATCATCCTTGAAGATCCCGGAGGACATCAAGATCCCTATTATCCATGTCCTGACCCCTGCTATCGAGGATCATGTAGCTATGGAGATAGGAGAAAATTCTGCAGTCATCCCTAGTGATGATACAAAATTTCATTCAGGATCATGGATCCTCCCAATCATGAGATACATACAACATGGAGAAATTCCTATAGGAGAAAACCCAAGGGCTTTCAAAACTAAGGTATCTCAATTTACAATATTGAATAATATGTTGTATAAACGATCTCTTGCAGGACCATATCTAAGATGCATTGAGGATCCTGAAATCCAAGAAGTCCTAAAGGATTTCCATGAAGGAGATTGTGGAAACCACACTGGGGGCAGGGCATTATTCTCGAGGATCCTGAGGACAGGATACTATTGGCCCACTATGAAGAAGGATGCTATGGAGTATGCGAAGAAGTGTGATCCTTGTCAGAGGCATAGTAATATCCTTCACCAACCAGCAGAACTCTTACATCCTATATCCTCTTCCTGGCCATTCATGAGATGGGGAATGGATATAGTTGGAAAGCTTCCTAAGGCACCTGGTGGAAAAGTATTCATGCTTGCTATGACTGATTACTTCTCTAAGTGGATAGAGGCTGAAGCCTTTGCTCAAGTCAGAGAAAAGGAAGTTATATCCTTTATTAAAAGAAACATTATTACTAGATTTGGTATCCCTTCTGAGATTATTTGCGATAATGGATCCCAATTTATTGGGAATAGAACCACTAACTTTTGTGACAGCTGGGGGATTAAGATGATAACATCAACACCAGTCCACCCACAAGCTAACGGTCAGGCGGAATCATCCACCAAGATCATCATCAACAATTTGAAGAAGAAGCTTGGATCCAAAAAAGGAAAATGGGCAGAAGAACTACCTTATGTGCTTTGGGCTGATAGGACAACTCCCAAGAATGCTACAGGCCAAACTCCATTTTCTTTGGTATTTGGGGCAGAATCAGTGATCCCTACAGAGATGGTGGTTCCAACTGCAAGAACAAGCATTCGTGATCCTGAAGAAAATGCTGAAAACTTGGTTCAAGACTTGGATACTATAGAAGAAATCAGGGATTTGGCAAGGATAAGGATGGCTAGTTATCAACAAAGGATGGCTGGAGCCTACAACAAAAATGTCAGGATCAGGAAATTCCAAGTTGGTGATATGGTATTAAGGAAAGCATTTCAGAATACCACCAATCTTCCTGATGGAAAGTTGGCACCAAAATGGGAAGGCCCTTATTTGATTGAAGCTGAAGCAGGAAAGGGGGCATATCGATTGATAACAATGGAAGGTGATTTGCTACCAAGAGCTTGGAATGCTGTCCATTTGAAGAAATATTTTATGTGACAAGGATCCATGATTCTCACCCGAAAAGTATCCTTGAAGGATCCTTACAGAGTAGATGATCCTCATCTTGGTAACATTCTAATCTCAAACTATTTCATTCTTTTATTCTCTTATATAAGGATAAGGATCCTACATCCTTTATCCTCCTTTTACATGATTCTGAGTTTTGAAGGTTCAGGTATCCTTGACTAAGGATTGAGTATCCACAGAAGTATCCAGTTATTTGGGCTTGACCCCAGTTATTTGGGCTAGTCCCTAGTTTGGGCCTGTCCCCAGTTTCGCCAGTGGCGCACAATGATCCTGGTATAGTTCATGGCAATGGGACCAGTACTCGCTTTAGGGGCTGACAATTTCATTGTACTGGCTATATTCAGGATCCTACGTATAATGGTAGACGTACTATTAGGGGTGGATTTCTAAATGACCCGTGATCCTCAATTATTATCCTCTTTAGTGATCCTTACTTCTGTGACAGATAGTGATCCTCAGAAGAGCTTCAGGATCAGGATCATGGATCACCTTAAGGATCCTCATACTAACAATTGTTCACTTGTGTTTTGTATTGTTTTGCAGGAGTAACAAGTCGGACTTAGTCTTGGCGACATTCCTGGAGAATATTCCCAAACTATCTCGCACGTGCTTGGCCAAAAATGGACGTTGTGGAGAACGTGGAAGCTTGGCACAAAAGTCGGATAGTTAGTTTAGATAGTTATTTCTATTTTAAAAGGGGTAACGAGCTAGTAGAAAAACACTTAGTCATTTCTGAGTTACACACACACTCATACAAACGTTCATACCAGCTCTCGTTCAAACACTTAGCGATTTCATACACCTTTTACACGTTACATTCTAGTGATCCTTGTACCTAGCTCGTTACTATCCGAAGTTGTAAACATTTAATCATTTATTTGAACTTGGTGATCGGTAGTTTCCATCACCCGGGGTTTTTTGTGCCGGAGATCAACTCTTGATCAAGGGCTTTTTCCCCGTATAAATCCTTGTGTTGTTTGTGCAATTTACATTGAAGTGATCCTCATCGCTGTTACACATTTTAAGCATCATTCCCCGAAACAAAGAGTTTGGTTGCAATATCCTCATCAGATTTTTTGACCAAAACAGTTTGGCGCCCACCGTGGGGCATTGGTGCTTCGTCCTTAGAAAAATTCGCATTTCTGTGCTCATTTCAGTTCACTACAACCAAGCAAATGGCTTCCTCAGCGAAGAATGCTTCAAATTTGATACCCTCATTCACTTCTTCTCAAGGCGTTCCCCCTTTGCCTCCACCACCTTCTGGATCCCAGAAGAATGCTGAGAATGCTGCGAAGAAACCAACTCCCATTTTCTCAAAACCTCCAACTTCTTCTGCTTCTTACACTCCTACTACTAGTGACATGTTTACTTTGATTTTGCAGATGAAGGATCAGATACGGCAACAGGATAAGACCAATGAGAGGATTCTCAAAGAAATCGGAGATCTCAAAAAACAAAAGCCAACGGCAGAGGATCATTCCCCACTGGTGCCGAAATCCTTGAATTTTGATACTCCAGTGATTACTTCTCAACCATCAGTGGTTCCGGACGTTCAATATGTGGGTGAACCAAAAGGAGTGCACTATGGAACAACAACAATGACCCAGGCATCAGGTTCATATTTCCAGCCAGCGGGATCCTATCCTCAGCATATGGGATCCCTCACAAATTCAGGAGGATATTCTGGAATGCAGCAGATTCAAGGATCCTCCTTCGTTCCAGGATCATCCCAGGTTCAAGGATCCTCCTTCGTTCCAGGATCATCCCAGGTTCAAGGATCCTCCTTCGTTCCAGGATCATCCCAGGTTCAAGGATCCTCCTTCGTTCCAGGATCATCCCAGGTTCAAGGATCCTCCTTTGTTCCAGGATCATCCCAGGTTCAAGGATCCTCCTTTGTTCCAGGATCGTCCCAGTTTCAAGGATCCTTCCAGATGCCAGGATCCTTGAGGAGTTTGCAAACAGGAAGTTCAGATGTCCATCAAGGAGATTTTATTCCAATGCAGACCAATGCTTCTACTGGTCCCTCGATCATTCCAGAGCCTCAGCAATATGGATTAACATCCAATCTTCCTAATCTGAATTCAATGGGAGGTAACACTTTTAATAATTCTTATACTACTAACCATGGTCTTATGCAGGATCCAGGTATCAACCATGCCATGGCCAGAGAATTGCAAAAGTTAAAGGATATGGTATCAAGTGTTCCAGGAGTGGTCAAACCTATCCCAGAGATTGCAGATGGGAGCCACAAGATATCTCGCTTTGCACCACCAATCTGTGATGCCGAGATACCCAAGAGGTTCCATGTGCCAACAATGAAGTTGTATGATGGTTCAACAGATCCTGAAGAACACATAGCACAATACAGGGAGAGGATGGAGATCAATCCAATTCCAGAAAGGTTAAAGGAAGCGTGCCTGTGCAAGGGATTCGGATCCACTCTTACTGGATCAGCTCTCAAATGGCTGCTAAGTCTTCCTCCCTATTCTATTACCTCATTTGCTAACCTAGTTAACTTGTTTAATAATCAGTTTTCTTGTAGTAGAAAATTTGAACGATTAACTAGTGATCTATATAGGATAACCCAGGGTCATAATGAATCATTAAGGGATTACATTACCAAATTCAGTAAAGAATCCTTAGACATTCCCAACTTAGATATAGCTACGGCTGTTGAGGCCTTTAAAATGGGATTGCTTAGGGATTCGTCTTTCTATGATGATCTTGTTATGACACCATGCAGGAACTTAGATGAGGTAAGAACCCGAGCACTTAGGTTCATTCGGCTAGAGGATGACAAGAGGATCCAGGAGAGGTTAGCAGGATCCTCAAAGCAGGATAAGCAAGGATCCTCATTCAGGAACAACAAGTTCAGATCCTACAATAGATCTGATAACCAGAACGTGCATTCTGTTGATCAAGAAGAGGATGATGAGGATTATCCTCCAATTTCTGAATATTGTTTTTTTGTTGATAACAATGAACTAATCCTTGCTATGCAAAACCTAGGTGATAAAGCCAGATGGCCGAGAAAGAATGATAGGCCAGCTGCAACTAAGGATAAATCAAAGTGGTGTGCATATCATGAAGATTTTGGGCATCTCACAGAAGAATGCATTGCACTAAGAAAGGAAATTGGATACTTGTTGAGCAAGGGGCATCTAAAAGAATTGTTGGGGAGAAAAAAGTCAAGGACTCAGGATCCTGAAAGGATCCCTGAGAAGGCTCCAGCCCCTCCAGCGGATGCACAAGTAATAAACTTTATTTCTGGAGGATCAGACATTTGCGGCACATCCTTCTCAGCTGCTAAAAGGCATGCAAAGGAAACTAAAATGGATAATGGAGAAAGACCTGTTCGAACATCAAGTGTCTCCGAAGGAAAAGTCATAACCTTTGATGAGGATGATCGTGTTGATATCCAGGATCCTCATCACGATGGTTTAGTTATTACTCTTTTTATTTCTAACCATTTTGTCCGCAGGATCCTTATAGACGGAGGAAGTTCAGTGAACATTATCCAGCTTGATGTTCTAAAGAAGATGGGTATCCCTGAATCAGATATCATACCAAGATCCTCCGTGCTCGTGGGATTTAGTGGCGAAACTAAGAATACCCTGGGGGACATTAAACTCCCAATATACATTGAAGGCCTACACTCTTATCAAAAATTTTGTGTTATTGACTGTTTATCTTGTTGTAATGTTATCCTTGGCAGGCCTTGGATACACGATATGAAAGCAGTCCCATCTACTTACCATCAATGTGTGAAGCTCCCTAGTCCTTGGGGAATAGTGAAGATTGATAGTGATCAGCAGGAGGCCAAGAATTGCTACACTTCATCAATGAAACCAGCCTCGAAGTCAAGGGAGCAATAGCAATCAAGGTATCCTCCAAGGGATGTCTTGGAGGCAAGAGAGCAGGATGTGGTAGAAATCCTCATGGATCCTGATGATCCTGAATCCAAAATCTATATCGGGTCAGGGATCCTTGGCAAAATGAAAGAAGACCTCGTATCCTTCCTCAAAAGGAGAAAGACTACCTTTGCATGGAAACACGAAGATATGACTGGTATATCCAAAGATGTAATCACTCACAAACTCGGGATTGACAGATCCTTCAAACCAATCCATCAAAGGAGAAGGAAGTTTGCACCGGAAAGGAATGCCATTATCCAGGAAGAGGTAGAGAAATTGCTCCGGGCAGGTATGATTAGGGAGGTCAAGTATCCAAGATGGTTGGCCAATGTGGTTGTTGTTCAAAAGAAAAACGGAAAGTGGAGGGTATGTGTCGATTTTACCGATTTAAATAAGGCATGTCCCAAGGATCCTTTCCCTTTACCCCACATTGACTCCATGGTGGATGCAACTGCGGGTCATGAACTGTTAACTTTTATGGATGCTTCATCTGGATTTCAACAAATCCAAATGGAACCATCCGACCAAGAGGATACAACCTTCATGACTCCAACTGGTATATACTGCTATATTGCTATGCCGTTCGGATTAAGAAATGCAGGTGCAACATATCAAAGGCTGGTGAATATGATGTTCAAGGATCAGATTGGACAAACTATGGAGGTTTACATAGATGATATGGTGGTAAAATCCTTAAAAGCTGAGGATCACCTAAGAGACTTGGAGGAAGCATTTGATATCCTTGATAAATATAACATGAAACTTAATCCTTCAAAATGTCACTTTGGTGTTAAAGCAGGTAAATTCTTAGGATATATGGTGACAAAGAGAGGCATTGAAGCTAGCCCGGAACAAATCAAAGCAATAGTGAACATCAAATCTCCGGCCAATGCTAAGGATGTTCAAAGGCTAACAGGAAGGATAGCAGCTTTGAACAGATTTATATCCAAATCCTCAGAGAAGTGCAAAGAGTTCTATGATATCCTAAGGAAGAACAAGAAATTTGAGTGGACTGAGAAGCATGAAAATGCTTTAAGAGCCCTCAAAGATTACCTATCCTCAGCCCCGGCTTTGATGAAACCAGAAAAAGGTGATGTCTTATCCTTGTATCTTGCAGTATCCTCAAAAGCAGTAAGTGCGGTCCTTGTTAAGGATCATGAAGGTACACAACATCCTGTCTATTATGTAAGTAAAAGTTTACTTGATGCCGAATCCAGGTATTCACACCTTGAAAAGCTTATTCTTGCATTAATTATGGCATCTACTAAGTTAAGACATTATTTTGAAACTCATGTTATCATTGTTAAAACTAATTTTCCAATTAAGAATGTTCTCAGGAAACCAGAAATGTCAGGAAGGATGGCTAAGTGGGCAGTGAAGCTGAGTGCATATGATATAAGATATGAGCCTAGGACAGCCATCAAATCCCAAGCATTAGCTGACTTTGTGGCTGATTTCAGTAGTGATTTACAAGAAGAAGCTGAGCTGGAAGTCCAGCAGCTAGAAGAGACCAAGGATCCTTGGATACTCTATACTGATGGATCCTCAAATGTCAAAGGCACAGGGCTTGGAATACTACTAAAATCGCCACAGGGGGACATAATACCCCATTCTATAGCTTGTGAGTTCCAAACCACCAACAATGAGGCTGAATATGAAGCCTTAATTGCTGGTTTGCAAATTGCAAAGCATATGGGGATCAGGTATCTTGAGGTACATGTAGATTCATTGTTAATTACAAACCACTTTAATGGATCCTACGCTGTTAAAGGTGAAAAGCTAACCAAATATTTAGAGATAGTCAAAAGTTTGGCACTCTCTTTTGTTTCTTTTAGTTTGACACAGGTACCAAGGGAAGAAAATACAGAAGCTGATGCATTGGCTAATTTAGGATCATCCTTGAAGACCCCGGAGGATATCAAGATCCCTATTATCCATATCCTGACCCCAGCTATTGAGGATCATGTGGCTATGGAGATAGGGAATGATTCTGCAATGATCCCTAGTGAGGATACTCGATCCCATTCAGGATCAGGATCATGGATCTCACAAATTATGAGATACTTACAACACGGAGAGATTCCTACAGGAGAAAACCCTAGGGCTTTCAAATCTAAGGTATCTCAATTCACAATTTTAAATAATATGTTGTATAGACGATCTCTTGCAGGACCATACTTGAGATGCATTGAGGATCCTGAAATCCAAGAAGTTTTAAAAGACTTTCATGAAGGAGATTGTGGAAACCACACTGGGGGCAGGGCATTATTCTCAAGGATCCTGAGGACAGGATACTACTGGCCAACCATGAAGAGAGATGCTGTGGAGTATGCTAAAAGATGTGATCCTTGTCAGAGACACAGCAATATCCTTCATCAACCAGCTGAATTATTACATCCTATATCCTCCTCTTGGCCATTCATGAGATGGGGTATGGATATAGTTGGTAAGCTCCCTAAGGCACCTGGTGGAAAAGTATTCATGCTTGCTATGACTGATTACTTTTCCAAGTGGATAGAGGCTGAAGCTTTTGCCCAAGTCAGAGAAAAGGAAGTTATATCCTTCATTAAAAGAAATATTATAACTAGATTTGGAATTCCTTCTGAGATTATATGTGATAATGGTTCCCAATTTATTGGGGGCAGAACCACTAACTTTTGTGACAGCTGGGGGATTAAGATGATAACATCAACACCAGTCCACCCACAAGCTAATGGTCAGGCAGAGTCATCCAACAAGATCATCATCAACAATTTGAAGAAGAAGCTTGGATCCAAGAAAGGGAAATGGGCAGAAGAACTACCTTATGTGCTTTGGGCTGACAGGACAACCCCTAAGAATGCTACTGGTCAAACACCATTCTCTTTGGTGTTTGGGGCAGAATCGGTGATCCCAACAGAAATGGTGGTTCCAACTGCTAGAACAAGTACTCGTGATCCTGAGGAAAATAATGAAAACTTGGCTCAAGACCTGGATACTATTGAAGAAATCAGGGATATGGCTAGGATAAGGATGGCCAGTTATCAGCAAAGAATGGCTGGTGCTTACAACAAAAATGTCAGGATCAGGAGGTTTCAAGTTGGAGATATGGTATTAAGGAAAGCATTTCAGAATACCACCAATCCTGCTGATGGAAAATTGGCTCCAAAATGGGAAGGCCCTTATTTGATTGAAGCTGAAGCAGGAAAGGGGGCATATAGATTGCTAACCATGGAAGGTGATTTGCTACCAAGAGCTTGGAATGCTGTCCACTTGAAGAAATATTTCATGTAAGCAGGATCCTCATGACACAGATGATCCTCACGATAGGGATATCCTTAAAGGATCCTCAAAGTATCGGCGATCCTAACTTAGGTAATATCCTAAACTTAAACTATTTCATTTCTTTATTTTCTCATATAAGGATAAGGATCATGTATCCTTCATCCATCTCTCACGTGAGTTTAAGTTTTGAAAGTTCAGGTATCCTTAGCATAACATTGGTTATTTGCTGAAGTTATTTGGGCTTGACCCCAGTTCCGCCTGTAGCGCACGATGATCCTGGTATAGTTCAAGGCTTTGGGACCAGTACTCGTTTTAGGGGCTGATAATTCCATTGTTCTGGCTATGCTTAGGATCCTACGTATAATGGTAGACGTACCATACATCCGTTCACAAGGTTTCTAACGTTTTCACGTTAGCTAAGGTTTTGGCATTTTCATGCCACTAAGTTTGGATAGTCGCCAGTTAGGGCCATACTCCAGTTTACATACGATCCTTGGGCTTGTCCCCAGTTATCCTTGGGCTTGTCCCCAGTTATCCTTGGGCTTGTCCCCAGTTATCCTTGGGCTTGTCCCCAGTTACTAACTCTTATCTTATATTGGCTTAGTCCTAAGTTATGCTCTATTTCAGGTTCTTGAAGATAGGCAACTAGGGATCCTTGATCCTTACTTTATTCTAAGGTTTATCTTGTAGTTATCCTGATTATGGTTAGGATCCTAACTTGGATCCTCAGGTATGATCCTTAACTATTTCTAATTCTATTCATTATTTATTTGAATAACCCTTAAAGTTTGACAACTAGACTTGTGATCCTTAAAACATATTGCTTTCTGAGATTCTTTAACTAAAGGATATCTGATCATGGATCATATCCTAAGTATTTTCAATTTGACTTATTCAAAATTATTTGTTCAATGAATATGCATCAAAACAGAGGAAAATCAAGGAAACACAAGGATAACAACACAAGATAAGCGACAAAAGGTTAAGTTTTTATTAACAAAGTAGTAACCCTTAAGAGGTTGTCAAAATTACCTACCCCGAGCATCTACCAGCAAAACGTGGCCCGTCCGCTGGGGTAGGTAAAGGGTGTCCATGATAATAAGTTCGAAAGTAGTGCAGGAATATAAAGGCGGCAGGATCACAATGGCTTCATCCCCCAAACAGAGGATCCCTCCACCAATTGCAATCCTGCCTATTGTCCAAAGGATCATACATGATCCTTAATCCTAAAACCTATTGTTCAAGTACAACCCATCATTGTTCAGCAAAAAACACCATAACCAAAACAAATTATCAAACTTAAAAAATGGGCTCCGGCTACGTCTAGAAATGTCCTTCATCGCCCATCCATGCAGCCTATGCCTTCGCTGCATCCTCTTCCCCTCCAGCTGCGGTATCCTTTATCAGATCATTTCCACTGCCACTTGCCTCAATCGCCAAGACCTCAGTAGCCTCCTCCTCATCATCCTCAAGATCAGCCAACCTTGCCTTCCAGCCCTCAACATCCCAGCTGCTTTTGTCAAAACTAGGATCTTGAGCTTCCTGGGCCATCTTCAATTTTGTCTGATACATCGTGATGGCGGCGGAGACCTTAGCATTTTCTATGAGATCATGCTTCTCATAGTCAAGGTCAATCAGAAGCTTAGCCGTCTTGGTCTTCTCATCTTGGAGTTCCTTCCGAAGATCAGCAAGTGCAAGGTCCTTGAGCACGGCAACCTGTTGGAGGTCAGCAATTTTCTTGTCCTGCTCCTCAACATTCCCCACGTAATCCTCAATCTCAGCAAATTTCTGCAAAGAAAAGGATAAAGCAGTTCAAGATCAAGTGATCCTCATACGAGTAGGATACCTAGGCAGAATTAAGGATCCTTACATCATTGAAGTATTCAAGGAACTGGTGGCGGATTAGTGGTAGGCCTTGAAGATCCTCAGCATCAGAAGTTTTTCTCTTCTTGACACCCTTTCCTTTAGTGGGTGCCTTTGGAATGGAGATGCTAGGACTGGTAGTGGATCTTTTCTTCCTGGATCGTACGACATCAAGGTCAGCCGTGTTGAACTGGGATACAGGCTTGGCAGATTTTCCAGCGCCTACACATTCAAAGCAAGATGAGTATCCTTATCCTATTTCAATTTATTTATTTATTCTAATATTCAAACTATGTAAAAGGCAGGATACTTACTTGACATGGTAATGGAACCTGAGGATACTTCTTGTGAGTCTTGGGAGTCTATCTTGAATGTCCTTGTTTCAGGATCAAGCTTCCAAAAAGCAGCGAGCCTATCCTTGGTTTCAGGTGATGTGATGATGTGTGAGACAGAAATAGCTGCATGATACAAGACAAAAAGGGTTAGTGATCCTATTACAAAAACAAGACTACCTGGTGATCCTTCTCAGGATCCTCTGTCCTACCATTGGTGGACCACTCCCTTGGTAAATGCTTTCCATCTGAAATGGTATCCCTTCTTACAAAGAAGAAGCGACGTTTCCAATCTTTGTCATTCTTGGTGACTTTAAGAAGGGGATGTTCTGCACCGGGTTTTCGTTTGAACAAATAATGGTGGGATCCAAAGGTGGTAACATCATACAATTGTGTCAGCTCTGACATGCCTAAATCAATGCCCTCCTGCTCGATGATCCTCTCCAGGGTATACAAAACCCTCCAAATCATCGGCATGGCTTGGATGTAAGAGATGCCGGTAAGAGAAAAGAAGGATTGTGTAAATTCTGGGAAAGGATAGGTGTATCCTATGGCAAATGGAGTAACTGGAAAGGCAACCCATGTTTCTGAAACATAGTCGCTCAGGACAGTAGGATCGAAGGGTTTGAAAAAGGCATTCGCCGGAAAACGGTGACGGATGTTATCTACTTGTGCATCGTTAAAGCAACACCTTTCGTTCATTGAGTCTTTGATGATCTTTTGACTCTTCAAAGGGCTATCCTTTTTGTGATCCTTGCCCGGTGAGCTTCGGAGCAACATTCTCAAAGCGGTGGTGATAAAGAAAGAAAAACAGAGTAAGAAAGGGAGAAAGAGAAGAAAGAAATACCTGGTTGATCGTCGACTGAGAATTTAAAGGGAGTTTCTTTCGAATTTGAATGCATAATGATCCTATCTATATCTCTATTTATAATTATGATTCTGCAGGGTAGTCACTTCTGTGATGTCATGATCGCAACGGCTAGTTCTATTTTAACGGCTATATATCCGTTAGTTAGTTGCGGATAAGATCAAGAAAATATAACTCACATATTTACAATTTAACTCCTTATATTTTGGGGGCAATTGTTAGGGGTGGATTTCTAAATGACCCGTGATCCTCAATTATTATCCTCTTTAGTGATCCTTACTTCTGTGACAGATAGTGATCCTCAGAAGAGCTTCAGGATCAGGATCATGGATCACCTTAAGGATCCTCATACTAACAATTGTTCACTTGTGTTTTGTATTGTTTTGCAGGAGTAACAAGTCGGACTTAGTCTTGGCGACATTCCTGGAGAATATTCCCAAACTATCCCGCACGTGCTTGGCCAAAAATGGACGTTGTGGAGAACGTGGAAGCTTGGCACAAAAGTCGGATAGTTAGTTTAGATAGTTATTTCTATTTTAAAAGGGGTAACGAGCTAGTAGAAAAACACTTAGTCATTTCTGAGTTACACACACACTCATACAAACGTTCATACCAGCTCTCGTTCAAACACTTAGCGATTTCATACACCTTTTACACGTTACATTCTAGTGATCCTTGTACCTAGCTCGTTACTATCCGAAGTTGTAAACATTTAATCATTTATTTGAACTTGGTGATCGGTAGTTTCCATCACCCGGGGTTTTTTGTGCCGGAGATCAACTCTTGATCAAGGGCTTTTTCCCCGTATAAATCCTTGTGTTGTTTGTGCAATTTACATTGAAGTGATCCTCATCGCTGTTACACATTTTAAGCATCATTCCCCGAAACAAAGAGTTTGGTTGCAATATCCTCATCAGATTTTTTGACCAAAACACGTACCATACATCCGTTCCTAAGGTTTCTAACGTTTTCACGTTAGCTAAGGTTTTGGCATTTTCATGTTACTAAGTTTGGATAGTCGCCAATGAGGGCCATACTCCAGTTTACATACGATCCTTTGGGCTTGTCCCCAGTTATCCTTTGGGCTTGTCCCCAGTTATCCTTTGGGCTTGTCCCCAGTTATCCTTTGGGCTTGTCCCTAGTTATCCTTTGGGCTTGTCCCCAGTATATTGGGCTTGTCCCCAGAATTGTTGGGCTTGTCCCCAGTTGCTAACTTTTATCTTATATTGGCTTAGTCCCAAGTTGTATCCTATTTCAGGTTTTTGAAGTTAAACGACCAAGGATCCATGATCCTTACCTTCTACTAAGGTTTGTCTTTTGGGTTATCCTAATTATAAGTGTTAAAGGATAGGATCCTAACTTGGATTCTCAGGTATGATCTTTAACTATTCTGATTTTATTCATTATTTGTTTAAGTAACCCTTATCCTTTGACAACTGAACTTGTGATCTTTAAACTATATAACTTTTCGAAGCTTATCGAATATAGGATATGTGATCCTTGATCATATCCTAAAATTTTTAAGGATATTTATTAACTTTATCCTTTACTTGATAAGTTTAAACAAAATAAACATCACAACAGTTGGAAAGTAAAATATTAACAAGGATATCAACACAGGATAAGCCAAAAAGTTAAAGTTATTTTATTCACAAAAGATTAAACCCTTTAAGGTTGTCAAAATTGCCAACCCACGTTTCTACCAACAAAACGTGGCCCGTCCACATGGGTTGGCAAAGGGTGTCCATTGTTCATTGGTCTAGAAAGTGCAGGAATCAAAAGACGGCAGGATCACAATGGCTTCATCCCCCAAACAGAGGATCCCTCCACCATTTGTAATCCTACCTATTGTTCAAAGGATCCATGATCCTTAGCCCTAATTACTATTGTTTAAGTACAACCCATCATTGTTCAATAAAAACATCATCAAAACAAAAACCATAACCAAACCTAAGAGAAAAATGGGCTCCGGCTACGTCTAGAAATGTCCTTCATCGCCCATTCATGCAACCTATGCCTTCGCTGCATCACCATCTCCTCCAACTCCCATATCCTTCACCTGATCCTTGCCACTGCCGCTAGCTTCAATTGCCAGAACCTCGTCAGCCTCATCTTCATCATCCTCCAACTCAGCCAACCTAGCCTTCCAACCATCCATGTCCCAGTTGCTCCTGTCGAAGGCAGGATCCTGAGCTTCTTGGGCCATCTGTAGCTTGGTCTTGTACATGGCAATGGCAGCGGAGACCTTAGCATCCTCCGTGATCTAGTGCTTCTCGTAATCAGCATTGATCTGAGTTGCAACTATCTGAGCTTTGGCATCGTTGAGATCCTTTTCAAGGGAAGCAATCTTGAGGTCCTTGAACGTTGCCACCTTTTGGAGGTCAGAGTATTTCTCCTCAAGCTCTTCAACATTCCTAACATAGTCCTCGATCTCAGCAAATTTCTACAAAGAAGACAATGCAAAGATTAGGATCAAGTGATCCTCAAATGGGCAGGATAACTAAGCTAAGTCAGTGATCCTTACATCTGCGAAATACTCAAGGAACTGATGGCGGATCAGAGGCAAGCCTTGTAGGTTGTCAGCTTCAGAGGTCTTCCTTTTCTTTCCACCTCTTCCCTTTGAAGTGGTTGCCTTGGGGATTATGACGGAGGGGCTAGCAGCAGATTTTTTCTATGAGGATCTGACAGTGTCAAGATTAGTGACACTGAATTTGGAGGCAGATTTTGTGGATTTCCCGGCGCCTACACACCCAAAACAGATAAGTATCCTTATCCTATTTCTATTTAACTATTTGTTTAAGCATTTAACTATACAAAAAACAGGATACTTACTTGACATGGTGACAGAACCTGAGGATACTTCTTGAGAATCCTGGGTGTTTATTTTGAATGACCTTGTTGCAGGGTCAAGTCTTCTGAAAGCAGCAAGCCTTTCCTTGGTGGCAGGTGATGGTATAAGGTGCGAAACAGAAATAGCTGTACAACAGAAACAAAAGGGTGTTAGTGATCCTTATACAAAAACAAGGTTATCTGGTGATCCTTCTCAGGATCCTCTATCCTACCATGGGTGGTCCACTTCCTTGGCAAATCCTTTCCATCCGGGATAGAATCCCTTCTGACAAAGAAGAATCGCCGTTTCCAGTTGGTATCATTCTTAGTGGCTTTGAAGATGGGGTGTTCTTCACCGGGTTTACGCTTGAATAGATATCGGTGGGATCCAAATGTTGTGAGGTCATACATCTCTGCCAACTCCGACATTCCTAGAGTAATTCCTTCTTGCTCAATGATCCTCTCAAGGGTATATAAGACCCTCCAGATCATTGGCATAGCTTGAATGTAGGAGATGCCGGTGAGGGAGAAGAAAGACTGGGTGAATTCAGGGAAAGGATACAAGTATCCTATTGTGAAAGGAGTGACCGGGAAAGCTACCTAAGTTTCAGAAATGTAATCACTTAGAACGGTGGGATCAAATGGTTTGAAATAGGTGTTCGCCGGAAAGCAATGTCGGATTCTGTCTATTTATGCATCAGTGAAACAACACCTTTCATTCGCCGAATCTTTGATGATCCCCTGGCTCTTAAGAGGACTGTCCTTCTTGTGATCCTTAGCCGGAGAGGATCTTAGCATCATCTTGATTATGAAGAAGGTGAAGAAAGAAGGAGCAGAGAAAGAAAACGTAAAGGAAGAAGAGGAAGAGAGATACCTGCTTGGTCTTCAGATATGAATTTAAAGGGAGTTTCTCTTGAATTTAAATGCAGATTGATCCCTATCTCTAACTCCTATTTATAATGATGATTTTTCAGGATAGTCACTTCAGTGACGTCATGCTCGTAACGGCTAGTCCGACTCCAACGGCTAGTTATCCGTTAATTTGTTACGGATAAGAACAAAAATATAACTCGTTTATTTACATTATTACTCCTTATATTTTGGGGGCAATTGTTAGGGGTGGATTTCTCAATGATCAGTGATCCTCAATTATTGTTGGGCTTAGTGATCCTTACTTCTGTTTGAATTGGTGATCCTCAGAAGTATTCCAGGATCAGGATCATGGATCATCATAAGGATCCTTGTACTAACGGTTGTCTACTTTGAATTCGAAATTGTTTTGCAGGAGTATGAGCTTGGACTTGGTCTTGGCGACATTCCTGGAGCATATTCCATGACTAATTCCGCACGTGCTTACCTGAAGTGGACGTTATGGAGTTCGTGGGGGACCAAAACAATATTGTATCTAAGTGCAGGAAAAGTAAATTGTTTGGAGTTACAGACTATTAGAATTTAAAAAAGTGGGCTTCGGCCTAAGCAATAATATCCATCATTGCCCACTAAAATGCCCTCACACAGCGGCATCACCACCATCCTTCTTTGCTTCCTCAGCCACAACATCCTGACCAGCATCATCGCCAGCATCCTTCTTCTCTCCAGCCTCGTCCACCACCTCAGCTGCCTTTGAAGTCTCTCCAGCTCTGGATTTAGCAGGATACGACACAGGATTGCCTCCAAGATCCTTTAGCTTTGCCACCCAGGAATCAACTGCCCAGGATTGACACTTTAAGCCTGTCTCTCTGGCCTGCAAGAGGGAGACGACAGCAGAGTTTTTGACCCCCCTCTCGGAAGGCGAGCATAGCCTGGTCATGGTCGAGCTGGGCAGCAACTAGCTTCACTTCAGCATCCTAAGTGACCTTCTTCAGCTTGTCTTCGTAATGCCTAGTCTTGGCTTCAGCAATGGTGCCCTTGTCAGCCACGGTGGTCTCAAGTTGCTTGATCCTGACCTCCTGAAGCTTCACTGTCTCGCAGGCCTCGGTATAGAGGTGTAGCAGATGTTGGAGACCCTACAGAGAAAAATACAGGTACGAATTAATGTTTGCTAACCAGGATACTTAGTCCGTATATGTACACAGGATCTAGAACCAGGATATTACCTTGTTGAGGAAAGAGGTCATAGGCTCCAAGGGCTCGGTGAAACTGAGCTCCTCATAGGAGAACCCTTCAGAACTGGAGCGGTGGTCTTTGAGCCCTTTCTCTTCTTAGCCGTGGAGGCGCGAGTTCTTGGGTTGGGCTTAGGGGCTGTGGCTGGTTTGGAGCTAGTAACGGCAGGGGTTCCCTTCTTGACTTGGACAGGAGTAGGATAGCTGTCGAGTTCCTCAAGGTCCAAGAGGATTAGAACTTTGCTGGCATCTGCATACAGGGATTAATTTTAAAACCCTACAACATTACAACATCAAATAACAATATATGTGCAGGATATTAAACAGGATCCTTACAAGACATGTTTGAACTGGAGTGTTGGCTTGATGATGTTGGGTACGGAATAAAGCTTCTCTCAATCTAGGTTAGAAGTCTGATGGCTTGGATCCTTTTTTCTGAGTCAGCAAGAGGAGGTGCTAGTTTCCTGAAGTCAGTTGCATAAAACAAAAAGACAGATCAGTTTAGGATACAGGATAGGATATAACGGAGGATCATCCTAAAAACCTAAATCCTACCCCTTCTCAACCACTTCACCGGATAATCCGCTCCACCTGAAATTGAACTTCTTTTTACAAAGAAAAATTTGGACTTCCATTCCTCTTCGTTCCTGTTGGCCTGGAGTATCAGAGGATCGTTAGAAGTGGAGTAAAATAGAAACCTGCTAGACCCGTGGGATCTTAGTCGATATGCTAATGGAAGATCATGAACAGAGAGATCGGGGATATGAGCATTCTTGATCCGATCAAGAATGAGCAACACTCGCCAGAGCATCGGCATGGTCTGGCTAAAACTAAGATTGGTGATACGAAAGAACTCGGAGATGAAATCAGGAAAAGGGAATCGGATGCCCAAGGTAAACGGGAAGGCATTGAAACAAAGCCACTCAGTGAATGCCATGTTTGACCGGATTTCCCGATCATATGGCCGGAACACCATCCCTTTCGGGAAGATACCAGAAGTCTTGAGGGCCGACAGGTGAGCACTATCGAAGAAGCATATTTCTCTCTCTGGATTTTGGAGAAGATTCTGTGGAAGAAAGGAAAGAGCAGAGTCACCGGAGCTTGATCTTGTTGTCTCGCCATTTCTTCGCCGGAACATGAGAATTAGAAGAAGAAAAGGAATGAGGAAAGGGAGAAATGTTTTACCTTTTAATTTCTTGATGAAGAATAAATGGCAATAGAGATGAGAAGACATAGGGGGTGATGAGTGTTTATAGCCTGGGCGGTTACAAGTTGTCACATCGAAGTCCTATCTCTTAATTACCTTGGAACTCGTAAAAATGTAACCGTTAGGGCTCAGGATCCTCAAACGGTAACATTTTTGGAGATAATTGTTATGGGTGAAATTCTGAGCCCATATTCTGGATCATATCTTGGGTTATATCGTGATTACATAATAGTTGTTCACAACCAGGATCCTGGATCAGGATATTGGTAACATCCTGATGCTGTATCCTCGTGTTTACTAACAATCTGCTTGCAGGTCTCGAGTGCAGGATGGTAACGTTCACCAAGACTTGTTCTACTGAAGACTCGGTCTGAATGGTTAGAAGAAAGACATTGAAGCCGCAATACCTGGTCAATAACGTTCACAAAGGAATATTCCAAGGCATCCAACCATTATAGGAGAATTTGTTTTCTTTGTAACTATTATCTATGTGGATAACCAGATCGATAGGTCACATTAATCACACTCACTTCACTCGAATTCTTACACTTTCTGTAACACCCGACTTAATTAATCAAGATTTTATTAATAAAATACACATTTTAATGCTAAAATGTGACTTTACAAAAACTTTTCATACTAACATTCCCACATGTTTACAACATTTCAAAAATACAACTTAATGTAATTGGATTCGTCGTTTAAAAGATACGACGAAACGCCACGCGGAAGCTTTTAACTTTATCGTGTTCGGTTCCTCTTCGAGCTTGATCTTCATCCGGGCACTCTTGGCATTCACCTATGATCAAAACCAACTTAAAAGTTAGTTTTGATAGTTAGATAATGAGTTTAAACAAGTTCCATGGGTAAAACAAGCAAAAAATAAAATTTTTCTGGAACTAGGGGCTTCGCATGACGCCAAGGGGCTTCGTGTCACGCCTAGCCCCCTTTTTCACAGATTGTTGCTTAACAATTGCTGCATATTCCCAGCATGACCCGACTTCACGGAAACGAGCATAACTCTCTCGTTTTTTCTCCATTTTACCCGATTCTTTTTCCTACGCGTCCGTAATTTAATTCTCCATCACGTGGAGTTAAAATCCAACATCCTACATAATAAAATTTCAGACTTTAACTCTTCGGCTTATTACCCTTTTTACCAACTTTTGACCCGTTCGTGATTTCATCTAACAAACTTGTTTGTGGCCCTTGTTTCTTTTGTAAACATATTATTATGATTATTTCCTATTGTACAAGGCTCAATTCATGGGTTATTACACATTCTTAACCCGCTTCGCGAATACTTCTATTTTGACCCGTTAAGGGCATTTATGCACTTTTTAAACTTAATTTACGTCTGTTCCTTGCATGCATCGTAATTCCACCCGTCCATATTAATTGGTTTTCCACCACAACTATGATTGTGGTGGGTTTAATGTGATAGACTATTTATTCCTAGTTCTATCCCTCAAATATGTCATTTTACGGAAAATACTCGTTTCAACTCGTTGGACACTAAGGTCCCATATCATCCCTTTTTTTACTTATCCTAAGGTTTTAATCTATCAAAACACTTATTTCTAATAGCCTTTAAAGGTTGTTTACCCGATTTTTCCATCAAGGGCATTTTAGTCAACTTTAGCCCCCCATTTACGACGAAGGGCATTTGCTAATAATTTGACCCCAAAATGTATGTTTAACCACAATCGTATTTATACGTACCTGGCTCGAGTCAACCTTGTGACCCGTTTCGACACCTTGCTTTTATTACCGATATTCTATGGCGATGCAATTATCCAAATTACTATTCGCTCCTGTAACACATGTCTTGACCAGCACATTAGTTGATTTCGTCAAATGGCGTTATCTCCACCATTTAACCCGTTCGGCCTATAAAACCCAACATTTTCATATGTAACGAAACATGGTTTTTAAATTACTAATCACACATCCGACCCATTTTGGATTTTCTCACTAGATCCCTTTTTCTCCTAAAGTCACTTCTTATATTTTTAACCCATTCGGCTTACGCTATGGGTGTCCTTTGAACTTTAATTTACTTTAGTCGATACTTGACTAAATTTCCATTTTTGCCTCTTTCGCCATTAATCATGGTTTAAAACGTTTTTATTCGTTCCGACCCAATTCGTTTCGTGTCGGAACCAATAATTCGAACCTAATCCTTTGTCGTATTCATCGCCTATAAAATAAACACGTATACTACAAGTGGGTGTAAGTCTTACTTACCTTGCATCCGAAACTCGTTTTTCTTTTACACTTGATTCATTTGACCCGCTTCCTTCTCAAGCCTTCACCTAGCTTGTCAAGCATCAAACTATAATCATAATTAGTAAGATGGTTAGACTAGTCATTATCACACACGACTATTCCATCTTACGAATTCTATGTTGAGTCTACTATTCGACTTCATCATTTATTTGTTCAACTTATCAAAAGCTAACTACTTTTAATCACATGATTTTACAACATTAAGTCTAAATCAACATAGTATTTAGAACCCTTTTCATAAGCTTTAACGCATAATTCTTTATAATAATCAAATATGCATTTTTACCCAACTTTTAGCATTTTAATCCTCACTTAGGCGTTTCATCAAACACCTAGCGGGTCAGATTTTTTTTATATCATCAAAACCAAGTTTATGACTTGTAATTATCATCTAAATTAGCTTCGATTAGACAATTCTACACATGTCTTAACATCCATATTTCTGAAATTTACTCTTAAATTCAGATTATGCTAGAACAAGATCATAATTCTAGGGTTTATCAAGTTTTCTTCAAGTTCATTAATCATCTACAATGGTGATTATGAACTCTATAATTAACATGAAATCTTTTAACAAGATTTCACCTAGGGTTCATCCCTAAAACACCATATCCCTTCTAATTTCATTCATGCATGACACAATCAAGCTAAATTTCGATTTTTCATCATTAACCTAGAATTTAAGATGAATCAAAACATCAAAATTTTGCATACCTTATGATCTTTTCAGCGAGGTGATCACTAATTCGTGGTTAGAATTTGATTTGGGACTGAATTGAACCTCCAATTGATCAATTTTTAGTGAGCTAGGGTTTGGAGATGAGCTCTTGGTCGCTCCTGCGTTCTGATCGATCCAGGCACCCACTTAGGTGAGTGTTTGGAGTTTATTTTATTTACTAATAATTCAAGTTTCCATTTTAGCCATTCTAGTCCCTCAATTATTGTTTTCTTTGTGATTTAAGAGTTTTCCATTATTGTTTTAACCACACTTAACTTACTAGGTTAGTATTCCTAGTTACTTAGTGGTTTTCGGGGGAGTCATATCCCGTTTTATTTTTAAGTCTCGTTAACTCGGGTTTCTTATAAACTTTGTTTTCTCCAAGCGTTTATTCTTCTTTTTGATTAATATTAGGTTTATTTATTTGAGTCCTAATATTTATCGGGTTAATTTTTACCACTAACGGTATTTTACCCGTCTTTACTATTAACGTGGTTTGATTACCAAACCCGTTTTTGGGATGTTACAAGTCTACCCCCCTTAAAGAGGTTTCGTCCCCGAAACCTTATTTACGTAGTTCATTGGTTTAATCAAACGAACCTAGTTTCGTTTTCAAGGCTCCCGTTTCCTTTGGTCAACAGTTTTCATGTATACTGACGCGTACCTCTTTCATGTGTAAGGCCTCGCGGGCCGTTACTTACAGCTTACAACTCTTTATCTTTATTGACTGAGTTGTCACTTGACCACTTAGTCTCGTTAGTCTTTTAATAGGTCTATCCCGCGCTTGTGTTATATTAACAAGCGCTTGTATTTGTTATGACGCTTTCTTAACTTTGAATAGTTTTACCTGCTAGACTAATTAGTCGCCGTCACTTCATACCCCGTTACCCGGGTATGCTATTTGCCATCTCCGGCCTTATGTATGTTTAAAATTTTCTAAGTCACCCCGTACTACTTAGGTTTTGTTAAAACGTTACTTTTGACTAAAAACTAAATTCTTAGCTTACGTTTCCTCTTTGTCGTACATCCTTCTCCCGTTTCTAGGAATGTTACTTCCGAGAATTCTAGTCCTTTCCGTTATTATTTGATGCGGGGATTTATAACAATTTCCCAAGCTTAACCCCTATGACCCTTAGGTTCTTTCCCTTAGCCTCGTAGGCTATTTATTTAGATTTTCACCTTTTTATCCTTTCTAAGGTGAGACCTTTACAATACGTTTCTTTCTATTTGTGACCCGAAGATCTTTTTGGTCCCGTAGACTTTAACACTATTTATGATCCCGCAGGTTAGGATGATCCCGTAGATCATCTTTTATCCATGTCTATATTCAAATGTATATATACATATGTAGTTTCAAAGCATCTTTTATTATGTTTGGAATTGTTTATTTTCGTTTTTGAACTCTAGTTGGCCTTGACCGTAGTCTAAAGCTACATTGTTTTCTTTCGAATTATATTTCTGACTTTATGACTTCTAACGTCATTTATACGTCGGTTTGTCCTACACTTACCGTTACCCGGTTCTTACCTATACTTCTTTACGACCCATCACGTAGGTTCATTAATATTTCGCGCTTCCATTATTCAGTTTGCGCTTACTTGCACTACCAAGTTTTTATACCTTATTTATCTCGTTTGACTTGTTCGTGTGAAATTTCATCACTTGTGAACATCAAACTCCATTCTTTATTCGACCCGTTCAACTTTAAAATAGTTGAGCGTAGTTATTGACATTTCTGTTTGCAAATTCTCATTGTCTTTTAGTCATGACTCATATTCCGAGTCTTTTGACTTTCTATCTCGCGTTCCCGTCTCTTGGTTTACGCATTCTTTACAAATCCTACCCATTCATCGGGTATCATTACCGTAATTATTTTCAAGTAACCATTCTTATATGGTTTTAGACGTTATTTTAATTTATTTGGTCGTCTTAGCGAGATCCATCGCTTTTATTCAACCAAGTCCTTTATTCTTTATTTAATTCGTTTGACTTGTCCATGTGAATTTCATCACTTGTGACAGTCAAACTTTTATCCCTATGCCTTAGCATTCCTATTGGTTGGTCTGTATTTTCTTTTTACTTGATCCTTGTCCCTTCTCTCGGGCTCGTTATTCTTACGTAATACGTTTCCGTCATCCGACTTACGTTTACGTTTACTATCAAACATCTTACTTATTTGATTCATTTGGGTACCATTTAAGTTAGTCCCATTCACCCCACCCTTACTACATCGGACATAAATGTGTCCGCTATAAGAAGTTCATGGTATCATATGCCACTACTTACTTGGCCAGAGTAAGCGATTAACACATGACACACATGACCTTTTTATAGTTTTCACATCACGCCCTATGTAAGTAATGCCTCTATTTGTTTCTCTTGGAAACAATATCCCGAATACATTTTCTATTCGGTTTTCCAAGTTTCTAATTTACATATGCAACAATCATTCCCTACAAGTTTGTTGCATATTGCTATTTGTGCGTTTACATTTAAAAGCGTGCACCTGGTAATGTTTGCCCCGACGGGCGTTCCTTGCCGATAACCTTGTTCGCGGTCGTTACGCGATTTAGTCCTTGGTGAGCATGCTCCTCTTGTCATACTTCGGACTGTTCCTCTATCATATCCGTAATTTGTTCAACCCTCATCATCTTCAAATGCGAGTTTCCTCCTATTAGAACATTCATAAAAGTTAGTAATGTCAACTTTACTAAATGCCCGTATCATAATACAAGGCTTTTCTACTATACGTGTTAACGCACGTAATTTTGTTAACTATATCTATTATTTAATTGAGGTATCGTATATTACACGATAACCCTATGTGTTGTTTACAACACTTTTAACATGCTAAACCATTAAAATACACGTACTTACCGGATTTGCGATCAAGCCTCGAACCGAACACTAATCTTTATCAAGAGCATAAGGTTTAAGTCCAAGCATAGTTTTCCCACCATACTTGAATCTCTTAAACCAAGGCTCTGATACCAACTTGTAACACCCGACTTAATTAATCAAGATTTTATTAATAAAATACACATTTTAATGCTAAAATGTGACTTTACAAAAACTTTTCATACTAACATTCCCACATGTTTACAACATTTCAAAAATACAACTTAATGTAATAGGATTCGTCGTTTAAAAGATACGACGAAACGCCACGCGGAAGCTTTTAACTTTATCGTGTTCGGTTCCTCTTCGAGCTTGATCTTCATCCGGGCACTCTTGGCATTCACCTATGATCAAAACCAACTTAAAAGTTAGTTTTGATAGTTAGATAATGAGTTTAAACAAGTTCCATGGGTAAAACAAGCAAAAAATAAAATTTTTCTGGAACTAGGGGCTTCGTGTCACGCCTAGCCCCCTTTTTCACATATTGTTGCTTAACAGTTGCTGCATATTCCCAGCATGACCCGATTTCACGGAAACGAGCATAACTCTCTCGTTTTTACTCCGTTTTACCCGATTCTTTTTCCTACGCGTCCGTAATTTAATTCTCCATCATGTGGAGTTAAAATCCAACATCCTACATAATAAAATTTCAGACTTTAACTCTTCGGCTTATTACCCTTTTTACCAACTTTTGACCCGTTCGTGATTTCATCTAACAAACTTGTTTGTGGACCTTGTTTCTTTTGTAAACATATTATTATGATTATTTCCTATTGTACAAGGCTCAATTCACGGGTTATTACACATTCTTAACCTGTTTCGCGAATACATCTATTTTGACCCGTTAAGGGCATTTATGCACTTTTTAAACTTAATTTACGTCCGTTCCTTGTATGCATCGTAATTCCACCCGTCCATATTAATTGGTTTTCCACCACAACTATGATTGTGGTGGGTTTAATGTGATAGACTATTTATTCCTAGTTCTATCCCTCAAATATGTCATTTTACGGAAAATACTCGTTTCAACTCATTGGACACTAAGGTCCCATATCATCCCTTTTTATACTTATCCTAAGGTTTTAATCTATCAAAACACTTATTTCTAATAGCCTTTAAAGGTTGTTTACCCGATTTTCCCATCAAGGGCATTTTAGTCAACTTTAGCCCCCCATTTACGACGAAGGGCATTTGCTAATAATTTGACCCAAAAATGTATGTTTAACCACAATCGTATTTATACGTACCTGGCTCGAGTCAACCTAGTGACCCGTTTCGACACCTTGCTTTTATTACCGATATTCTATGGCGACGCAATTATCCAAATTACTATTCGCTCATGTAACACATGACTTGACCACCACATTAGTTGATTTCGTCAAATGGCGTTATCTTCACCATTTAACCCGTTCGGCCTATAAAACCCAACATTTTCATATGTAACGAAACATGGTTTTTAAATTACTAATCACACATCCGACCCATTTCGGATTTTCTCACTAGATCCCTTTTTCTCCTAAAGTCAATTCTTATATTTTTAACCCATTCGGCTTACGCTATGGGTGTTCTTTGAACTTTAATTTACTTTAGTCGATACTTGACTAAATTTCCATTTTTGCCTCTTTCGCCATTAATCATGGTTTAAAACGTTTTTATTCGTTCCGACCCAATTCGTTTCGTGTCGGAACCAATAATTCGAACCTAATCCTTTGTCGTATTCATCGCCTACAAAATAAACACGTATACTACAAGTGGGTGTAAGTCTTACTTACCTTGCATCCGAAACTCGTTTTTCTTTTACACTTGATTCATTTGACCCGCTTCCTTCTCAAGCCTTCACCTAGCTTGTCAAGCATCAAACTATAATCATAATTAGTAAGAAGGTTAGACTAGTCATTATCACACACGACTATTCCATCTTACGAATTCTATGTTGAGTCTACTATTCGACTTCATCATTTATTTGTTCAACTTATCAAAAGCTAACTACTTTAATCACATGATTTTACAACATTAAGTCTAAATCAACATAGTATTTAGAACCCTTTTCATAAGCTTTAACGCATAATTCTTTATAATAATCAAATCTGCGTTTTTACCCAACTTTTAGCATTTTAATCCTCACTTAGGCGTTTCATCAAACACCTAGCGGGTCAGATTTTTTTTTATATCATCAAAACCAAGTTTATGACTTGTAATTATCATCTAAATTAGCTTCGATTAGACAATTCTACACATGTCTTAACATCCATATTTCTGAAATTTACTCTTAAATTCAGATTATGCTAGAACAAGATCATAATTCTAGGGTTTATCAAGTTTTCTTCAAGTTCATTAATCATCTACAATGGTGATTATGAACTCTATAATTAACATGAAATCTTTTAACAAGATTTCACCTAGGGTTCATCCCTAAACACCATATCCCTTCTAATTTCATTCATGCATAACACAATCAAGCTAAATTTCGATTTTTCATCATTAACCTAGAATTTAAGATGAATCAAAACATCAAAATTTTGCATACCTTATGATCTTTTCAGCGAGATGATCACTAATTCGTGGTTAGAATTTGACTTGGGGCTGAATTGAACCTCCAATTGATCAATTTTTAGTGAGCTAGGGTTTGGAGAGGAGCTCTTGGTCGCTCCTGCGTTCTGATCGATCCAGGCACCCACTTAGGTGAGTGTTTGGAGTTTATTTTATTTACTAATAATTCAAGTTTCCATTTTAGCCATTCTAGTCCCTCAATTATTGTTTTCTTTGTGATTTAAGAGTTTTCCATTATTGTTTTAACTACACTTAACTTACTAGGTTAATATTCCTTGTTACTTAGTGGTTTTCGGGGGAGTCATATCCCGTTTTATTTTTAAGTCTCGTTAACTCGGGTTTCTTATAAACTTTGTTTTCTCGAAGCGTTTATTCTTCTTTTTTATTAATATTAGGTTTATTTATTTGAGTCCTAATATTTATCGGGTTAATTTTTACCACTAACGGTATTTTACCCGTCTTTACTATTAACGTGGTTTGATTACCAAACCCGTTTTTGGGATGTTACACTTTCTCTCGCAATTACACACTTCTAGCAAGCATTGTAACACTTAGCAACGATCTGGGCATTATCCTACACTGTATCCTGAGTTTTGAAATAATAAGAAGAACAAGGCAGCTGCGATTGTCAGCTCCGAGGTTTTATGCCGGAGATCTAGATTGATCAAGGGCTTTCCTCGTACATCTCGTGTCAATCCTTACATTCTCGCTCATTGTTTAATTGTTGGTATAGCTTGATATCCTGAGCTATATCCTGAAAACTGTTTTTCAAACAACTGAATCAGCATATTTCCTACAAACATTGCTAGCACACTACCTCACAAAACTAAGTTGATCACTAAATTGCTTAGGTACTTTTTGATGAAAACAATAAGCATCAAGTATTTATCTTACATGTTCATCCAAAATCCTGTGATTCCTTAAACATTTTCAGGTCTATTCATTATCACAATAGGTGACATGCACCCATTTCATGAACAGATCCAAACAAGAATTATTATCAATACCCAAATAGATCTATGGTTCCATTTTAACATCAAGCATCAAACACATAATTATGAACACAAGACTATGTTTCGTGACTATCATTTCAACAGTTGTTACCACCTTATCATCTAGCAATCATCGAACCAATCTAGCATACCATCCTAATCATGTTGTTCAAGCAAGTTATCAAACTACCATTAACATTTTCATTTAACATACAAATCATCAACCAAGTGTGCACCTTTATCATGTATTGAGAGAAGAGTATGCTAACCGGCTAAACAAGAGTGAGAGGTGTGTAGAAGAAATGAAGCTCCTAAGCAGTGACACTAGCTGCTGTTTCAAGGATGGTAACGTTGTCATCGAAGGATGATGATATTGTCGTCAGATTCCAAGGTGAAGAAGAGGATCTGATGTGTTTTTAGGGTTTTTCTTAGAGAGAGAAAGTATGTGAAGAGAGAGAGGGAGAGGAGGAATATTTTTGGGATTGCTGCCCAAATGATTGTTGCCAACATTCTCTATGTCGACTGAAATGGGGGTTTTATACCCGTCAAAGAATACCGCACACTAGTATGTGTGCGCCCCTTATGGGGTGTGCGGTTTCTTAGGGTTTCATCATGGGCTGAAAGTTGGGCCAAGTCCGCTAGTTGTGCGCTCCAAGTGGGTTGAAATAAGAGAGAGTGTGTGTGACTAAAACGTGGTGTGCGACCGAGGAAGTGTGCAGCTTGAGCCTTTGCATAGTTTATTTTTCATATAACATTCAAAATCACATAATTCTCGTTCAATATATTTACAAGGTTAACTTCACATAATCACTTCATGAGATAAAACGTGCAGGAAAACCCGAAGTGTCACATATTTACAGGACCTATACTACACTTATAGGCCTATACGGGTGTTATATCGTATCCTATAGTATCGTATTGTATCGTATTGTATCGTATTGTATCGCATTGTATTGCATTGCATTGCATTGTATCGTATTGTATCGTATAGTGTAGTATAGGTCTCGTATCAGTCCTTTATAGGTCTTGTATATGCCTACGATACTACATCTATAGTTCTATATGAGGCTTAAGGCTTATACGGGACCTATATTATACGATACTACACCCATACTATACTATACTATACGATATGATATCACACTTATAGGCTTATACAAGGTCAATACGTGACCTATACTACACCTATACGATGCTATATTTATCGTATAAAAATGATTAATGTTGTATAAAAAAAGTTTGTAAGAAATACTTACTTTTTTATTTATTTAAAATAGAAAACTTATTTTTTTATAAAACTTTGCTAAAACGATTAATATTGTATAAATGTTTCTAAAAACACTTATATACGCCGCATATAGGCCTATACACAGCGTATAGGAGCAGCCAGACCAGAACTGACATAAATAAGACACTGATTTTTATGTAATCCTATACGCTGCATATAGACCTATACGTAGCATATATAAACCCTAAAGTGTGCAAATAAGCAACTTGAGAGTGCCAATAGTTTGAGCTTTTCCAAATCCTACCCATTTCCATTCATCTATGATGGACGTTGAATACTACAAATCCAACAGTAAAAGTTCATTACACGATACACTTGACTGCCGTACAGTTCCATTTATTACAAAATAGCCCCTACTATATATTTATTTATTCTAATCAATAGTTCTCCCTTGTTGAAATCCTTGACCTAAAGGATGTTAATGAGATGGGAAGTCTGAAAAAACAGCTGGAACTCATCCTAGTATTCCCATGTAAAATCATCTGCAAGGTGATCTTTCCATTGAACCAATACTTGAACGGATGACCCTGTTTAACCATTCTTCGTTCAAGAACTACAGGCAGTTGAAATGTAAACCTTAAAGCTTTCGGTATAGGAATGACTTGAGTAGTTGGACCGTGAGCTCTCTTCAACAAAGAAGGATGAAAATTGGAATAAATCTGGGCCTACGGCGGTAAATCTAGCCTGTATGCAGTGGGTCCAATCTTTTTCACGGTAAGATATGGCCCGAAGTATATAAAGCCATCAGGGACATCTTGTTATTCTTAGCTGCACGAACAGATGCTCGGTGTGTGTTGGTCAACTGTTTCATTCGATTTTGTGCTGTTTGTAAATATGAGTTTTTTTCCCAAAGTGGTGTTGGAGGAAAAACTATTTACCATTTTGGTGTTCTCTAAAAACTATTTACCAAAATAGTGTTTTTATTACTCTTTATTAATTTTTTTTATTAACTCCTTTACTTATTATCATAAGTAATTAAAAAAGGGCATACTTCCTGCCGATGTTTTAGTCTAATCAGTTCCTCCATTGCTAAACTGCATCGCCATCCCATTGAATCGACATCACTAATTTAAAGATCAACTTCGATCACGAAACAGATATTTTCATCTCCATGATTGATTGAAACACTATTTTATTAAAGACAATAGAATAGTTTGTATGTTTGCGATATCTGAATATACCATCGATTTTTGTTCATATATTTCAACTTTAATTTGAATAGTCTGTTTGCGAATTCACCACAATGTTGGATTTTTTTAACTATAATATCGGCATCCATTGACTGTATATATGGAGTTTGACTTTAAACTTTTTTTTTGTGTGATTTCACCCTGAAGTTATATTCTATATGAACCAAACTGTCATCTATTGCATTTTTTTAATCCATGGACATTTGTTTGTTTGTGACTTCACAATAGAATTTGATTTTTTTAATAGAAGGCCTTTAGTTTTTTACAACTAGAATGCCTTTATATTTTTTTGACTTTGAACAAAATGCCACAAAGTATACACTGTCACACTACGTTGATCCGGAAAAAGAAAATGAAATATAATAATCGAAAAAGAAAATGAAATATAATGAATTGCTAAGAAAAAAAATAAAGATAAAAAGCAGTAGTATAATGCGTTGATGGAAAATAAATATATATATGATTGATTAATTGAATAAAAAGTACAAAATATGAACCAACGGAAACCAGGAGGGAATGAGTCGTTTTCTTTAATCCAATAAATAAATGAAACTATGAAAAAGTTAATAAAAAACAATAAAAACACAATTTTGGTAAATAGTTTTTAGAGAACAACAAAATGGTAAATAGTTTTTTCTTAAACATCACTTTGAAAAAAAAAAAACTCCAGTAAATATAGCTTTAATAGCTTATGGGAATCCTCACAAGCACACATAGCCTCTTTAACCTGAAGGTAGAAAATCCGCATTACGTTGTCCCCTCTGAGATTCTACATTCAAATTGCTTCATCGACCACAATTTTGATAATATTTTCAAGATATCAAATTTTTCCTTATACGATAAATACCTTTGAAGTTTGAATCATTCACCCTTCAGCCTCGCATAAAAAGGAAGAAAAAATGTTTCAGTCACCATAGAAACTGATATTCCGGTTGCCTACTGTTCGGATCTATATGCATATATAAAATAAGAGTGGAACTAAAAGGAAAAAATCACAAATTCAAGCACAGCATACCACTAATCCAATCTGTGCCAACATTCTCAAGAAGCCATAACAGGTTTCTGAATTGATGTTTTCAGGTTCATCAAGAACATGTTTTTGATTTATATAATTGGTTTTATACTGCTATTCTATGCAGTTAATGCGGTAAAATATTGGATATCGGTCAAGGACTGATATTTGAAATATTGGTTATCTCGGTGAGATATCGTTAATTTTAATATAATGCAGAATTTATATACATAGCAATTTAACACCAATAATTCAGAGAGATATCAGTGATCTATCGGTTAAATATCGGTGATATATCGGTCAAATATCGGTGATATATCGGTCAATATCGCCGATAATATCGATACCGGTATTTTGACCGATATTTGACACCGATATTTTACTAAGGGGCCGATATGACCGATATATCACCGACATTAACTGCATAGCTTCTATTATTCATTAGTCAATTATACAATTGTATATTTATTATTGTAAGTCATTTGATACTTTTTATAAATGGCTCACTAGAGACCTTTTGATCAAAACGCGTTTTAACTTTTGAACCATACCTAAATTTTAATAGACCGTTTGACCCGTTACACTGCTCGTTTGTCCGGGCTTAATTTTGAGTATATTTTCGTTGGAACGTACAACAAACAAACTTTGAGCCATCATCATGAAACATATACTTCAATTTCATGGAACTTTTTTTTAAAAGCAACAAAATGGATCTAAAAGTGGCAGGTAGCTAAAATTTTACAGTAACTTCAAAAATATGACAGTTGAAATCACTTTCTGATATATAAGTAGTATTTTCTCTCAGTGCAAATTAATTCTGTGTTTTAGAGAAAGTGTTATATGACTAAAAACAAAGAGTATAGCAATTGGTCTTCTAAATAAAACAATCTGGATGGATTATACCAATTAAACACGATTAACTTTTGCATTTCAAGCTAGCAATTCTCTAGCCGTATACGTCATCAACAATGGTATATATCCTCTAAAAAGCATATGTGCACCTTGTTAAGCATCTGCAATTGTGGTCAGTGATCAATCAATGATTATGCGCAAGGATGGACTCAACCATGTACACTGTTGTTATGACCTTGACAGTGGTTGTGCTTCCGAACTACAATAGAATAAAGAAGTTGGTTATAAAAATAATAATACCGAAAGGATGTAATGAATGAACTTAAGTCACTTTTGTGGCAGATCACATAGAAGAAAAGGGAACAAATATCAGCTTGAATTGCATACATGTGTATTCAAGATATTATCATACAATGTTCGATTTAGTAGTAATTCAATTAATGTGGGGTAGCCCACTCGGTAGAGGTACATGCCTCTTAAGGGGGACGTCTCAGGTTTACCTGGGCAAGAGGAATAATTTAAAATTATCGGTGTAAAGAAGTAACATCTGCCATTCAAAAACAAAGTAATAATTCACTTTGAGATCTAGAAAACCGATATAAATAGATGCACTAAGCACAAAACAGAAAACAGAGCATGATGTGGATTTTCTACTTTTAGGTTTGCAGGAAAGGTTTTGGTGTGTGATCAACTATGAAGCAAATTATATCAACTAGCTAGATTGTTTTTTAATAAAACCAAGTGTTATGAGGGTACACGTAAAAGTTCTAAACATCAATAACGGGGTCATTTGTGTTACAACCTAGAAACACAATCGAAGTCCTTGAATCAGGTTACTGCTTGATCATAAATCGAAGTCATTTGTGAGGCCATGATCAAAATCATGGGCAGATCTTAGTCCCCCCCCCCCCCCCCTCTGTTATTTCGCTTTGTAGAGTAATTGATAATTTGAGAAATCATGAAATGACAATTGGCAAATATAGAACACAGACCAACAAAGCCGTAAGGTAATGTGTATAATCTCATGTAGCCTGGTATACCAAATGTGTAGCATTGAAGCATGAAATAGTATATTCATTTGAATAGTAAAAATCAAACAGAACACCAAAAAACCCAAATTGGGGCATGTCTAAAGAAGATGTGACGCATGATCAAATAAAATATAAGCATGCTACCAAGAACATAAATATAGCAGGCAAATAGTTAAAAGCCAAAACAATCATCCCAATTAGTCAATAACCCACAAGATCATATAAGGTCCACCACTTTTGATTCCTATTTCCTAGTGACAAAAACCAAAACTAAGGTATCATCCACATAACCCATAGGTGAAGCAATAGGGCCCTCCACAAAATCAAAATGTATCATGGTTCACAACCAATATCTATATGACAGGGGATGCAATCTGAGTATACTTTCATTGATCAAGAAACAAAATCTGAGCCATCATCAAGGAACATGTAGACCAGTTTCTTGAGAAAATCACTAAACAACGAAATGGGAAAATAAAACATTTTTTTACATCTCCAAAGCACTGGTAGTATATCAGCTACATGGAGTTGTTATATCAAGCACACGGTCCTATATATTATTGTAGGAAGAAAAGACTTGGTATGCTGCAACATATATCAAAGCGAAAAGAGATATGAAAAACATCATATATAAAACAGAGACGCCAAAGATGCGACCAAAATGCACAAGGAAACTATTTTTCCCAAGTGAGCAGTAATGGCATAAACAGAGGTGGGATCAAGACCTGCAGCGGAAATGACAAGTTCGGCTGCAGAAGCCAGACCAAAGATGAGGAGAGTGGTAACAGAGAACATGATGAGTCGAGGGTGAGTTTGGAAAGGGAATCCAGGTACGCCCTGAGACTTGATTTCTGCCAATGCTATGAGAGCACTGATTATAAAGGCTAGAGCAGAATGGGGCATGGTAACACCTTCTTCCCCGAATGCTACTCGCGGGTAATAGTTAGTCCAAAGTTGGCGCAGAGGAGCAAGTAGACTACCACGTATTGCTAATGATGCTACACTAACGATGTGGCCGATGGTGACAAATGTACCAAGTCTGGTGTCTGCCGGTTGTGGCCGATCCGCGACAGCAATTTCGATTTGTATGGTGGACTCACTCATCCTGTTTTTCCTTTTTTTTTTCTTTTTTTTTTTTTTTTGAGATTTGTTGGAGGATGAGAGATTGGATTTCTAAAGTAGGGTTTTATAGTTGGACTGTGAAATGATAAATACATTAAAAATATATACTTTGGTTGACCAATGTTAACGCTGGTTCTTAGCTGTCACTTCACTCGACTATGTATAAGGGCTGGATCTTCGCTGTCACTTAAAAGTAAAATTATATTTACAAAAGAATCCTACGGTTTCCAGGGTTCTTGTAATTTTATTTCCACAAAAGCACGTGGCGGTTCCCGGGTTCTTGTACGAGATGGGGTTGAATATTAAACTTTCATGGTTTCATGTCAAAGTCGAACTAGCATCTTTCGATTCGATCATTTTTGATCGAACACCGAACGAGTATCGAGCGCCGTAGAACAAAAAAGGAAAGCGACGATGGGGATGTTAGTTTTCAAAGTAAAGTGCGGTTTATGTTCCTGAGGTTTCGTTAATTAGAAAACAAGTATAAATTTAATAAATAACAAGTATAAATTTAACAAAGAGTAAATTACATGTTTTGTAATTTATGTTTACACCAAATTGCACGCGGTGTCCTTTCCCTTTACAATTGACGGGTTTTGTACTTAATATTTCAAAATCTTGCAAGCTATGTCCTTTCAGCCTAACCCAGTTTATTTTTTTGGTTAAATAAGATCATGTGCATATCACATGAGGGTAAATCTGTCTTTTCCACTACCCTCTCCAATTTTTCCCCAAAAAAAAGAACCCAAACCCTAAATCATTTCCCCCTCTCTGTACCAGTTCACCGGTGTTCACGCCAGTCTCAGGCCCAAGGGATTACTATTATCAGTCACGTCAGCCCATCTACACGTCCGTTGTCGGTCGACTGTCTAGTATTACTCGCCGGTGGATAATTTCCAGTTCCCGCTGTTATATTCAGCGGCCCTAACTGCAGCGACGTCAACACCGCCTCACCAGGCGGTAATAATGTTGATGGCCGTGCAAAACGCTCCTATCACACCAGGGAATTAAGCATACATTCCACCTTATTATTACATGCCGCCTTATGGGTACATGTCGCCTTAGATGTACGGTTTTGGGAATCCGTACGAAGGATGTCAATCAACACAATGGGGCTATCAGTACTGTAAAACCCCAAAAACGGGTTTGGTAATCAAACCACGTTAATATTAATGAAAGGGTAAAATACCGTTAGTGGTAAAAATGAACCCGGTAAATATTAGGATTTAAATAAATAAACCTAATATTAAATAAAAGGAGAACGAATGCTTTTGAGAAAATAAAGTTTACAAGAGGCCCGAGTTAACTGGACTTAAAATAAGCGGGTTATAACCTCCCCGAACCCACTAAGTTAACTAGAAATGTTTAACCTAGTTAATAATATGAAATATTGTTGGAACTAAGTAGGTTGTGGCCTACTTAATAACTAACCAAACATGAGGGACCAAAAAGGGAAAAGCTGAAATTTAATAATAAAAATTAAAACAAAACACAACACACAGTTAGTGTGTGTGTGGGGAACAATCTGGAGAAGCACAGGGGAGCCAAACCCTTGTTCATTCATTATCATCAAAATGAAGGGTGAATTGGAGCTCAAACCCATTAACGAACATGAATTAATGATCACCTACACAAGGGGATCATGAGGTATGTCTTAAAACTTAGATTGGTGAAAGTTGTAATTTGAGACAAGTGGATTACTTGCAATTAAATTGTTGGATGATGATCCAAAGATGGAATTATGTCACACCCCCAAAATCCACAAGCGGAGTATCACCGCAGGGAGCGTGACTGACCAGGATCCAGCCACCAATCATATTAAACAACATAAATAAATAAAATCCAAACCAAACAATATAATTGGTGTCGAAACAATTCAACAATGTTTAAGTTATCAGCTGAAGCATTAAATTCAAAACCAAAACATAAGTTTAAAGTTCATAAGTTTATCATGAACACACAACTGTCCATGTTCCACAACGACTCCTCCCGTGCAAGCTCCCGCTAAGTACCTAACGACCTGCAGGGCATGTAACAACGAATCAACAACAAAGTTGAGTGAGTTCACAGTTGGCTGTCCATTTTAATGTTTTAAAAACCCTAAGTTATTTCGAAAACCACGAGTTAACCAGTTCCTTGTTTCCCAAACCATAACCGGTGAGGGCTACCCCATGTTGTAAACCACTAGACTCGTTACCATATCGACTACTGACTGGAGTCATGTTTATGTGCCATGCGTCAATGTCTATCATCATTGACTAAGTGCCCAAGTACATTAGTCCACTCTCGTCCTCTGCGGCACGGTGTGAGGCTTGTCATACCTAATAGCGCTATCAACTAATGACCCGATCGCCAATGGCCCGATGATTAAGTCGATATAAAAATGAGGGACTTCATGATAGAGTTTTATGTAGTAAGTTATATGTTGTCATCCTTCCTAAGGAGGATGGAGGTAGGCATTCTACCCAAGGAGAATATGCAGGTTTCATTATAGTTCCTTACCCCATTCCCAAACCACCGGGAATCCCATGATTTATAGAAAGTGTGAACTCACCTTAGATTAGCTCGGCAGATAATTAGAAGGTCACTTGAGCTAATTGGGGTCAACCACGTCCTATCATGGTTATCATACAAGTCAGGTCTAGGTTCAGGTATGTAACAACCCTCGGTAAAACCAACATCCTTATAATAATTTCCGACACTCCGGTATATTATAGAATGTCTCAATATGTCTTATATTACACCCCGTATGTGAAAACCGAGCCCGATATATGTTATAGTTTATAAAATAAATGAAAAACATAAAATGTTAAGCTGAGGCGGGTCGCGTAAGACCTCACCTCAACTTCACGCGGGCCGTATCAAGACTAGAATTGACTGCGCTGATTTCTTTAGTTCAAGCGGGCCGCGTAAAACCTCGTCTAAGTTGACGCGGGCCGCGACAGATCATGAAACGCGGAGACATCAGGTGATGACACGTGTCATCATCGTGGCGGACCTGCGTATCGAATCAGCTAAGCTATATGTTGACCGTGTGTTGACGCGGGCCGCGTAAAGGTCCCTTATCTTTTACGCGGGCCGCGACAGGACCATATTACACAACTATAAATAGATAGCATCAGATTACAATTTCCGTCGCTCATTCTCAATTCTCAATCTCGAATTCTCTGATATTTGGCATAATTTTCAAGTATAATACCCCCTAATTAGCGAGGTTCTGCTCCGTTGTAAGAATTATAACCCCAGTTTTATAATAGTTACGCTGCCCGATTGATTTAGGGTTCCGTAACAACTGTCGTGGTTCTGCCCGACGTAGTTGTTGGAATGCCGTCTCGGGGAGGGTATTATTAATATTTTCAAAGGGTTATGGTACTAACCAATGTACATTTGTATAAATTATAGATTATATCCAGGAAACCCTTACGAAAAGCCTAAGACAGCTATGTGAGTAATCTCCTTTTTGTAAACAGTTTTTACAAAACCTTAAATGTTTTACTATGAAATTTAGCGGTGATTGAGTCTTTGTAGTTCTTCAATTACTGCCGGTATTATGGGGTTTTGTATACAAAATTTACTACGAGTAGTAGTAAGTCTGAATGACAGTGCATTACCATTGGACGACGAGTTAGCCAATGGGTAATTTGACCATAGCCATAGATCCGGTCGAGTGGCAAATACTGAATGAGTAATTGTGTAGAAATAAACAATGTGATCGCTCTCAATACTGTTTTAATTGATAAAATGTTTCTTGATTAAACTGGGATTCACTCACCAGTATTTCCGACTGACAAATGTTTTTAAAACGCGTTACAGGTAACACAATGTGAACAGCCAATTAGTGAGAAGCCAGCTAGAGAGCACTGAAGGCTTGGGAAAATGTGGCTATAAAAGTTACCTAATAAACGATGTTTTAAATTCAATAAAATAGGGTCTGTCCCTATAAATGTATTGTAATAAGAAACTTGGGTTTTTCCCATGTTATTATTAATATCAAATATGGTGGTTTTACTCTGATAAACATTTCCTAACTACGGTCCTGATGTAAATTCCGCAGCAAGATTAATTAACCTGATACCACCACAACTGAGATCGCGTCCGCCCGTTCCCGGAAATATGGGATCGGGGGTTGCGACATGGTAACACACATACGTTACACGCATAAACTAACAGCTCACATACACAGAATGTTCATGGGAGACACGTAGTATCATGGCAACTGATTAAACAACACTTAGCACGTTAAACAGTAACATTCAAGTTCACATGTAAGGCCCAATTGTGCGATTCAAGTGATTTGGGCCCGTGAAGATGTGTGAGCCCAACTGTGTTGTACGAGTCATTATGTGCAGCCCAATGAATGCTCGGCCCACAATCAATGATTGTGCGATCCGTCCTTGATTGTGCGATCCAACCATTACCCAACCCAAATAAAATGTACGGCCCAATAAACAATAACAGTTCAAATACTTGTGCGGCCCAACATGTTGTGCGATCTGCACTGACTTGTGCGATCCACACCATGTTGTGCGGTCATGCATAAAAGGGTTGTACAATGTGCTTCAACAGTGGTACTATATGCAATCCTAGCTTGTGCGCTTGAATTTATGCGATTAGTTCTTGTGCGACTCAGGACTTGTGCGATCAGATCTTATGCGATTAGATCTTGTGCGATCAGTTTTCATATAAAATCATAGCAATCCAAAACAAGGTAACTAATAAAGATGTAACACTAACCAGAGAACCGAATAAACTAGCTTGATCGAGATGGGAGAGCTTCGGGTGAGGGGATTGCCGTCGTACAAGGAGAAGAGAAAGAGAAAGAGAGAGAGAGAGCTTAGGGTTTGTGTGTATTTTTGTTTTACAAATAATGAGAAACAAAACTCCCTAAGGGGTATGTGTATGCGTATAAGAGGAGTGGGCCGAACCCATTCTTGGGCTGCCCTTGGGTCACGAATTCAAAACAGGCAAACATGATTGGGCCGAGGAGAGTGTGTGACAAGGGACAAGATGTGCGGCCCAAAGGGTTTGTGCGATCGGACTTATGTTGTGCGACCAAGCTATGTTTTACACACATACTTCCAACACATTCACGTAACACGTAACATAACACGTAGCATTCAAACTCATAATATTCCATTAAAATCAAACATATCAATTAGTCACGTGATGTTCATACAAGTTACATCAAACACAATGAAAGGATCCAAAATACGAGTTGTCACAAATTAGGTATAGCTGTATGCTTAATTTTGTTAGACGTAAGGAAGTTATGAGATAATTGAGATAAGATCACTTGTAAGTGATTAACAAGTAGATTATGAAGTGGGTTTTGATTATATAATGAAGATAATGATATACATGTGCTTAGAATCATCATATATGATAGTAAAAGCAAGATACTTGAACAATTTATTAATTTGAGTACATGTTCATACATGATTTGAAATGGGTTATTGTATGTTATGATGAAATTGGTGATTATGTTCATGTAAATTGATGTTTGAAATCATGTTATCTACTAGTAGATATGTAGAACTTGATTATATTAGATGTTCGGATGAATGTCTAGTAATATGATGAAACGGGTTTTAGATATAGATGAAAACCCTTAGTTCTTGCATAATGAATGAATAAATTAGCTTTAATAATCGAGAGCGAAGTTAACTTGATAGAAAAAATCGCTTGAATTTGTTAAAGTGATAGGAATGAGATGAACTTGGTTAGAAATTTCGTTAAAACAGTGGCCTAAAAATAACGCCTACCGGGTAACTGATGAAATGCTTAAACGTGTTATTGAACTCAATTGAGCTTTTCATATGTTAAAGGGCAATTGACTTTTGAAAGTCAAACTGGCCTATAATAGGATTAAATGATAATTTTGATAGAAATGTGTAAGGTGGAAAAAATCGTGTTAGACGATGATTAATCTAACCATCTATAAATGATAGTTTGACGCTTCACAAGCTAGGTGGAAGCTTGGGGAAGAAGCGAGTCAAACGGATCAAGTACGGAGGAAAAGCATATTTGGATGCACGTAAGTAAAGCTTACCTTTTTCTATTAGATCGCCTACTTGTGGTAGTTGTTATGAATAAGGTAAATTGGTAAATTAATTATGATGATCCGATGCGAAACGATACGGGTCGGAATAAGTAAAAAGCGTAAAAAGGGGTAAAACGGTAATTTGATCATGTGTTGACCGAATAAACAAAGAGTTTTGGAAAAAGATGTATTATGCGGTAAACCATAATGAGTGAAAGAGTAATATGGTAGTTTGGCTACGAGTTAACGGATAAACGTTGTTTTGAAAAAAGACTCTCTACGGCGTAGGACATGGTGAGTCAAAAGAATTAACAAATGATTTTTTAAGTAATATGATCGTACGGTGTAAACCAGAACGGATTATATGGATGAGATGGAAAATAAATACCATCTCACAAGGATAAAATGGTCATTTAGACCAAACGGGTCGAAGGTGATGATATCACCATTTGACAATATCGACTAATGATTGTTTGTCGAGTCTTATGCTTACAAAGGTGAATAGCGATTGGAAGTTTCGTTGCTATTAATTAGCGGTCATTAAATCAAGGTATTAAAACGGGTCTATGCTTTAACCTAAGCCAGGTATGTGTAATGGGACAAACTCTCATTGAGGACTTATGGTTCGATGAGAGTTAACCGAAGTTAAGAATGAACATTGGGTTACCAATAGGAAACCTAATACTCTAAATTATGGTCATTTCGTTTTTAGAAACATAGTGATTTTTAAATAAGATAATAGCTAAAATGTGCGATTTTGGTTGAACCTGCTATTAAAAGTCTTTCGTCGTAAAAGAGGGCCTAAAGTTGACCAAAACGCCCTTGAATGATAAACCGGACGAACGACCCATAAGGGTTGTTTGAATATGAGTTTTATAATTGGTAGGATCCTAATGGCAGGATACGATGGTAGATGAACAAAGATCATTGAGAATAAGAGATATGATGGGTTGTAGATAAATTAAGTTTAAAGTGCTTAAACCTCATAATGAGTCAAAATAAAACATGCATAAACCGGGTAATGGTTGCGTAATTATTGAAAATTGTTAATCCAGATAGCAGATTTTAACTCTATACGCTAGAGAATCAAATTACGATCACGTAGGAAGAAACAGGAGGTAAAACGTATAAGAATTGAGGGAGTTATGACCATTTAAGTGAAAAATGGTATTGCAGGGAAAAATGCACCTCCAGCAACAATCTTTCTGTCAAAAAGGGGCTGTCGCGCCCCGCGACGGGTAAATGTGTTTACCGTCGCGCCCCGCCACACCCTTCACGCCCCGCAAAGGGTTGTTCCAAAAAAAGGTCCCGGCCCGCGACGAGCTAAAAAGCTGGCGAAAGTTGTTTGTTTGATTGTTTCTGTCTTACAGATTCGTTTAGACGTGTTAAACTTCGTAGGACTAACTCATTTCATGATTTCTGAAATGTAGGTATATCTAGAAGTGCCGGATGATGGTCAATCTCAATGAAGAACCGAACACGCTCAAAATTTAAGCTTCCGCATTACGTTTCGTCATTACGCGATTAAATGACGACATTATGTTGAAATGTTTTAAATTTCAAGATGTTTTATGAAACTCATATTTTCAAATGTATGTGTATTTGTATACACACGTTTATATGCTAAACTTATATGAAAGTTCGATAAATAAATTAAGGGTCTTACAAGTACTTGCAACCCCTATTTGGTATGGCGGCGCCGGTCCATACTCCACGCCCGATAACACCACCACGACGGCGACATCGGATGGTAATATTTCTAATGCAAGACAACGGCTTAACTACGTCCAAACTGGAACATTAATAGTTACATAGGCTGCAATCCCTTCCGCTACTCAAGGTTCGCCGATAGTAATACCAGTGGACCCAGAAGAAGACGAACTAACTAGACCATACGCCAGCCGAGGTCACGTTAGGTCAAAATTTTCTAGGCAGATAGCCGAAGCCCCTATAAAGGATAAGCCAAATATGCCACCAATAGTAGGCAAATATGATGGGACCAGTGACCTAGATGATCACATCAATCTTTTTCGAAGTGTAGGTGAAGTAGCTTTATGGCCAATGCCTCTATAGTGCTAAATGTTTGTCTAGACCCTAGTTGGGGCGACTCGTGTTTGGTGGGATAGCCTACCAATCGTGGGGATTGATAGTTCGATGAACTGGTGTCAAAATTCTCGCAACAATTCAGTCAACAACGGAGGCACACCAAAGATCAGAACGAAGTATTACATATACACAGACGAGATAATGAGATAGTAGAAAACTTTTGGCAAGGTTCAATAAAGAAAGCATAGCAATACCTGGGTTGACCCAGGACTTGGTGTGCGAGGCTTTTTTACAAGGAGTTAACGATGATGAATTGCTCAGGAAGTTGCACGACAGAAACGGGGTTCCTGACATTATAGAAGAAATCATGAAGATCGCTAAAGTATATGTGCGCCTGGAGAAGTCCATCATAACGTGTCACACAGAAAATAAGAAGAAAGAGTCCTACAGGGGATCTAATGAAACGGATCCCCACAGAGGAAAAATCAAAAGCCAGAGTGGCAGATTTTCAAGGGGAAGTAATGATGAATCACAGGAACGATATGACATGCCAAGAAACTCATCGGGGAGAACCGAATACTCCCCAAGTAGGGTGAAATTAGATTTCCCCATGCTAAGCAAAAGACCCGCGGAAATTCTTGCCCCAGAGAACCTTAAGCTCAACCCTCCGAAGACTCCAAAGGATTCGACTGGAAAAGATTTTTCCTACTATTGCGAATATCATAAAGGGCGCGGACACGACACCAACGATTGCTTCCAGCTAAAGAAGCAAATCGAATACTATATCAAGTAAGGAAAGTTAGCTCATCTGGTCAAAGACAGTAAGCAAGGCCCCTTACCTATCAAAGATGATGACGGTAAGGCGGGGAAAAAGCAGCGTGACATGAACATGGTAAATGTCGATAATGGACGTGGAACCAAATGGGGTTTCGAGATTCTGGAACCATGGATGTTGGTCGATATGCAAGTAGGGCCCCGTTAGCGGGATACTCACCTTAGGCTGACCCCCTCGTTATCACTACCGTGGTCAGTGAGTACAACATGAGGAGAATTATGAGTTATACGTATGGTAAGTGCATGACATGAGGTTAAAATTGAATGTTAAAGAGCTATAAAATGTGCCTAAAAATAAGTCTTAGCGTAAGACTTCTATTGTGTTAAAGCCAAGATATGTTTTCTTTTTTTTTTTTTTGAAAAAGGGCGATTTCATTAAAAATAAACTTAAACAAGAAGCTCAAGTTTAATACATACACATAAATAATGGAAAGACATCATACAGGAAAATTAGAAAACTTGAAATAACTTCATGCCTCCCATCTCAAATCCAGAAATCCAGCCCTATTTTTTTACCCATATGAATGACCCAGCTTTAATATCTCCAATAAGCTTTTGAATTGATGTTGGTTTTTTTTTAAAAAAAATCAAATCATTCCTTAAGCTCCAAATCATCCAGCATGTTGTCGCCAGTACCACATGAACTGCCCTTCTAATTTCTTTTGACCCGTTGAAATTGTTGACATATTCCAGCATTTCGACTACGCTTAGGAGGTACCGAGGCAAAGGAACCTTTAGCCATCGGAAAATGATGACCCAAACCTTTTGCGCAAATTCAAAAGTTACTAGAAGGTGGTCTACTGATTCAGCAGCCGCGCCACAATGTTCATACGAAGTTGTATGCACCGCAACACAACGGGTCACAAGAGCCTCTCTTGTCGGAATACGATTTTGAACGGCACGCCACAAAAAGCAATTAATTTTTTTTGGAATCCAATGCAGCCAAGAAAGTACCTTTGTCTCCAAAATGGGTGTGATGTGATCCAGCTCTCTGCGTAGGCATCCAACAGTGAACAATTCGCTTTCCGCCCCTATCTTCCATAACCACCTGTCGGAACCCGCACCGATTGCCACCCCGTTTAACATGTTCACGCAGGTCTCCCAATCTGCATTGTCTGCTAGCCGACTCAGACTTCTCGAACTGCCCCAAATCCATTCCAGCCTACCGTTCACAATTTTGTATCTTTGTATAATGTTACAATGTTTTTCAGATTCGAGTGCAAATAAACGAGGAAAAGCGACTCGTAGTGGGCTGTTTCCAGCCCATGTATCTATCCAAAACATTGTTTTATCTCCACGACCCAACTTCGCTACCATTCTATTTTCGACATCCACACCCAATGATTGTGTCACTCTACCCATATTGACAATATTCTTCCAAACCCCACCGAATGAGCTTTTAAGTGGGATCAGTTTGTGGCATCTAACCCCACCATGTATAACCTTAATTACAAGTGACCAAAGTTGAGAGTTTTCATTTTTGAATCTTATGCGCCATTTAACCATCAAGGCCTTGTTTGTCGAAGCTAAGCTCCCGATGCCAAGACCCCCATCTTCCTTTGGAGCGACCACTTTGTACCATGGAACCCAACTTACCTTGTTATTCTCCAAACATCCACCCCATAGGAACTTTCTTCTAATCTTTTCTAGGCGTTTCGTCACTTGTACCGGTGCATTGAAAAGAGAGAAGAAGTATGTTGGGAGGTTGCCAAGGACCGCTTGTATGAGGGTTACTCTCCCACCGAAAGATAGCGTTCTCGCCTTCCATAGTGAGAGTTTGTTTTCGAATCTTTCTACCACGGGCTTCCAATTTTTCACTAAGCCCATATTTGCACCAACGGGTAGGCCAAGATAATTAAAAGGAAGCACTCCTTCCTTGCATTGTAGGACCGAGGCCATGCGTGTAATATACCCATTCTCCACCCCAACCCCAAATAATTGACTTTTGCTGAAATTTACCTTTAAGCCGGAAGAGAGGTGAAAACATCTAAGCAATCTTGAAAGGTTGTGGAAGTTTGACTCGGACCATTCACCGACAAATAATACGTCATCCGCGTAAAACAAGTGTGAGATCGTTGGACCTTCCCCCGGTGATTTAATTCCTTTGAAGATGCCTTGATCTAATGCACTTTTCGTTGCCACATGTAGTGCCTCCATAGCTAGTATGAAGAGGAGTGGGGATAGTGGGTCGCCTTGACGAACCCCTCTATACATGTTGAACTCCAATGTTGGTGACCCATTGACTAGGATAGAGGACTTTGCCAATGAGAGAATACCCATGACCCATTTTCTCCATAAAGCCGGGAAACCCATTTGCATAAGAATTGAGTCCAAAAACTCCCAATTTAGGGAGTCAAAAGCTTTTTCGAAGTCTACTTTGAAGAGCATCAAATTGTGTTTCGATCTTTTACTCCAAGAAACGAGCTCGTTTATAATCAACAGACCTTCGAGAATGCTACGCCCTTCGATGTATGCCGTTTGATTGTCGCTAACTAGATGCCCCATCACCTTTTTTAGTCGAGATGCTAGGACTTTTGAAATCACTTTAGAAATGCAACCAATAAGGTTTATGGGGCGGAAGTATTTTATAAGTTGTAGGTTAGATACTTTAGGAACGAGGGTGATGAAACTAGAGTTGCAACAACGATTTAGTTTCCCATGCACATAAAAGTAGTCTAGAAGTATGTAGAAGTCGTCTTCGAACATATCCCAAAAGGTTTGATAAAGCTAAAAGTTAACCCATCGGGACCCGGTGCTTTGTCACCACCACATAACCAAACGGCTTCTTTGATTTCTTCCTTAGAGAATCTTTTGACCAACATAGACGCTTGAGTGGGGGTTAAGACCTTGAAACCATTGTTCATAAAACGTGGTCGGTTACAGTCTTCTTCCGCAAAAAGGGTCTTAAAAAATCCTTTTATGTCTCCTTTCAAGGACTCCGGTTGAGATATCCATACATCATCGAAAACAAGCCCATGGATTCTGGTGACCTCTTATAATTCCATGAAAGAAAGATGAGTTCTCGTCTCCCTCTACCGCCCATTTTATTTTCGCTCTTTGTTTCAAGTCCACCATTTGATTATCTTCTATTTCGCTCAGCCTTTTGACATACGAGTCCCGGTCGGTAATTTCGACTTCTGAAAGTGTGTATGTTTCGGCTTTGAGATCCCAAGCCTCTACTTTTTTTGATAAATCTTTAAGCTCCTCAGCATCCCTGTTTTTGATAACTTTGCACCAAGGTTTGATGGCCTTTTTTATAGCTATCAAAATTCAAACGTGATGCCATTAATTTATAAGGTGGATCAAAATGTGCCCAACTATTGTAAGCCGCTTTCACGATTTCATTCAAACCTTCTTCTTTGAGCCACGAGTTAAAAAACTGGAATGGTGGCATGCCCTGGTTAAAATCTGCACACAACAACAATAAAGGACGGTGATCTGACTTGTATCTTGGTAGCCCCATTAGGTTAGCAAGAGGCCATCGCGTGAGGAAAGAAAAACAGACCACGACTCGGTCTATTTTACTGAATCTTTTCCCGTCATCAGATCTATATGTGAAGTTACATCCCATCATAGCATACTCCGAGAGCCCCGCATTACGAATGAAGGAGTTAAATTCGTCTGCACATTGAGGGTTAAATTTGGAGTTTTTCCTCTCCCTAGGCTCACGAACACTATTGAAATCTCCCAAAAAAATCCACGAACCTGAGTACGAGTTCATGAGCCCTAAGAGATCTGACCACAGGTTTCTTTTTAATGTTAAGTCATGTGGGGCATACACGTTGACCACGATTACTTCCTCTCCATCCATCCGTAAATCCCCCACGGTGGCCAGGAAGAATCGGTTCCTGACAGAGGCTTTTTTTTACAAATACACCAGGGTCCCAAATGTTAAGTAGACCGCCTAACCTACCACACGCATCAATGGATTCAGAATCGTAAACCGAGTTATCCCAGAATGAACTAACCTGTAAATTAGATGACTTGGACATCTGTGTTTCCTGAACCGCAATGAAGCTGATATTATTGTGCCTTTTAAGATTTCTGACATGGTCCGCTTTCATGGAGTCTCCTGCCCCCCTAATGTTTGTGGATAGAAAATTCATTGTTGAGAGTTTGTCACCTGATCCCCAATAATCTAATGTCGGAGCTTGTCTTCGGTGCCATTCATATTGAAACCTAAGCATTCTCCCACTTCCTTGGTTAGGTCAACCTCATTATCCACATGAATGACAGGTTCTGGATTGTTGTTGAACGAATTTACGGTTCCCTCAAAATCAGAATCGTCCCCCCCTTTTGTTCCGTTGTCTACCTGCGTCTTTGTCTACCCGGCCACAGTGTATCCTTCATTTTCATGGAGGGGAAACGAAATTTTGCCTTTCTGGTATGCTCTTTTTTGTTCACAGTGGGTGAGGACTGCAAAGTTGATTCACCAGGTGAAGTGTTAAGGTCGATGTGTTGTTTTTCTCTCTCTCCTCTGTTGATAAAGCCAAGATATGTTCTAATTATGTTTTGTATATAAATCAAACCCACGTCACGCTCTGGGGTGTCAGAGCGTGGTGTGGCAATTTGATGTCAAAGCAATAGTTTAAGAAGGTTAGGTTGTAGCATCTAGACTTAAAAAGAAAATTTTAGGGATAAGTTGGGTTACCAAAGAAAAGTCAAATGGCCAGATGGCAGTCAAGAGAGGATGTAGACACTTAAGTTATAAAGAAACCCACCCCCCCCCCCCCCCCCCCGATAAGAGTTTAATGATTTCTAAAACATGCATGGATTTCGAAGAGCCCCATATACTCCAGAGCAAAACAGAGTTCAGAACGTAAGAATATAACCATTATGGAGATGGAGATGAGCATATAACCATTATGGAGATGGAGATGAGCATGATTCATGAGAAGCAACTGAGTAAGGTTTCTGGGGTGAAGCGGTAGCTACTTCGGTTTACTTATGGAATCGTTCTCCAACAAAAGCAGTGACAAATGTTACTCCATATCAAGTATGGCACAAACAGAAATCATCTATGCACCATTAGAGAGTGTTTGGAAGCATAGCTTATGTGCTTACACCAAAACAACAAAGGAAGAAGTTAGACCCAAAATCACGTAAGTGTATCTTTATTGACTATTCACTTAACTCTAAAGCTTACAAGTTATATGATCCAGCCAAACGAAGAGTTGTCACCAGTAGGGATGTGTTGTTCGATGAGTATTCCAAATGGTGCGCTAATGAGGAGGACAAGTTCGGGCTACCGGCTGACCTGGTATATGTTTATAACCGATGCAAATTCAAGTGAAGTGAATGGTAAACCAAGTGGTGAAGCAGAGGTGGAAGTTAATGGGTCGATGCATGGAAAAGAGACTACAAACAACTCTCAAGTTGAAGCCGAAAATAATGAATCAGCAGCAAGATCTGATAAAGTAAGGACCTTACAAGATATTTATGCTCATACAAGTCCAATTGACCCACCAGAAGCTAGTTCGTGTCGGTTAGCTCTCTCTCTCATGGAACCTAATAATTACAAAGAAGCCATGGAACATGAGCCAAGGTGGAATTACAAGCATTAAAAGATCATCATACTTGGACCTTAACTGATCTACCAGAAGGAAAAAAAAGCGATCGGATTCAAATGGGTGTATAAAGTAAAGACGGATGCAAATGGTCAGATTCACAAGTACAAGGCAAGGATTGTAGCAAAGGGATATGCTCAAGAGTACGGTATCGATTATGAAGAAACATTCTCACCCGTAGCCCGGTTTGAAACCATACGGGTGATTCTTTCTTTAGCGGATCAAAAGGGGTGGCCCGTGTTACAATTTGACATAAAATCGACTTTTCTAAATGGTCCGCAACAAGAAGATGTGTTTGTATTACAACCCCCTGGATTCGAAAAGAAGGGTCAAGAGAATAAAGTTTATAAGCTTCACAAGGCATTGTATGGGCTCAAGCAAGCGCCGAGAGCGTGGTACGAACGAATTGACATGTATTTACAAAAGAATGGGTACGAAAGGACAACTAGTGAGCCGACGTTTTATATAAAAAAGGTTCGCAATACAGAAATTATCATAGTTTTTTGTATGTAGATGACATTGTCTACACAAACTCCTGTAGCAAGTTGCTTGATGAGTTTAAGACAAAAATGATCAGTGAGTTTGATATGTCTGATCTTGGGGAACTACATTATTTCTTAGGGTTAGAGGTGAAGCAAGGGATTGGTGGTATTTTTGTGTCACAAAGGAAGTACGCGGTTGATTTGTTGAAACGATTTGGAATGTGGAAATGTAATCCGGTTTCTATTCCAATGAAAGTTGGGGAAAAATTAAAGGCAGTAGGGGAAGAGCCGAGAGCTAGTGAGTATAAATTCAGGAGTCTAGTAGGTGGGTTGCTTTATTTAACCCATACTAGACCAGATCTCGTATATGCAGTCGGTTTGGTTTCGAGATATATGCAGTCGCCATCGGAGGTTCATTTAGGGGTCGCCAAGAGGATACTACGTTATATAGCTGGAACATATGACTATGGGTTGTTATATGAGGCGTCAAAGGAAGTCGTGATAGAAGGTTATACGGATAGTGCTGGGCCAGATCACACGATGACATAAAAAGAATCTCAGCGAACGTGTTTTCTATCGGGTCAAGTGCTGTTACGTGGACTTCGAAGAAACAACGAGTTGTTGCATTGTCGTCGACGGAAGCCGAGTACATCTCGGCTAATGAGGCAACATGTCAGGCAGTTTGGCTGCGTAATTACTTCGTGATCTTGGGCATGAGCAACTTGAAGCTACACACATCTATTGTGATAATATGTCGGCGGTGTTCTTGACCAAAAATACAGCAATGCATCAGAGAAGCAGGCATATAGATATAAAATATCATTACATACGAAGTCTGGTAGAATCAAATAGGTGAAGTCCACAAATCTCATCCCCACTCTACGGCCCAGACTAATCAGCCTCCCCTGGCCCAGTCCTCGGTCCCTCACCAGCCTTCGGGCCAACCTCTATTTACCTACTCTCGTCGGCCTCCACGGATTCCAGCCCAACAACACCCGGCTGACCCGATGACGCCACCTGTGTCTGGCCCTTCGGAGCCTCAACCTTCCGGATCCACACGACACCACATGATCACCCGGTCTCGTGATGGCACATCCAAACCTAAGGTTCCTTTCAACTTAAATGTTGACACCGTCTCTCCTATACCAAAGTCTCACCTTCATGCCATGTCCGATCCAAACTGGTCCGATGCCATGAAGACCGAATACAATGCATTAATAGAAAATAACACATGGGATCTTGTACCTAGACCACCGGATGCACACATAATTAGATGTATGTGGTTGTTTCGCCATAAGTATCATGCGAATGGGACACTTGAGCGTTACAAGGCTCGTTTGGTAGTTAACGGGAAATCTCAACAGGTGGGCATAGATTGTGATGAAACTTTCAGTCCCGTTGTAAAACCAACTACCATTCGCACAGTTCTTAGCTTAGCCTTATCTAGAACTTGGCCTATTCATCAACTTGATGTTAAAAATGCGTTTCTACATGGCGAACTAAATGAGACAGTTTATATGTTTCAACCACCAGGGTTTGTTGATGACAGGCGCCCTAAACATGTGTGCAGGCTGAAAAAGTCATTGTACGGCCTAAAACAGGCACCGCGGGCCTGGTACCACCGCTTTGCCTCTTATATTTTGAAGTGTGGTTTCCGTACATCTGCATCAGATAGCTCCTTATTTGTTTATCACCAAGGCAATGACACGGCTTACCTTTTGCTATATGTTGACGACATAATACTTACAGCCTCCAATGATCGTCTTTTGCACCATTTTATCTCTGCTATGTCCAGGGAATTCTCTATGACTGATCTTGGCAGGTTACACCATTTCTTGGGAATCGAAGTTCAACACAGCCAACACGGTTTGTTCTTGACTCAACGAGCATATGTTAGAATGTTGTGGAGATAAACGGAAGTGTGAAGGGCTTCAACCCAATATTGAGGTGGCAAAGAAGATGCTCATAATCGGGGTTTTTGAGGTATAATGCGGCTGTTGGGGTTCGAAAACCGATGGCTTTGGATGGTAGAATGTTGTGGAGATAAACGGAAGTGTGAAGGGCTTCAACCCAATATTGAGGTGGCAAAGAAGCATGGGTTAGGAGGGACATCATGAGTTCGTTTAAGCGACGAATCATGCGTTCCGCGGTTCCGTTTTGTTGAGAGGTGTGGGGACACGAGAAACGGAATTGTAACCCGTGTGTAGTGGCAAAGTTTTTAAATTGAAGGTTGTCAAATTCCCCGCCCATGTCACATTGTATGTTTTTAATTTTGCAATGAAATTGGGTGGAAATTAATTTGTGCAACTGGGAGAGTTTAACAAAAGTTTCAGACTTGAATTTAAGAGGAAAAACCCATGTGAAATGTGTATAATCATCAATAACAACCAAATAATACTTATACCCATTTTTGCTTAAAATAGGTGAAGTCCACAAATCACAATGCACAATATCAAAAGGACACAAAGTATGAGAAGTAGATAAATGAAACGGCAAATGTTTGTGTTTAGCAACTTGGCACGAATTACAAAAGAAAGGACTAGGTTGTTTATCGCAAGTAATAAACTTATTGGAACGTAAAAAAGTCTAGAACATGTAAACCAGGATGTCCTAGAAGGTTGTGCCAATTATTGGATGCCGCGGTAGAAACAAAAGCAGTAGCATCAGTGGGTGTAGGAGCAGTGAACGGGTAGAGGTGGCTGGAGCTATCATGCCGACTCAAAAGCGTCCCAGTTGGATAATCCTTCACAGAAAAACCAAATGGATCAAAATCGACAGACACCCAATTATTACAAGTGAATTTACGAACGGATATAAGATTTTTTATAATATGAGGTGTGTGTAATATGTCTTTGAGTTGGAGAGGTTTCGAGGATGAGGGAAGGGTGGAATGACCCGATCCAATGACTGTCACTCGATTACCATTACCAACCAATACATGTTTAATAGAATTATTACACAAGAGGGAAATCATACCTGGGTCGGATGTGAGATGGTTGGAGGCTCCGGTATCCATGAACCAGCTAGGGGTGGAGTCGGCTTCAACAGCCATGGCTTGGAATGCTTCAGCAAGTTCACTAGGCTCAAGAGGGTTGACATCAGTAACATGTGCCTGTGGTTGCGAGGTATCAGTCTGACTGGACTGCTGTGTGGGCTGCGATTGATTGGACCAAGGAGAAACCCACCCAGGCTGGGTTGGGTAAGGACAGGGGGGCGGAGGAGCCCAATAGTTGTTGGCCCAATAAGGAAGCTGCATAGGGTAAGGTTGAGGAGCCCAAGAGTGACGCTGCTGATTGCGACTGGTCTGTCCACGAGAACTGTTTCCAGGCCCAGATCGCTGAGGTGTCGGGTTAGGTGGAACAAATCCGGAGTGGGTCTGCTGGGTGTTACCAGGGCCGTCACGACGGGGGCCACGCCGTCCTGGTTGCTGACCATAGCGGTTGGGGCCGTCACGACGGTTCTGATTGTCACGACGGTTCTGGAGGGGTGTTGGGTTGATAGCAGCAAGGGCTTCAGAGGGGTTGGCAATATCATCACGAGCAGCTTGTCTTTCTTGGTCACCTCGCAACATTTCGCACGCTTCATTCCAGGAAGGAAGTTCACGATTGATGATGGAGCCAATAGTATCATATTCTCTGGGAAGTCCGCGAACAAGTTGCAGCACAAGAGTCTGTTCATTGACCGGGCTGCCCACATCATCCAACTGGGCAGCCAGATCTCGGAGCGTCTGACAGTATGTTTCCAACGAGGAGGAAGCAGTGAGTCTGAGATTCACGAACCAAGCCTGTAAAGCAGCGCATCTAGGACCTTTGTTGTTATGAAATATGTCCTTGACACGATTCCAGGCTTCAAGGGCTGTGGATTCAGGTTCGAGAACCCGAAGAAGATACTCGTCTGACAGTGTACTGTAGATCCACTGCAGGACGATTGCATCAATCTTCATCCACTGGGTACGAGAAGGGTCGTCGTCGGGTGGTGGTTCATTAGTAATGTGGTCCAAAACCTCATACCCACGTGCGTGAAGCGTGAAAAGCTTCACCCACGCAGAGTACGTGACCTTAGAGCCATCAAGAACACGGACCTTTTTCTGAATATCAGTCACCATGTACACAGGGTGAAGGGTAGCAGGTTGTGGTTTGGGTGGTGTTTCAATTTTGTCAGTCATGGATAGCGGACAGGGAAACAAAATGAAGCAGAGGCTGGCCGGCAGAGGGTATGAGTCGAAACTCAGGAATCGGATCGAAATCCAAGAAGAAAGAAAAAAAAGGGGCTGCGGCTGCGATTAGGGTTCAGAGCGGTGAATGCTCTGATACCATGTAATTCAGAATGAATGAGTCGATCTTATTGATTGGGAAATCCCCTATATATACAAGTTTACATAGCACAAAACTAGGAAACTAAATCTCCTCAATAAATGGAGATATATACCGAGAATACAGGAAATACACACAATATATTATTCAAATATATGATCCGCTAATAACGACGAGTTCAGCTGCAGAAGCCAGTCCGTAAATGACGAGACTGGTGACAGAGAACATGATGAGTATAGGGTGAGTTTGGAAAGGGAACCCTGGAAAGCACTGAGACTTGATTGCTGCAAAAGCAATGAGAGCTTTGATTGTAAAGCTTAGAGCAGAATGAGGCATGGCCACACCTTCTCCCCCAAATACTACTCGCCGATAATAGTGAGCCCAGAGGTGGCGGAGAGGCGTTACCAAACCACCACGTATGGTAGTGGATGCTAGAGAAAGTATATGGCGGACATATTCAAATAGGATCATATACGCGACGGTGAACAAAGTAGCAAGTTTGGTCTTCGCTGGTTGCGTTTCAGCAACCGGAATATCAATTTGTGTAGTGGACTGATTCATTTTTTTTTTTTACTTTTTGGGTTAGGATGAGGGATTGAAACAAGCCTTTTATAGAAAAGAACTAGGGATGATAATGTTATTTTAATTAGCTGAAATTGTCTTTTCTGCAGATCTCTTGTGGGTGTAGTGTAATTGGTGCCAAAGGAGATTTGCCCCAACTCAATTTAATCAGGAGTACATTCTGCCAAAGAAGATTTGCCCAAGTCAATTTAATCAGGAGTACATTCTGCCAAAGGAGATTTGCCCCAACTCAATTTAATCAGGAGTACATTCTGCCAAAGGAGATTTGCCCAAGTTAAGTTAACTAAGAGTACATTCACCCATCTTCTGTTTAACTATGTTCAAACGTGCGGTCTAGTTTGTTGCACCTCTCCGCCACCGCTGGGCTCACCATTATGGAAGAGTAGTATTTAAAGAAGGTGTTGCCATGCCCCCATTCCCTTTTCAAACTCACTCTCTGCCTGTCATGCTCTTGGTTACCGGTCTCCTTAAATACAGCTTGGCTTCCACAGCAGATGTTGGTTCTGCACGATTCAAACTGACTCAGCAACTCAACCACATAAACCAGATATAGGTAACAACTGAGGTGTGCCATCATTTCAGTACTATATACACCTTGTAAAGCAGTTGTGGTTGAGCTCAATGATCAATGTCATAATTTTAGGTCATATCAAGAAAAACAGCACCATATAATACAACTCAGAACCGAAAACAAGTCACATAAACAGAAAATCAAATACAAGACAGGTAGCTGGTTCTTTGTTGTATCCTAACATATCGCTTCATAAGGTACAATCTACCTTTAGTTAATGGCAAATGATTTTGTTAGCATGGTATTGGGTAGTTGCGGGGTCATGTAGTTTTCCGGTACTAAGGTTTGCATGAATGCGAAAAGCAGGGATAAGCTTTGTTTTAAAAGCGACAAAAAAGAACTCCAAATTGAAAAATAGATGATTAAAATCTACAGTGACTTTACATTTATGACAGCTAAAATCACTTTAGATACATAAATATTATTTTTTTTCTACTTCAAATAATTATGTTTTCAATAACAAGTGTTATATGACTAGCTATATAATACAAAGAGTATAACAACTGACCTTCTAGAGAAACAATCAGGAAGATATATACCAATTAAGAATGACTACTCTATCGACTATTACCTTTTGCATATCGAGTTAACAACTCTCTAGCCATACACATCATCATCATCACATAATTCAGATACACATAAGCATTCAGGTATTAACCCTCTAAAAAGCAATACAAATAGCATATGTGCACCTTGTTAAGCATCTGCAATGGTGTTCAGTGATCAATCAAACATTCTGCACAGGGATGGACTCAACCATGTGGACTGTTGTTATGGCCTTGGCAGTGCTTATGCTTCTGAACTACAATAGAATGAAAAAGAGAAGTTATAAAAATAATAAAACGTAAAGGATGTAATGAACAAGAATAGTCACTTTTGTGGCATAAGATCATATAGAAAGAGGGAAAAAATATTATTCAAGAAATATCAGACAGTGATTTTGGCAATAATTCAATTCTAGATCTAGATATTGGATAACCCAAATAAGTGATCCTAACCGAACACAAAACAGAGCCATAATGCGGATCTGCTACGTTTAAGTTTGCAGGAAAGGTTTAGGGTGTGTCATTATGAAGCAAACTAGAACAACTAAGCTCAACTAGGTAGATTGTTTTTGAGTGTTACATGGCCAAATGTAAACGTTCCAAGTATCAATAATGGTCATTTGTGTTATAACCCAAAACCACTATAAATATAACACCTTGATTTAAGTTACTGCTCAGTCATATACATCCTAAAATCGGATTAGCATGTGCTCTTGATAGGTTTTCTTACTTTAAGAACTAAACTGAACTCAGTGTATCCAACATCACTCATCTAAACCCATGTATCATGAATATCATATAACAGTTTTTTTTTGTTCTTTTTCCATTTATGTGGATGCATTGGTAGCATATAAACTTAACCATTAACCAGCTAGTACTATTTTGTAGCAATTACCATTGAAACCATTATCAAGAAAATCAAACATAACCCTATATGGCCTAAAATGGTAGACAGTCCAACGATGCGACCAAAATGCACAAGGAAACTATCTTTCCCAAATGAGCAGCAATGGCATAAACGGAAGTGGGATCAAGACCTGCACAAGAGATTATGAGTTCGGCTGCGGAAGCCAGTCCATAGATGAGGAGACAGGTAACAGAGAACATGATAGGCAGAGGGTGAGTTTGGAACTGCGCATGATAGCTGCCAATGCTATAAGAGCGTTGATATTGAAGCTGAAAGCAGAATGTGGCATTGCCACACCTTCTCCCCCAAATACTACTCGCCGGTAATAGCGAACCCAGAAGGGGCGAAGAGGCGTGATTAGACAAGCCCGTATTGCTATTAATGCTTGAGTAAGGATGTGTGGATGCATTGAAACAGGGTCAAATAGGTCGCGATGAAGAAAGTAGCAAGTATGGTCTTCGCGGTAACCGGAACATGAATTTGTGTGATGGATAGAAATGATGGGGTTTTATAGTAGTAGGAGACAGTTACATTATGGAATGTGTCGAAGTCGAACAACGGTGGTGGACTAGAAACCAGGGATACCGAATTCCTCAATGTTTCCTCCAAATTAAAAATAGTTTTCGATAAACCATAGAATCTAAATTTTAATGGACTGTTTGACCCGTTACCCGTACTGCTAGTTTGGGTGGGACTAAATTTGAGTATATTTTCCTTGGAACATACAGCAAACAAAATCTGAGCCATCATCATGAAACATATACTCCAATTTCATGGAACTTTGTTTTAAAAGCAACAAAATGAATTTGAAATTGACAAATAGGTAACTAAAATTTGGCAGTAACATTAACAACAATGGTATGCACCCTCTAAAAAGCAACATGATCATCATATGTGCACCTTGTTAAGCATCTGAAATGGTGCTCAGTGATCAATCAAAGACTCTGCACAAGGATGAACTCAACTATGTGGACTATTGTTATGGCGTTGGTAGTGGTTGTGCTTCCAAACTACAATAGAATAAAGAAGTAAGTTATAAAAATAACAATAAGGAAACTTTCTGGCAGATTATATAGAAAAAGAAGGGGCTAATATCAACTTAAATTGCATACATGTGAATTCAAGATATTATCAGACAATATTTCACTTCGTACTAATTCAATTCCAGATCTAGAAAACCAAAATAATTAGATGAACTAAGCACAAAACAGAAAACAAAGCATAACCCATATCACAGGGGATGCAATCTGAGCATACTTTCTTTGATCGAAAAACAAAATATGAGCCATCATCAAAAAACATATAGAAATATCACTAAACCCTGAACTGGGACAATAAAACACTTATAGTAATACAGAAATACATAGAAAGTTAACATATCCAAAGCACTGCTAGTATATAACCTACATGTAGAACTTAGAGAGTTATTATATGAAGCACCTTACATGGTTTCCATATATTATTGTTGGAAGAACAATTTAGGTATGCTCCAACATATATAAAAGTGATAACAGATTTGGAAAAACATCATATATAAAACAGAGACGCCAAAGAAGCCACGAAAATGCACAAGGAACCTACTTTTCCCAAGTGAGCAGTAACAACATTGCGATCAAGACCTGCAGAAGAGACAACCAGTTCGGCTACAGAAGCCACTCCGTAGATGAGGAGACTGGTGACAGAGACCATAATGGACTGTGGGTGAGTCTTGAAAGGGAAACCAGGTACGCCCTGAGACTTGATTGCTGCAAAAGCAAGGAGAGCGTTGATTACAAAGCTTAAGACAGAGTGAGGCATGAAGACACCTGCTTCCCCAAATACTACTCGCCGGTAATACTGATCCCAGACCTGGTGGAGAGGAGCAAGTAAACGACCACGTATTATCGCTGATGCTACGGTAAAGATGTGGCGCACGCATTCAAACAGAATCATATATATAGGCGGCTGTGAAGAACATACAGAGTTTTATTTTCATGGGTTGTGGGTCGGTCACCGGAATAACAATTTCTGTGGTGGACTCAATCATCCTTTTTCCTTTTTAACATATATGGAGGGGTATGGAATTTATATGGAGGCAGTCAGATTGACAGAAAACTAAAAAATAGTTTAGTTGACATAAGGATCCGTCTGTATATATGGCAAAGAAAGTGTCTTTTTTTGACCGGCCTCAAAGGAATATATTAATAAACAGCAGTAACAATTACAGCAGCTCTAGCAAGAGGCTCACACAGGACAAAAAACAGTAACAAAAGCCAACACCAAAATTGCACCACCTATCCCAATCTAACATATGCATCTTCGTCCTACTATACAAAAACTACATACTCTCCACTATTGAGCGAAAAGTTCGGAGGGTCGGCCGCCCCCTCCCACCCCACTATGTTGCGCCCCTGACTATAGATAATTATATTTTAAGATCTATATTCTAACTACAGAAGATTAAAAAAACAATATACAAATAGTTCACCATTAGCATTATATTGTTTACCAATAACTTCTTTTTCTTGACTTTAGATAATAGTTTACTCTTATAGGCGCACAATTTAAACTGAATTTAGTCCAAAGTGTAAAAGTACACTAAATTTAACCAATACAGAGTGGGAGGGCATCAAGAGGGGATTTTAAGCGCCATGTGGCAGCCTCGTCAGCAAGGGGACGTGGTAAAAAAAAAGCTCGAATACAAAATCAAACCCGTTTTTGATTAAAAGTAAAATTGGCACCGCTGAAACCGAAGACTTATAAGTGGAGCAATAAGGCCCAATACAAAATCAAAAAACAAACTGTATAAGAGGAGAGGGGGCAGTGCGTTATAGCACCGTGATACACAAACATAACGCGTGGAAAAAACATTACTTCCACCGCCACCTAAAAGTCCACGCGTGATAAAGTCCACGAATTCAATTTTCGTTATTTTCTTCACGGCGTGATGGTTTTTTTTGTGAGGGTAATTGTTGGTTGGGGGGAAATTGTTGGGTGTGGTGGTGAGTGATGACCATTGCCACCAAAAAAAAGTTGTGAGTGATGGAAAAATGGTTGATGACATGGCGGAACTTGATTGGGTGCTTGTGAGTGATAGAATTCTATCACTAGTGACCACCCCCACCCCCTAACGTTCACATCCAATATCTATATAAATATGAAACACAATTATGGATATACTTTTCTAGGAACAACAAACAAAATCCAGGCCATCATCAAGAAACATATGCACTCCACTTTCATGAGACTGCAACGAAAACACTTTTTATACGATTACAGAAGAACTTAACATCTTGCAAGCATTATTAGCATATTACCCGACAAATAAAACTTACACGGTGCACATACATTATTATCACATATAGAACAGAGACACCAAAAATGCAACCAAAATGCACAAGGAAACTATCTTTCCCAAATGAGCAGCAATGGCATAAATGGAAGTGGGATCAAGACCTGCACAAGAGATGATGACTTCCGCTGCGGATGCCAGTCCATAGATGAGGAGACAGTTAACAGAGAACATGATGGGCAGAGGGTGAGTTTGGAACTGCGCCTTGATAGCTGCTAATGCTATAAGGGCATTGGTAATGAAGCTGAAAGCAGAATGTGGCATGACAACACCTTCTCCCCGAAATACTACTCGCCGGTAATAGTGAACCCAGAGGAGGCTGAAAGGTGTGATTAGACCAGCCTGTATTGCTATTGATGCTGAAGTAAGGATGTGACGGGCGCATTCGCACACTGTCAAATAGGCTAATGTGAAGAATGTAGCAAGTTTGGTCTTGGCGGGTTGTGGGTCATCAACAACAATATGAACTTGTGTGGTTGACTGACTCATCTTTTTCTTTTTTCCTGTTTAAGGGTTGCTTGAGGATGGGGGATTTAAAATTGAAATATTGGTGGGGTTTTATAGTCTTGGAAAGTTAAACACGATGTCGCCTACAAATCTACCAATGGCGGAGTTGACAAAGAATGAAAATGGATATCGGACGGAGAAAATTGTATTTGAGTGCTTTGATGCATACAAGAAAATTGTATTCGAATGGTATCACGGCTGAGGCGTTCGAGAGTTAACCAACGACTTTTCCGTTCAACGAAGTTCGCCGGAAACTCAACGGTTTCCAGATTTTGTTCACTCTGCACCTGCTGCAACTCCGGCGTTTGGGTTCTGCTCGTTCACCTGCTGAAGTTCGCCGTGTTGGTACGCGATCAATTGCAGTATCCCAAATCGGCCGTTTGGGTTCTGCTCGTTCACTCCGAAAACATGTAATTGCTTTGGATGCCATCTTTAATTGAGGTTTTTGGTGCAATTTTTGGTTTGAATTTTGGGGGTTTTGGCTGTGTGAATTGGGGTTTCTGATTTAGGGTTTATAGGGTTATTTGTTTTGATAATGATGCATCAACTGGAGAAAGAGAGAGCAGAGACCTGGGGTGGGTTGAAGATGAAGATGATGATGGTGTGATGAAGGGTTTTGTTAATAAGCAAGGGTATTTTGGTCATTTAACATGGACTTAACTGAGAAATTTAACTGATGTTAAGGCTGGGGACCAACCGAGTGCATTTTTGACAACTTTTGGGACCAAGCGTGTAATTAGTGAACCACTAGGACCAAGTCTTCAATTTATTAAAACCACAGGGACCAACCAAACATTTAACTTTTTTTTTTTAAAGCAAAATATAAGAAAAATAGGCAACCCAGTCGTTTCGTAGGAGTGGGCATCACTATATTTTTCTTTTCATTTTTGTTTGTTAACAATTAATTTTACATATAATTAGATGTTTTTTCTATAATAACTTATATAACTTTTTCTAAAAATCTAGACAAATAATCCTGTTTATGAAATTTTTGTGAACATCCCCATATAAGTTTTATTAAACGACATATTTCGTTCAAAAAAATTGTATCCTTTAGTACAAAATAAATATTGATCATTTGATGTATGTTAATTTTTTTTCTTTTTCTTACTTTTTTACATTTAAAAAGAGCAATTTTTTTTCAAAATAAAAAAATAATTTAATATTTATAATGAAACAAAAAAGTATTCATAAGTTATATTTATTTGATAAAAATTAGTTTGTGTTGGGTTGCTGATGGGTGTGAAAAGTTGGGTTGGATTGAGTTATATGGATAGAAAAGAGAGAAATTAGTTTTTTTTATTAAAGTTTGGGTTGGGTTAGGTTGTGAATGTGAGTAATCTTCGACGAGAAGAATCAAATACAAACTGCATTTCGTCTAATAATCGTAGAAATCATTTAAAAAAGTGTCATGTTACATTCAATTAATTATAGAGAAGAGTAAAATAATAACTTAAATAATATCAGTTGAATTGAATTCTTTAAAATTAAGCTAACCAGCAATCAGTTCTATTTTTAGATCCTCCTTTTGTTTTTGATGTGGTGATTTAATGCTCCACAAAGATAAATAGTGGTATAATTCACATATGTGATAAAAAAATCAATTGTCTTCTTTAATTTAGATGTTCTAACATAAGTTAAAAGTGCTACTTTTATATATGTGTTGTTTAAGTATGTGTTAGTTTAACTTTTTTAAACGCTAAAATCTGTTCTCACGATTTTTAGGTTAACTTGTAAACACAACTCCTCCTATTCCCAATATCCAAATTATAAAGAAAACATTAGATTTTTTTTTCCATTTTTTATCATATATTGGAGTAATGCTAAAGTAAGCCCCGATATTTGTGCCTTTGGGGGTTCACTTTGATCCTCTATTATATATTTTAAGTATAGGGAAAAGATCAAATACAAATAAACTTAACCTATTAAACAGACAAATTGAAGGAAATATCAAAAAGACAAGGTGTTATTTTTGTAATTACCACCAACTATCAAAGTTACTATAAAAATGTGAACTCAACAAAAAATACCTAAAAACACAAATTTTTTTTAATATTTTTTATAAAAAAATCGCTACATTTTGTTACAAAAAAAAAAAATTGCTACTAAAAGTAGCGATTTTTTTATAAAAAATATTAAAATATATATATATATATATATATATATATTTTGTGTGTTTTTTTTTTATTTTTTTTAGGTTTTTTTGGGGTTTAGTTTTTAGCATTTTAGCTTGGGTGGAGGGGGGTTAGGTTTTTTTTAAGTTTTTGGGGGTGTGGGGGTGGCGGGGGAAGGGGGTTAGGTTTTTTTTTTTAGGTTTTTTAGATACATTTGTAGAGTAAATTTGATAGTTATTGATAATTACAAAAATGCCACCTTGTCTTTTTTACTTTTCCTTCAATTTGTATGTTTAGGTGCTGTTTGTTTTTTCTGAGGTAAAATGTCTGTAGTCTGCGGACCACATCTGCAGGCATCTGCAAGAGAAGATGTGGCCCAACTGTCTGCAGTCTGCAAGGAGAAGAGGGTTTGTTTTTCTCCTTCAAAAACAACTTCACACACACAACACACACACAACACAGTTCTCTCTCTGCTCTCTCTCTCTACAAACTCTCTCTTTCTACAACCACCACCACCACCGCACCACCTCCGCCACCACCACCGCCATCACACCACCGCCTCTCTCTCTCTACGGTCTCTCTCTCTCACAGAACTCTCTCTCTCTCTCTACAACCACCACCACCACCGCACCACCTCCGCCACCACCACCGCACCACCTCCTCCATCACACCACCGCCTCTCTCTCTCTCTCTACGGCCTCTCTCTCTCTCTCTCTACGGTCTCTCTCTCTCACAGATCTCTCTCTCTCTCTCTACGGTCTCTCTCTCACCGATCTCTCTCTCTCATAGATCTCTCTCTCTCTCACAGGTCTCTCTCTCTCTCACAGGTCTCTCTCTCTTTGACGATGGTGGTGGTGGAGGTCTCTTTCTCTCACAGGTCTCTCTCTCGTTAACGATGACTACAATGTAAGACTTACGATGACTACAATGTAAGGCTTCTAGGTTTTATCGTCCTATCTATCTATCTATCGCCAAACATGATGGATTCTAAAAAAGTAAAAATAAGATTGTACCACAGAGAATCCCCAGAATCCATCATGAGGTCCCGTGATGAGGGCGTCATGCAACTCAATCCATCATCCTCCAGCAACCCCAATAAGAAAAAACAATGGATCAGGCCGCCGCAGAAGTTCATATTCCGGTCGGCAACCCACAACCAGTAGCAATACGCGGTGGTCTAATCCGTCACCTTTGGGATCAGTATTATCGGCGAGTAGTTAATGGGGGAGAAGGTGTGGCCATGCCTCGATCTGCTCTAAGCTTTATAACCAATGCTCTTATAGCATTAGCAGCTATCAAGTCTCTCTTCCAAACTCACCCTCTGCCCATCACGTTCTCTGTCATCAGCCTCCTCATGTACGGACTGGCTTCCGCAGCCGAACTGGTCATCTCTTGTGCAGGTCTTGATCCCACTTCTGTGTATGCCATTGCTGCTCATTTGGGAAAGATAGTTTCCTTGTGCATTTTGGTTATATCTCTGGCGTCTCTCTTCTATATGTGATCATTTCCATATCTCTTATTTGCTGATTTATGTTGCTGCCTGTGTTTTTCTTAAATAATTTATGCACTTCCTATCCTATGATAAGTGCATAAATATATACTAATAAATGATGCTTGCAAGATCTTAATTTCTTCTGTAATCCTATTAATATTAAAGTGTTTTCTCATGAAAGTGGAGTGTACATGTTCCTTGATGATGGCTCGGATTTTGTTTGTTGTTCCAAGAAAAGTATATCCATAAGTGCATTTCATTTTATATAAATATTGGATTGGATGTGATGTGATGTGTGAGCTCTTTGTAGTGTTTGATTTTGATTTTGTATAGGGCCTTATTGCTCCACTTATGGGTTATACATCCCGGCATTTATCTTGATTGTATTTGTAAACAATAAGCCTCTTCTATGATCTTGGTACTGAGGTACTACTAGTCACGTCCCACCATGGTTTTAGTTAGGGCATATAAGTTTATGTTTGATTATTAGGGTACGTGAGGTCTTATACATCGCCTTATCGCTTGACTTGTGGTTGTGGACTATATATGGGGTCTGTGACTGTGTTCTGCATTATCATGACATGACACTCTCATAATATTATCAACCTGATTTTCAGGTGTTTTATCATGGCCTCACCTGAGAATTGGTTTCAGTGGTAATTGCTATGGAATCATACTAGCTGGAGAATAGTTAGGTTGACCAGTGACGGACTCAGAAATTATTTAATAGAAGTGCGAACGTGGGTTTTAACCAACATTTTAAGGGGTGCGGTTGGGATTTTTACCTATAAAATAAACTAAAATTTTCTTTTCAAGGGGTGCGCCCGCCCACCCAAGCTATAACCTAAGTCCGCCCCTGAGGTTGACTATGCGTCTATGCTATCAATGAATCCACATAATTGGATAAAGAAAAAAAAACTGTTATATTATATTCATGGTACATTGGTTTAGATGAGTGATGTCAGATACTCTGATAGCAGTTTAATTGGAAAAGGTATCAACAGCTCATGTTAATCTGATTATAGGATGTATATGACTGAGCAGTAACTTGAATCAAGTGTTTTTTTTTTTTTTTTTTTTTTTTTTTTTTTCTATTGTCGTTTTAGGTTATAAAACAAATGACCGTTATTGATATTTGGAACATTTACATTTGGCCACATAACACCTAGCTTTATTAAAAACAATCTAGCTAGTTGAGCTTAGTTTATCTAGTCTGCTTCACAATGACACACCCTGAACCTTTCCTGCAAACCTGAAGTAGTATAACCATATTATGGCTCTGTTTTGTGTTTGGTTAGGATCACTTATTTGGGTTATTTAATAATATCTGGATCTAGAATTGGATCATTGCCAAATGAACACTGTCTGATATTTCTTGAATACACATATATGCAAGTCCACTTAATATTTGTTCCCTCTTTTCTATATGATCTTATGCCACAAAAGTGACTATTCTCGTTCATTACATCCTGTTTTTATTGTTTATATAACTTCTCTTCTTTATTCTATTGTAGTTCAGAAGCAGAACCACTGCCACGGCCAAAACAACAGTCCACATGGTTGAGTCCATCCCTGTGCAGAATGTTTGATTGATCACTGAACACCATTGCAGATGCTTAACAAGGTGCACATATGCTATTTGTATTGCTTTTTAGAAGGTTAATACCTGAATGCTTATGTGTATCTGAATTATGTGATGATGATGATGATGTGTATGGCTAGAGAGTTGTTAACTCGATATGCAAAAGGTAATAGTCGATAGAGTAGTCATTCTTAATTGGTATATATCTTCCAGATTGTTTCTCTAGAAGGTCAGTTGGTATACTCTTTTGTATTATATAGCTAGTCATATAACACTTGTTATTGAAAACTTAATTATTTGAAGTAGAAAAAAAAATAATATTTATGTATCTAAAGTGATTTTAGCTGTCATAAATGTAAAGTCACTGTAGATTTTAATCTTCTATTTTTCAAATTGGAGTTCTTTTTTGTCGCTTTTAAAACAAAGCTTATCCCTGCTTTTCGCATTCATGCAAACCTTAGTACCGGAAAATTACATGACCCCGCAACTACCCCATACCATGCTAACCAAATGGATCAGGTAAATCGCAGCTTGTGCTGGCCATGTATGAGTATAAATACCTATCTTCCTCATAAAAAAGGTACACCATCTTTTCCAAATTCTCTAGTTACACACACATACTTACTCTCACATCAAAATGTAGCCACAAGGAGAATCTCCTCACTGTGCGAGGTTAACATTTGCTACTTGTGCAGATTCATTTTGGTCATTGCAGCCAGGCATTGCAACCATTCTTCTGCCGAACCATAGTCAAAGCCCCTGCGATGAGGTAGTTTGTCTAATTGTTACAACAAGGTTCTACCTGTACACACCAATAATGAGACATCCTCAGTAACCAAGTTGTCGTCCCCATATGATGTCATGGTTTCGCATCCCCTTTCTCTTCTATCTCTTTGACGAAAATATAAGAAGAGTAATATTACGTCCTACTAATCTTTATGACTAATACATCTTGTGTCCACACCATTTCTTCCGTCCTTTATCAATTTTTAGGAGGAAAATTAGGCATAAACATAGGGGCATATAGCATTTGCCATTAATTAAAGATAGATTGTAACCTATGAAGTGATATGTTAGGATACAACAAAGAACCAGCTGCCTGTCTTGTATATGATTTTCTGTTTATGTGACCTATTTTCCCGTTCTGAGTTGTATTATATGGTGCTATTTTTCTTGGTATGACCTAAAATTATGACATTGATCACTGAGCTCAACCACAACTGCTTTACAAGGTGTATATAGTACTGAAATGATGGCACACCTCAGTTCTTACCTATATCTGGTTTATGTGGTTGAGTTGCTGGGTCAGTTTGAATCGTGCCGCTTGTTTCTTTAATCGAGCCCGGTTCGAAGATCTGCAGCAGAAACATCTGCTGTGGAAGCCAAGCTGTATTTAAGGAGACCGGTAACCAAGAGCATGACGGGCAGAGGGTGAGTTTGAAAAGGGAATGGGGGTATGGCAACACCTTCTTCAAATACTACTCATCCGTAATAGTGAGCCCAGAAGTGGCGGAGAGGTGCAACTAACTAGACCGCGCATTTGAACATAATTAAACAGAAGATGGGAGAATGTACGACAAATCTTCTTTGGCAGAATGTACTCCTGATTAAATTGACTTAGACAAATCTTCTTTGGCAGAATGTACTCCTGATTAAATTGAGTTGGGGCAAATCTCCTTTGGCAGAATGTACTCCTGATTAAATTGACTTGGACAAATCTTCTTTGGCAGAATGTACTCCTGATTAAATTGAGTTGGGGTAAATCTCCTTTGGCACCAATTACACTACACCCACAAGAGATCTTCAGAAAAGACAATTTCAGCTAATTAAAATAGCATTATCATCCCCAGTTCTTTTCTATAAAAGGCTTGTTTCAATCCCTCATCCTAACCTAAAAAGTTAAAAGAAAATGAATCAGTCCACTACACAAATTGATATTCCGGTTGCCGAACCGCAACCAGCGAAGACCAAATTTGCTACTTCGTTCACCGTCACGTATATGATCCTGTTTGAATGCGTCCGCCATATACTTTCTCTAGCATCAACTGCCATACGTGGTGGTTTAGTAACGCCTCTCCGCCACCTCTGGGCTCACTATTATCGGCGAGTAGTATTTGGGGGAGGTGTGGCCATGCCCCATTCTACTCTAAGCTTTACAATCAAAGCTCTCATTGCTTTTGCAGCAATCAAGTCTCAGTGCTTTCCTGGGTTCCCTTTCCGAACTCACCCTATACTCATCATGTTGTGTGTCACCAGTATCGTCATTTACGGACTGGCTTCCGCAGCTGAACTCGTCGTCTCCTCTGCAGGTCTTGATCCCACTTCCGTTTACGCCGTTACTACTCACCTGGGAAAAATTGTTTCCTTGTTCATATTGGTGGCTTCTTTGGCATCTCTTTTTTATATATTATATTTACACACCATGTAAAGTGGTTGATATAACAAGTGCATAAGTTCTACATGTCTGTAACATATATACTAATAGTGCTTTGAAGATGTTAAGTTTTTTCTGTATTTCTCTAATAAAAGTGTTCTATTTGCCCACTTCAAGGTTTAGTGATTTTCTAGTGAAACTGGTGTATTTGTTCCTTGATGATGAATCAGATTGTGTTTCTTGATATGCAAAGGAGAATTGTCCATCAATCCTACAAGAGATCTTTATTCTTTATAGAAGGATCTGTAAGCACATGTAATGATGTTAAAATATATATGCATGAATAAATTTCTCAAATCCAACTATATGAATCTATCTGCATGGTATTTTTTTTACCTTCTTGTGGCTAGTAGCAGAGCCAATGGTATCCACTAAATTAGTGTATCAGGTACTAATGTTATGTGGACTCTGAGATCAGTCATTGTAAAATATTTTAAGCATTAGCCAATTTTAACTATTAATCTGGCATCTGCTGCAATCTCAAACAACACCATAAATAAAATTGACCCACAAAATCGGTTTAAAAAAGAGTTAATCAAACCATCTGTTTGGTTACGTCGGCTAAATAATATGGAAACCGACGAAACTGGTCACCTAGGGATGTTCAAAAAGCGTGCAACCCACCGAACCGGCCCATTAGGTTGTTAAAAAAAAGTAATACATTGTGGTTTCACGGTTTGAAAAAACATGTTTAATGGTTCACGGCTTGGAACCGGCCTTATAAGCAGAACCAGCTGAATACATACATAACATTATGTTGGGCTGATAGCCTGATATTTTTGTTAACCAAGAATGGGCTTCAAACGCAGCCTAAGGCCCACAGTTGTTGATCTGCTTCTGTCTCGTTTTCTCTTCTACTTTGGGCCACATCTCATGGGCCCGCCGACCTAGCCAGGTAGTATGCTTTATTCAAAGATTCCGTTCCTAAATCTTATAAAAACCGGTCAAACGTGATCGTAAACACTCCTACTATGAACTTTTGACTTTTGATCTCTGGTGTTTGACTACTAAACAATTTGTATGGAGTTAAATTTTGTTATATTGGTGTATAATATGATATTTTTTTATATAGCTTCTATAACTTGATAATCTAGCTTATTGCCGTGTAGACTGCCACATTTTAAAATATTTTCTCTACTGTATAGGACTATTCACAAGCCGAACCGAGCCGAGCTATGGCAAAACTCGGGCTCGGCTTGATTATAAATCGAGCTGGCTCGGCTCGGATTTGAAACCGAGCTGAAAATCTAAGCTCGGGCTCGGCTTGGTTTTAAACCAAGCTGGCTCGGCTCGGCTTGATTTGGCTTGATTTTGAAAAGAAAAATTAATACATGGCTCTCAAAATTTAGAAATCTAAAATATTATGCAACAATTCAAAATAACATATTCAAAATAAGCTCAACCTAATATATTACAAGCCAAAATCAAATTTAACAACACAAAATACGTTCTTAATTTCAACGAAATACAATATAAGTTCATTAGCATGATAATCAACCTTTAAATGTGGTATAAATATCAAATTACACTCCTAATCACATGTAAATAATAATCAACTTTTGTGATATCTTATAATGTATATAAAAATAAAATATATTAAACGTAAAATAACCCGAGCTAAGCTGAGCCGAGTTGGTATGCGAGCCAAACCGAGCCAATCCGACTCACTACGAGCCGAGCCGAGCTAGACTCACTTTCTAACCAAGCTGAGCCGACTCGGCTCACTTTCAAACCAAGCTACAATGAGCGAGCTTTTTTCGAGCTAAATCCAAGCGAGCTTTGAACGAGCTCCGAACCGTGAGCTTTTTAGACAGCCCTACTGCTGTATGATTTGTATAGAGTCAAGTCTTGTTATACTAGTGTATGATTTGTTTCTTTATTAATTCATATGAAAAGATAAATAGTTTATTGTCCTGTAGACTCACATTTTAAAATAATTTATCTATCTATTTTAACTAATGCCACATCATATTTTTCTTTTCAAAATTTCAACTATTGCAACATGAGATTTTCTTCGTCAGTTCATTAATAATATTAATTAATTAATATCTAATTTTAATGATTATTAATATTATTATGCTATTAATATTAATATTAATATTAATATTAATATTAATATTAATTAGAATCCAAGATTGATGATTAAAAAAATATTTGAATTTTTTATTAAAAGAATACTTCAACTTTTTTTAACGACAGTTATCTATAATTTTAAAACCTATGATTTTAATACTTTGTAAAAAAATATTTATACTCAGTGGCGGACCTAGGAAATTTTTCCTGGGGGTGCGAAATATTTTTAAAGATTTTAGGCGGGTTTGGGATTGGGTTAATAAAAATAGATTGGGCTTTGATTGGGTTAAGTAATTAAGTGGTTAAAGAATAATTATATAAATAGTGTTATATACTTATATATTAAATAATAATCAGTGTTTATTTTTTTATAAATTCTTAATAGTTTTTTTCTAAGTGGGGCGGTTGAAAATTTTCAAGGGGTGCGAGTGAAAATTTCCAAGGGGTGCGGTGGGGATTTCTGGCGAAAAATAACACTAAAAATATTTTTTTCAAGGGGTGCGTCCGCCCACCCACGGCTTGGGGTGGGTACGCCCATGTTTATACTTAAGTTTTTTATATAATCTATGATTTTCATATTCAACATGTTAGTTGTGGTTTCCGATTTCACAATATTTTATGCTTAAGGTCAATATTATGAACTACTCAGGTCAATCATATATTTGTAATATGATTTTTGTTTCTTTTTTGGGTTAATGGATTTAAACACTCTCAACTATTGCCATTTGGCCGCTGGCACTCTCAACTTTGACTTTTTCTCACACCACTCCCAACTTAACACTTGGGTTGCTGTGTCACCCCGTCGTTAAATAAACACTAACTGGGTTAGTTCTTTTTGCTGACGTGGCCATTTTGTCCGACGTGGCATGGTGACATGGCCTGTTTTTATGAGGTGATGTGTATTTTTTTTATTTTCAAATGAAATAATCAGCAATCAAACAAACAACCGACCACACCGTCATTCTGCTTCTTCCTCTTACTCTCCAATGGCGATCAATGATAACCAAACCTTCACCATTAAACCAAAACTCAAACCCACCACCAAAAAATCATCATCAACCCCAGAACAAAAGTACTGGAAATCATTCAAATCCAAACAATCGCAAACCCTAATCACCGTCACAGCCCAACCCTCCCAAAACCAAACCAATCACCGTCGCCATCAACACCCCCCCCCCCCCCCGCGGCTACTTCCTGAACAACACAAAACGGTCGGAACATGCGTGGATCAACAAGATCTAAAAGAAAGAGTAAACAGAGGGGCTTACCAGGGAGTTCGATGGCTGCCTTCACAGACGTCATCGTCTTCACCTCATCTTCAACAACATCACCGGCGCCGGCGCCGGTAATCTTCGCCGGAGGAGTGGTTGTGTGGTGTGTGCTTGACCGGAGAAACAGTTGCAGAGGTCGTCGGTCGGGTCACCGGACCTGAATTAGAGAGAGAGAGAGAGAGTTGAGTGAGGGTGTGAGGGTTGATGTGCGACCGCCGGAGTGGGAGGGGCGCCGGAGTCACTCCGGTCGCCGGTCAAAATCGAGAGAGCAGAGGGAAAGATCTGGTGGCCTTGGAGTGGGCTCGACCTCGTCTCTGGCGAAACGAGAGAGGAGGTTGGATTTACCCACAGCGGAAACGCCAATGACCACGATTTTGAAGAGGTATTCTTCTCCGATTTCTGGTTCTTCTGCCATTGTTGGTTTTTTAGAGAGAGAGGGGGGGAGATGGGTTTAAAGAGAAAGTTGTGATAGAGTGATTATATGTATTTGTTTTTTTTTAGATTTGTATCAGAATAAAAAAAATAACAATAAAAAAAAATAAAAAAATACACATCACCTCATAAAAATAGGCCATGTCACCATGCCACGTCGGATAAAATGGCCACGTCAGCAAAAAGAACTAACCTAGTTAGTGTTTATTTAACGACGGGGTGACACAGCAACCCAAGTGTTAAGTTGGGAGTGGTGTGAGCCAAAGTCAAAGTTGAGAGTGCCAGCGGCCAAATGGCAATAGTTGAGGGTGTTTAAATCCATTAACCCTTCTTTTTTAATGGGAAGTGTTTAAATCTTATTTATCATTCTTTGCAGGTTCATGTCAAAACGGGTGATTTTTTTACTTGTCAAACTTACGTCGAAAATCCGGTATATCCGCGAGGAGCACGCATTGCACAACTTTTGTGCACGTCGAAAATCCGGTATATGATAACGAATGTTCGTACCTTTGTATGGAGCAAGATACCCTCTAGTATTTGGGTATCCGGCATCAACAACATAATATTTATCTGCAAATAAAAAAACAGTTGTTATTCGTTTTAAATAAGTATTAAAAGCATAAAAATGACATTACTAAAATTATACTAACCACCCGTGGGATGTGGAAATTGAAGTTCCGGCCTCTCTAACGCTTCATTGAAAATTCTCGTGTCATGTGCAGTCCCCTCCCATCCGGCCCACACAAATGTAAAACACATGTTAAAATCACACACAACCATTATATTTTGTGTAGTGTATCCCTTTCGACCAATGTACTTCGGTTGTTCGTTCAATGGAACCGATGCCCTCACGTGTGTCCCGTCTATAGCGCCAATGCAGTTCTACAAATACAAAATGATATCATATTTAAATCATTTATTAAAGTAATTGTAGCATTAGATACATCGAGCATTAGATAATACCTCGAACATTGGATAATACCGAGGATTGTTTAATATATGTGCAGGTACATCATCATTATAATTTGCGGCTGGCTTGATGATATCAGTACTCATCCTAAGCACGGCTGCCAAAACTCTATAGAAATGTCTATGAATTTTTTCCCTGGAATGATTAAAAGATTCTTGCACGAACCTATTTGTACATCCATGAGCCAAAGTCATCAATAAGATTCCGACCGACTCCTCAATAGACACATGACGTGTTTGTTCCAATCCGTATTTAGTAACAAGATCAACGCATAACTGTCTAAAAAACAGGTATGTTCACCCGAAACATATCATAACACCGTCTCGGATGGCCATTAAGAATTTCATTAATAAACTGGTGCCCAGTGCGTTCCGAAGTGTGACATGGTGTTCGCGCGTTACGCAAATTACGAGCTATTATAATCCCTTTCACAACTTCGGCACATAACCTTTTAAATCCTATAACCTCATCATCCATATACTCTTCATCACTGTCATCTGAATCAGAGTAGTTAGTATCCATCCTGTATAAATGTCAAACCATCACATATATTTAAATATCAAACCATAGCATAAATTAAAACGTCAAACAACACATAATGTCAAATGATCACGTATATTTAAATGTCAAACCATAGCATAAATTAAAACGTCAAACAACACATAATGTCAAACGATCACATATATTTAAATGTCAAACGATAGCATAAATTAAAATGTCAAACACATAATGTCAAACAATCACAGAAATTAAAACGTCAAACTATCAAATAAGTCATTCTTCCATAAGTAACTTAAGGAACTCCATCTTTGCTTCATGAGTCGTTGGATACATAAAAGCTTCACGGTTTTGCTTTTTGATGAAGACACGCAAGGCTTGTGAATACTTTTTTGAACCTTCTTCAAAGTCGGGAAAAGTGACGACAATGTTCATGCAATCCGCTATTGTAGCCGAGGGATCATTTGGTGGAAAAGTTTGAGTGCTTTTTGTTGATAAGTCATCAAGTACAACATCTAGCTTTTCCTCAAAAGATGAAGTTTTACTCTTGGTTGCACGTTTGTTGGCAACATCCTTATTCTTCTTCCTTTTACTCGAACTACTTTCAACGAAACTGGTAAACATAGGCTCATCATCACCTAAATTAATTTCGTCACTGTCTCCTTTCCCCTCCACGTTTTCCTCGAGTCGAACATCGCCCGGATTGTTGTCGTTTAAAAATTGCAACGGCGTCTGAGTTTGATCCCCAACGGCAACAGAATCCCGAAATAAAGGAGCATAATGCGACTCGAATATTTCCAAATTTGCATCCTTAAATTTGCCAAAGTCTTTATTTACCTACGAGTTAAGACCGTTAATTAATGGATTTTCAAGTTGCAATTACAAATTCGTTAATTAATAATTTACCTTTATTTTCTCCTCCCACCCCTCATCCGATGCCTCGATTAAGCTTCTCGTCCCACCGATCCCAGTTTCAAGCCTTATTAAGCGGTCATAAAGCTTCCAATCTTTTTTCATGGAGTCACATTTGTTTTTAAGTTGTTTTCTATCAAAGACTTTGCCGGTTTTTTCGTTCATGGTTTTTTCTATTTTCTCCCACCCAATCTTATTAAAGTGACCACACGGTTTATTCCATTTTCTACATTCAAGCAAGCAAGCTTCGACAAAGTCCATAAACGCATCATTATTCCACAAGAATTTTGGTTTATTCTTTTTAGTTGACGTTTCACAATCAACAACATTTGTGTGGTAAGCATCCATTATCTGATACATATACGCATAAAAATGGATCCAAATCTGATTAATCGAACCGATACAGCAACGAAACAGAAAAAAGATGCATTAATTTTGTTTTTACACTTGCATACGGATACAATAAAGCAAACAGATCCAGCAACAATCAACAGATCCAAATCTGATTTGAAACATTAACAAATTTAGCATGCCATTAACAGATGCATTAACAGATCCATACCTGATAATCGAACAACAAACAAATCCATTAACAGATGCATTAACAGCTTTAACATGCAATTTCAAATAGATCCATTAACAGATGCATTAACAGCTTTAACATGCAATTTCAAATAGAACAGATCCAATCGAACAGCAAATAGATCCAATTTGAAACAGATTTAACAGATATAGTGGCGATTGAGCATGAATAAAAAATATCTAGTGAATTAGAACAGATCCAATCGAACATGCAATCGCTGTGAATTGGAAACATACCTGCGGTGTTGAAGTGGAGAATGGACGGAGGTGTGTTTACGAGAACAAGGAGGAATCGCCGGTGGTGGAACCGCCGTAAAAGGCCGCCGGAGGTGGAGAGGGGAACTGGGCTGTGGCGGCTGCTGTGTTACGAGAGAGAGAACGATGACAGATGAACGTTGTTGTTGTAGGGCACACACAACACAGATATAAGGGGGTGTTAAAAAATAAGGGGTATAATGGTAATTTGTTGTTTGAAAAGCTATAATCTGATCAAGAAGTCACAATCTCTTAACTTTTCAAAAACTCCATTTCCTTCGTATCAAAAAGTCATTTTAAAAAGCACTTTTCCATTTGCCAAACACTAAAAACTACTTATTGGCTATTGATAAGTCAATAAGCCAATAAGTTGGTTGGAAAAGCCTAGCCAAACATGCCCTATCTATGGGAAAATGGAGGAGCGTACGAGAGAGAAACATCTGTAAACTGCCATTAATGTGGTGAGAAAATGATGGAAACTGCTTAACTGTTGCACCTCAAAAAAACTGCCTAATTTTGGGGGTTATTCTGGCTGAGATTTATCCTAACAAATAACTGCTCAAAATGGACGGCCAGGATCATCTCAAAATCAGTTTTTTTTTTTTTGTCTAAAACAACAGTTACATAGCGGCGAACAATTTATTAATATTATGTTTTATCGTTTTCTTTATTATGTTCTATGAGTATTTATGTTATTATGCCGTTAAGGTACCCGGCCTACGGACGGGTCCTGAACTAGTTCTACTTTTGTTTGCCAATGTTCTCATTAATCATTATTAATATAGAGATTATTAAACAAGTCAACTTACATATTGTCAGCTTTGGAAGAGTTAACTTTTTATAAGCTCTACACAATTTATGGTTTGTTTTGTTAGAATACATAATTAAAGTTAATTATTATTATATTAAAAGAAGTTTAAGGTAAGTAAATGGAATAAAGGTTTTTGAATAATTTCACTAAGGCCTATGGGAGCATCCTTAATGAATAATTTCCTCTTATATTAATTAATAATAATATTAATATTGTTTGGATCTTATTTGAATGACACCATCAAGGCTTCAAGGAAAAAAAGATATGTTAATCATATATGGTCACATTTGGAGGATGGTTACGTGTTAACAGAATTAGTCAAGGAGATTTGTTTAATTTGAGTTCTACAAAGATGAAAGCAGCAGTTATTGGGCCAAAAAATTAATTGGGCTCAAGATGGGCTGTCAGTAGAGGTGTACATAAAACCCGAACCCAGACCCGAACCCAAAAAAAACCCGAACCCGGGTATTAGAAAAACCGGGTTTTTTAAACCAGAACCTACCCGTAGGGTAAGGACCGGGTATGCATATTCTATTCAATACCCAAACCCGAACCCGGGTTTTTTCGTACTTGGTTTCTACCCGGGTTTTCGTAATACCCGTAACCGGGTTTTTGTAATACCTGGATCCGTTGTGTACAACAACTTTTTTTGAACGTTTAGAGCTTGTGTTAGGTTTTTTGGGCAAATTTCAAGGCATACAATATGTAAAAATAAAGGTTTCCATTATATTTCTATGTTATATGCCAAAAAAATGAATCAAAAAACCTGATCTATACCCGAACCTGAACCATGCCCGATCAATACCCGAACCATACACGACCAATACCCAAACCCTACCCGACATATACCCGAACCCGGAAATATGGTGTTCTGATACCCGGGTATTGAAAACCCGAAACCTAAACCCTACCCGAACCCGGGTACACAGGGTATAGATTTTCTGGCCAGAACCCGTACCCGGACCCGACCCGGGTATGGCCAATACCGGAAAGGTCAAAACCCTGTCTTACCCGTGCCCGGGTATATACCCGAACCCGGGTATTAGAAAAACCCGGTTTGCGCACCTCTAGCTGTCACTAAAAGAAAAAGAATTATAAGGCAATTCAATGGGATGAGTTGATGGTAGTTTTTGATAGGGGCAGATCTACCTTAAGTAAAGGGGTAGCCTCCGCTACTGCTTGGCGCTCTGGCGGTAGTGTAAATTTTGGAAAAATTTAACGTTTTTTTTATTTCGTTACCGTTTTTTATAAAACGTTACCGCTACGAAGATTTTCTAGATCCGCCACTCGTTTTTGAGTTTCTGGGATTGGTTTCTGCCCCTACACCCCTAGTTAATTTAGTTGATGATCAAACGGTTGGTGGGTGAGGAAGGGGTGTTTATGGTGCAACTGTGCCTACTGCGTTCTAAGTAGAATAAGATACATATTCATGTGGGTGAGGAATAACACTTGCTTTAGTCTCTATTTGTGGTGACACAAATCCCATATGCGATAAATGAAACCTTTTGATTAAACTGGTAAAATTGTCCAAATCACAGGGACCAAAATGACATTTTACTCAAAAAAAAGTTTATAATTCCGAAGCCACTTCAGCTCCCCTTCCCCATCCCATTTCCCCCAACACCCTAAGCCTGACTTTGTTTACTATATGATATCTGGGTATTGTCGTTTTAGGGTTTATCGAAACTATTGTAGAAGTAGAACTGAGAAATTCAGGAACAACAGGTTATCCTCCCATTTCCCTTATATTTCATCATGCAATTTTCTCCTTGTATAAAAGCCCCACCATTTCAATTTTCAATCCATCATCTTCCAGCAACCCCAGTGAGGAAAAACCTCGTATCCGTAGCTCATGTTGTGTGTGCGAAGGGTCATCGTCAGGGACAAACTCCTGAAACAAGGTTCTGGTTAAAAAGGTGATGGTAATTTAAAGCCAATAAAGAAATAAATGCTTTACCTCGTTTAGGTCGGGTAGCAACGATTTCTTGTCAAGAGAACAAACACCGGACATGACTTCCTCCTCCTCCTTAAAGTCAGTCAGCAGCGGTTTCTCGTAAGAATTAGGAATGCCCGACCCCTCGTAAGATTCCGGAACAAACGCCTTGTTAGAATATTCACCAAATAAATAGTTTGCATTCCACCACGATACCGTAACTAAATTGAGATTCAAATATATTATATATAACAAATGAAAGGATTTGGGCTGACGTGGCGCGAGCTTCTCAGAATTGGTTTTGGCAGGAAACTGGATGGGTCAAAGATTTTGGTAAATGGGTTGACACGGGATCCGTACTCTGTTTTTATGACCCGCATATAAGTATGTTTTGTAAAACCCTAGAAACGTTATACTTCCTGTATTCCTCTTCTTCTCACGTACGCTTCTTTAACTCCATTTGTTCATCCTTCTTCTCCTTCAAGCTCTGTAATCCATTAACGTCTGCAATCGAATCGATTCAACCATCAGGTACACCTTTATTATTGCTCATTTTTTCACGATTTATAACCATACTCTTTCAAACCCTAATCTTCTATCGACGCCATTCTCTTCAAGGTGCGTTTTGGTTCCGATAATCGACGCCGCCATATTAGATATTCAGCTTTTGTGCTCTACGACTATCTTCAAGGTATGTTTCTGGCTCCGTTAATCAACATTGATTTCAACTAACGATTTAATTAAGGTATTCTCTGCTTTTGATTGTAAATCTGTTTGTACGCATATAGTTATCGAATTTGATGTTGTCTTGGGGCTGTTTTGTGTTGATTTGGTGCTTTTTGGGGCTGCAGTTGCACTTTAAATTGATAGGGTTCTGGTACTCGGAGGAACCAATTAATGGCAGCTCAATCCTCATTCAGCATTCAAACGCTCATTTTATGGACCTATGGTATTTATTCTAACCCTAAATATGTTATTCTTTATTTGCAGTCTATGTGCATGTTTCACTTTTTGATACGAAATAATAAGGGTGGTTATGATGGAATTGTGATTGGTTTTGGGATTTTTTGGTTCTATGAGAAAGATGATTATACTTTTAATGTTAGTTCATCTATGATGTTTAACTTTACAACAAGTATTAAACAAAAGAAGTTTTTGATGCTAAAAGATATAACAAAATCACTCTAAAGTTTAATCGTTTGGTGTAAACTAACTACAAGACATTTGAACTATAATAATAATAAATTTTTTTTATGATTTTAGATAGCTTATAGTTCAATAGAACAATGGAACTTTTGTTGTGGCTTTGTGCATTAGATATAATAGGAACGGTAATTTAGGTATCACAGGCTCATAATTTTGACTTTTTTGTGTTCAAGTCACTTATTTTTTTTATCAAATATTTGTTTAGCTGATGTGTTTTTTTGTGCAGCAATTTGGGCTGAACTTGGAGTCTACATTGTCTGAAAGCAGACTGAAGGTAAACGTATTGTGTAAGTCTCTTGAATAACCTATGTTTTCTGGAATTTGCACGAGGATGTTAGAAACCAGGTTTATTATTATTTTTTTTTAGTTTAATTTTCTGATTTTTAAGAATCTTAGAACATGAAGACTAATTGATAGATATGTTAGATGTCTGTTTGCATTATTTGATAGGATTGGTAAGTTTCTCGATGAGGTTATGAAGGATTTAGGTTTTATTTTAAAAACCTAAATCAGATTAGAATCTTCATTAATCTATATTATAGGAAATCACACAGTTACATCGTTTAGAAATTCTTTGTAGCTGCTGGTTTTCGTTTTTAGTTAAAAGAGGTTGATTAGTACAGACAGGTTAAGAAGATACTATCTTGAGATGGATCTGGAAGGTTGCGGGATCAAGTGAAGGAAAACCTAAAGGAGTTTATTGGGGACTACACAGATGATACTCTTGTGGTATGTAAATACATTCATGAAGAAGATGTATGGTATTCATGTCATATTAAATTCGTCATAAATTTTTAAGTAGTCTCAATTTTTGTAAGTAGTTGAAAGCATATGTACAATAGCAGCTGAGAATGGGATTTTGTTGCTAAATAATTACAAGTGTTACTGGACAGTACGGTCTCTCACTGAAAAACGTCGGTATGATTTGATTCTTGTAGTCGTAGGTTTATAATGTGAGGTTACCTCATCATGTTGAATTCTCATCTCAGGAGGAAGCCACACACATTTTGAAACAAAGCTTAGTTTTAGAGGTGCTGAGCTGGAATTTAAAAACCCAAGTAAGCAATTTTTTAGCAATTTTGAATTTAATTACACGGTTGGGAACTTGGAATTTATTGGCAACATCGGCATGTTTTGATAGCCAGGTGGTATACGAAAAAAGGTGGGATGTGGCGGTTGCAACGTAGCCTATTTAAATGCAGCATGGTATGGTATGCAAAAAACTTTCAAAAGTTTCAGACACTTAAATGCGTCAAGACACGGTTATTAAGACGGAGCAAATCATGTTTGCAGAAGCCAATTCTGAAGCACAAGTATGTATTTAACCCTATATATATATCAACAATTATTAATTTGTCACGGTTATATCAACAATTATTAATTTGTTATCTTTAAATTAATTACTATGCTAAGGAGGATGTTTAGTTTTCATTTTATGTTAGCTTCTAATCTTCTAAAGGTGACTGCTGTTGTTGGGCTCTGGGGATGGACCGCTGTTTCGCTTTCAGCTTCCTCACTATTGATGTTTATCCGCTGCAGCAGGTATGCTTTATTTCGACACAATGAGAAAAAGTCTATATCGGTTAATTATTTCGTCTGATGATTTATTTGGTTGCAATAAAGACCCCGGTTATGTGAAAACATCTGAAGGGATTCGAAATAATGCTGATGCTGAGGTACGTACATCTCCTTAATTAATTGATAAACAAGTCTTGCTCACAACAAAAATATGTTCACAACGTGTGACCATACAAATAAATTCTATGCATGGTCCTTTGGTGAAAATGATTTGATCAACTCAGCTAATTGGACTGGAAATTGGTCTCAGCTCTTTCCTACTTGCAAGGTTCTTTTAAAGTCAGTTTTATACTTCATTTTAGATGAGTAGATTCACTGAACATTATATTAGGTGACGAATAGAAAGATGTTGGTGGTCGATTGATAACGGGATCGTTAAGGTTGTTGATGTCTTTTAAAATGACCCGTGGAATCTTTGATATGAACTAATGAGTGTTCAATGCGTAATACTGGAATTCATATCTAATACCTACTTTCATGAATGCTGTAAAATTATGTTTGATCAGATTGGAGGATGCGGGCTATGCCATTGGAGTACGAGTTTTGGAACTGTTGTGCCACAGGGAAAAGGTAGTGTTTTGCAGTTGGTGTATAGTTGAATTTTGACATGACCTAATAGTCGAATGCTCGCTTTATCGTTAAATAGCCGAAATAAATCAGACCTGATATTTCTATATGCATATTCATGCTTGCTGACAGGTTTTGTTAAGAAATGAATGTTTTTGTTTTGCATTTCTTGTGCCTTGATACGAACAAAAGGAGGTTATATTAGTTAAGAATCATCTAGAAATTGAAGTAGAAAAAAAGTTGCTATTTCAAAAAAAAAAAAAAGAAATGTGTTTTAGCTGTTATTAGTTAGTCATGGTACTAAAAAGTTCAATTTTTCTGCTATAATTTTTTTTTTCTGCTGTATCCTTTTTTTTCTATGGGTTCACAATATAAAATGAACCGTACTGGTTTGTTTTCATGTATTAATGACCCCGGATGTTAACAATTACTGAACCAAGTAAATATTGTCTTAAATTGATTGTTTCCTTCTATAATTTACAGCATGTATGGTTAGTGATCCAAACATTTATATGTATATTCATGCTATATTATGCATATATAATTCTATAGAGGTGGAAACAGACTTGTTGGGTTGTGTAATGGGTCAAAATGGGTAATATGGATTGAAACTGTTCATGATGGGTTGGCCTGAAACATTTTTGTCCAAACAAATTATATATATATTTTTATGGAAAGTTAAATGTGTCAAATTAGGTTATAAAGTTAGATTAATTGTAATACTAATATGTTTTTAATTTTTATTTTTTATTATTATTTTTTTTTTTGTAGAAAATGATGTAGGAGGTTTAATGCATTAAAATAGTAAAATGACATTTCCGTCCCTAAGGTTTGGCCACTTTTGCGACTTTCATTCAAATGTTTGTTTTTCTGCATCTAGGTCCTCGTGGTTTCAAAATCTTGCCATTTTCGTTCCTGAGGTTTGGCAATTTATTGCGATATTCGTCCCTCGAGGTTTGGCCCTCAAGGATGAAAATGACAAGATTTTGAATCCACGAGGACTCAGATACGAAAAAACAAACCTGTGAATGAAAGTCGCAAAAATAGCCAAACCGCTGGGACGAAAATGACAATTTACTCGCATTAAAATTACACTAGCCTGGACGACTTTCAACCTGTTTTCATCTAAGCTAACTTTTTAGACGTTACATGTTACCCTGTTAGAGATAAAACTTAACCAAACTGACCCATTTACAAGTTAATGGGTCGACATAGCCACCTCTACAATTCTCCATGATCAGTCATCAAACTACACTCAAGTGTTGTTTGTTTGTTTATTGTTACCTGATACCAATATTTTTTTGTTAATTTTTTATGCTAGGGTAACAGAAGGGAGACACGTTTGTTGGGTATTTTGTCCTTCGTACATAGTACCGTATGGAAGATGCTTTTTGGAAAGGTTTGTTACTATAGTAATCCTAAAGTTGGTATTTTAAATAGTTGTAGACTTTGACTTTTATTTCTCTCCTTAAGTGATATAAAGATATTAGTGACATTTGACTTTCATTGGATTTGCTTTTCAAGTTTGACCATCTTACTACAATTTTCGAGATTCATCTTCATATGTTATCAAAATTTAGGATTTCAACAAACCCAACTCATCTTGAAACAAAAAACATCCTTGATTAGAGTGAGGTGTTTGAAAATAAAGAATGCCTAATCTTATTGAGTAATAAGAATTTGAAATTATGTGCTTTTTTAGTTTGGATTTGATTTTTTTATTGGTTGAGGAAGCCAAAAAGGTTTCGGTGGCTTTTGTGGATTCAAACCGGTTATATAATTCAAGAATCACAATCACAGAATAAGACAGTTACAATTAGAGATATACACATATTCAAACACCCTTTTGTGCAACAACCTACAAAATCTATGAAGGGGATTTGTGAAATATACCATATGATAATTAATAACAATTATTTTAATTTTTAGAGGTTGCGTGTGATATTAAATATGATTTTTACTCAAATTTTGAACGTTGTTGGTTATCAGGTGTATCAAATTTGATACATTCACATAAGGGAAGAGTTTGGTACCAACCGGTACGGACCGGTATTTGAAGGTAAAAACCGGTACCGAAAACGTAAAATGTTGGTACCAAATCGGTACCAAAAATCGAGTCGGTTTGGAAATTCGATATCGGTTTCGAACCGGTACCCGATACCACTTTCTCATCCCTAATTCACAGTGAAAAGGCGTCTTCAGTTACTAGAGCAATAAGTTGAATGACATTATCTTTAAGTTATATATTCATGTATTTAGATTAAGTTATTGATATACTGACCTATTTTGATCTTTTATACCTGATGCTAATGTATGGTAGTATTTTATCATTCCATCTGGTGTTCCAGGAATGTCTAACTTGCATGTGAAGCCTGCTTTGCATGCCAAGCTTGCTTACAATCCTTACACTGAACCAAACATCGACATTTTTGGGTAGGTTTTTATTTTTGTGAGGTTTTAATTGTTTTGATCATGTGAGTTTAAGAAATGGCTTATCTGATGTGGCAGGCAGGTATCACCAAGGCCTTAAGAAATGGGTTTAAGTAGGAGTTTTTGCAGTTGTTGAAAAGTGCTACAACCATGAAGCCAAAATTGATTGTTATTGGCGCAATTGCTTATGCTTGATTATATGTCTATGCTCGAATTTTTCAATCATCTCTACAAACTTTTCATATGGAAATGTAATGCTTGCAGCTGCCTTGTGATCATGAGAAGGTATCTTTCAGTCTTGATCTTATTTGGTTAAGCTATGTAATGATTTTGTGATTTTGGTCTTAACTTTAAAATTAACTATAGTATCTATTAGAGATTTTGTAGCTTCCGCTACGAAGAGAATATCTCCTCGTGGTAGCTTTATGGTTGTTTTCAAAATGAGTATTAATTCTAGCTTTTGGCTTATGAATTGTATGTTGCTTATATTGAGAATCAATTAAACATTTGATTTGGTCATTTGGTGTGTGCTGGTGAGTTGGGGTAAATTTGGGAGGGTTTGGGTTGGGACCACAAATGTTCATTTTACGAGGGATAGTATTGGTGAGGTAGGAACTTGGGTGGGTGGTACAGGGTATGTGTAGAAATAAGGGGTACAAAATTAACGTGGGTAGTAATTTGGTATATCCATTGCCATCCTCAACTAATTCATGCTTTTTTATTCTCCTTTATTCTGTATTTTATTTTCATGCTCCTTTGTCATTGGGCTTCACATGTGCAGTTGACAAATCAGCCTCTGAGCTAAGGGTGTGGTTATAGGTAAATAAAAGCATGGAGTATGATAAACCATGGGAGATATGAGGCATGGAGCTGGGGTTATAGGTAAATATAAAGGTCATATTTTCATACAAAGTTGTTCCAAGTCCGTCAAAAAAAGGTGTATGTGTTGAACGCCACACTTGCTAAGGAATCGTGCTCGGGTACTACGTGTAAAAAAACAGAGGTGATTTAGTTAATTACATATTTCTTCATTATATAGAATCTGTATAATTTGGATGGTTTATAAATTTTATACTTTAGATAACGAATTTGTAGATTATGTTAGGGACAAGGAGGTGGAAAGAATGTTCATCAGTTTGGTACAAAACACAAGACTGAATCTCGTGTGTGTTCTTTTTTCTTACATCACAAATTTATAGATTAATGTCATTTAGTACAATACCCAAAACCTTTATGAAAAGCCAATGGTTGAAATAGATCCATGTTAATTATAACTAATTGAATCAGTCTATCTAAATTTATGTTTAGATCACTCGTAAGTTGGTGCTAATGTTGATGTAGCAGGCTTATTTTATTTTCATAGAACTATTTAATGTAACAGATTAATTTTTTTTTTTATGTAAATTCAATGCTCTAGCCCGTACACACATGTGGTACCTATATCTTTTGTCGTTAAACATTAAGCATCATGGAACTATTATTCCATGTACTCATATAGTTCTTTATTTATCGGATGGTTATAAATAGATGGTGAATAATAACCTGTCAATAGTTTACAAGTCTACCTGCAATTTGACAACCCGTGATTAAGTTTATGAAAAATTTATAACTCTTTCATCGTCAAGACATTTAATACGTAATACTTTTTGTATGATATTAATTATGTATTAACCAAAAATAGTTTTTAATTAACGTAACTTTCTCGAGCACGGGAAGCAATCCCGGGTGATAACCTAGTATATGTATAAAAACAGATGTATGAAAATGTGAATGCTTAGATGGATCAACATATTCTCTTTATGTAGAAGCCAAGAAAAGAAAACCAATACTTCATTAAAGACCTATATGCTTCATCTTGCCTAATATGGAGCATATAGGTGGGCCCCCCAAGTCAAGTCTACCTATATACGCTCCATATTACCTAATATGAAGCCTATATTGTCAATATGTAGCATATATGTCCAAGAATACTTGCTTTGGTAGAAGATGTCTATCTCTTAGGAAACAAACTTATATGGTCCATATTGGCCAATATGAAACAAATAGGTTCGGAAATCAAGGCTTTGGCAGAAGTTGTCTGCCATTGAGAAACAGAGAGCACTATATGTTCCATATTAGCCAATATGAAGCATACAGGTGGGTTTCAAAATAAATTTTTTGGGTGTTCAAATAGCACGACCCTTTAAAATTAAGTGTGTACCTAATACATATATTTTTGTAAGACATATAACTGTGTTTTTAGGAGAGAAAAGAGAGGATTATCTCAATTTCTATTCTTTTCTCTCCATTTCCTTCAAAACTGGAATGAGGATTTTAGGCTAAAAACCTTCCATTTTCCTTCTTTTCTCTCATTCAATATGAAACTCTCAAACACAACTAAAAATTATTTGAGTAAATTGCTATTTTGGTCTCTGTGGTTTTTAGCACGTTACTATATTTTACAAATATAAAAAGTCTTGTAAATTACACACCAACGTTTCAATTTATTGCGATTTTGGTCCTGCACGTTACTATATTTTACAAATATGAAAAGTCTTGTAAATTACACACCAATGTTTCAATTTATTGCGATTTTGCTCCACAAGACTAACTCCATCCACCTTGTTAACTTCATGTCACATGCGAAGCATGTTGATGCGCGTTTAAGTGTCGTATATATTAGGTGTATATTTTAAGCCCCTTTAACACTTATTTTAGCCAAGTTTTAAATTTATAAAACACGATATTTTACTAACACTAAACACACATATGGGCAAGTGCACCCATCGTGAGCGTAGTATAGCGTTGGTAAGATACCGAGGTCGTCCAAGGACACAAGAGCTTTTAGTACCGGTTTATCCTCAACGTCTAATCAAAATAAAAAGTTTAGAAAAAGGTTTTAAACTAAGAAAAAAAATAAAAACTAACTAAAATGCTGAAAATAAAAATAAAAGAAAAACAGATAGACAAGATGAATCACTTGGTTCCGACTCGTATCTAGTATAACCTTTGATTATTTCCGCACTTTTGCACATAATTAAGAGATTAGCTTAGTTATTGTAGTAGGCCCCTCTTTTGAAGGTGACGTTACCCTCACCCCAGTAGTTTGAGTCAGCAAGGATACAATCCTAAAAGGGTGGATTATTGGAAGATAATGAATTAAGTTATTAATGCAGTATTATGGTAGGCCCCGCTTTTGGCGGTGACGTTACCCTCGACTAAGTAGTCTGAGTCAGCAGGGATACAGTCCTAAATAGCCGGGTTATAGTATTAATAGTAGTTAACTTATGAGGGGATCAAAGAGTTTGGACCCCCGCCATCCAATACCGTGAAGCATTGAATGAGGTCCTACTAAATTTGACCCAGGTCCATTGCAGGACCTCTAAACGCTGAACAATGGCAAGACCTTTACCAAACCGTTCCCTTAACCCCCGACCAGGTAGCCAACATACCTCCATATAGACCGTGGAGATATGAATGGTGAAAATCCTTTATTTTATATAGACAGTAAAATAATGCCAAGACACCACGGACAAACGATAAGGAAAGATCACCTTCAACATAAGTAACTAGTTATTAAAGTCATTAATACAAAACCAAATAAAAAGTGCAAAAGATTAGAAATAAAAAGTATTATACTAGACACTTTGTCTTCACCAAGTGATGTAAGAGACTTAGGCAAACATGGCCTTGATTGTCAAGAACTCTTACGATCAATCTTGGATCCCGAGACGACTCACACACTCTACGATGGACAATGGATGATGGTGTTGTGATGGTGGTGGGTGGTGGATGAAGTGTGAGAGAGGTGGTGTGCCAAGGGATGAGTTGAAATGAAACCAAGCACTCCTATTTATAGGCTGAACAGAGGGCTGGGCACGGCCCCATGTCCGCTGGGCACGGTCCCGTGCCTGTCTGACACTCTCTCTCCTCATTAATTGTAATTCGCAATTACAATTAATGCGCCTGCTGTACTTTCGCCACGCCCCCGTGTTCACTGGGCACGGCCCCGTGGTGGGCAATAGAAGCTTCTATAGGTTTGTCTTTTCTGCTGCTTCTTGGGCACGGCCCCGTGCTGGCTGAGCACGGGGCGTGTTCAGTCTTCTGCCTTCTCTATTTTGCTTTGGAAGATGCCGTTGAGGGGTCGGGCAGTCCACTCATGTTCCTTTCCTTGTATTTATGTTAGATTTAGCTGTCTTTTTGCTTCTTTTGTGTTTTTGAGCTCATTTAATCCTGAAAATACAAAAGGAAGACAAAAACACTCTTTTTCCAATATTAGTACTTAAAAAGGGTTAGTTTTATGCCTTATTTGATGTAATTTATATGTTGCATTTTACACACATCAAATACCCCCACACTTGAACTTTTGCTTGTCCTCAAGCAAAACTCTTTAATATGTGGCTTACACTCCCAAATGGAATGGGTAGAAGAGAAGGTTTTTGGCTTGTCGTAGAGTGTTGGGAATCCAAGATCCTTTTGGGTTTTATTTTTATCTATTTACAATCCTATTCATAATGATTTATTTTGAACGTTTCATAGGAGAAATTACTTATTTGGGCATAACATGCCTTTCTTTTTTTTAAAATTCCATTTATATACAAGTTCACATACCTCACGGGAGAAATCACTCACACTCGGCCGAAGGTGTATTTTTAGTGAATCACTCGAGAGCGGCATGGAACTTATTCCTACCATAAGCTTGCCAAGCAATCAATCCTCCTCCTTTTTAACTTTTATACCTTTGTAAATATCAAGAGGACTTTGTGGGTTAAGGGTTAGGCTTGAGTTAAAGGTAGGTGGTTGGGATAGTGGTTAGTAGAAAAAAAGGCGAAAAGCGTAACAAGTGTCGGTTTTCGTAAGACTTTCTATTTTTGCAACTTTTTTATTTTGATGAAGCTTTTATTCAAACAAAGTTATTTTTGATGAACTTGTTTGTTTATTTTCTTTTTGCTTCATCATCAACAGATTTTTTTTATCACCTTACGAAAAACCGAACTTGTTACTAAAACAAAGGGTTAAAAATAAAAAGGTTTTGGTGGGTAAAAGGGTTTTTGGTTTGGGTGATGAAATGAAAAGGTTTAGGCTCAAAGGGGTTAACTAGAGGGATTTTTTTTGGTAGGTGGTAAAAGAAAAAGAAAAATAATGGTGTAGAAATAAAAAGGGTTAGTCCTAATGCCTCCATCATTTACTTACTTGGGTTTAAGTTGATAAGGACCGGGAATGTATCGTCATGGCAAGTTCTAGAGCTGTGAGAACCAAGCGGCTACTCACACAAGAAACGAAAAATGAGCATTTAGTCTAAAGATGTAAATTTGTATGCTCAACAAAGGCTCAAAACTCACTTTTGTGGGAATGGGTTTTTATGTGATCAAGTATATATAATCAAATTTTAACTAAGTTTGCCATGCCTTTTCATAATTTTCTTATGTTGGTTCTTTTTATCACTACGCTATCGGTTGTAAATTCGTAAAAATATAACCATTTTGAGAACTTGAATTTCCCGAATTAAACCTAGACAAGTAAGAAAAATGAAATTTTTGAAAAAAATTTGGGGTGATTAGCGGTTCCAATAGAGTTTTGTGTAAGGCTTGTATTTAGGACTTGCAAAATTCAAGGTTTTAGCATCCCCCCCACACTTAAATTACACATTGTCCTCAATGTGTCCCAAAAATAAATTTTTAGGTTGATTAGATGTGTAAAATGGTGTTAAAAAGCAAAAATTTTGTATTACTGGGCGCTGAACACGGCCCCGTGTTGTCCGGGCACGGCCCCGTGTTCAAGTGCCAGTAACAAAATTAAAACAAGAGAAGCAGAAGTCTGGACACGGGGGCGTGTCGGGTGAACATGGCCCGTGTCCAGTTACCTGAACTGGGCGTTTTTCTGCAGGTGGTTCAGCACGCGGCCGTGTTGGTTGGGCACGGCCCGTGTTGAACCTTCTGACATGGAGAGAATTGTCGGGTTGCCTTGTTCTTGTGCATGAGGTCATTTTTCTCGTTCCCCTTTTCATCCCTTACCACCATGAGTGTGTTTTATTCATTAAAAACCATCCAAACTTTAAAAACCATCATTTCATTGCAATCATAGAGAGACCTTACATAGTCCTAAATTAAGATTAAACTAGATAAAACAAAGAAATAATAAACCATGGAGTTCTAGCCTATACTTTATTTTAATTATCAAAATTTCCAAGAAGTAACTAATCTTGGTTAGACAAGGCCTTTTTGAACTCCTTCTTCCGGGTGCGGTTCTCCTCATATGTCGGCGAGCCACTCTTCCACCTCCCTTGGAAGGGGAAAAGAAGGCTCATTGGCATTAGTTTGAGGAGTTTCGATTTCCACCGGGATCTCTTGTTGGTGTTCCACGGGAGGTTCCGCCGGAAAGTCTTCCCACCCGGTAGGGTTGTTAATTCTTAGTGCCAGGTTCCAGTCCTGTTGAGGGAGGACTGGTTCCATCGGAGGTGCTACAAGAATATTTAACCTCTGGTGCAAGAGGTTAATTTCTTGGAAGCTGCTTTCAAGTCCCATCGTAAGATCGTTAATACGGTCGATTAGGACCTCCTCTACTGATGTCATTTCGTCGAGAGCCTCCCTTAATGCTATCACATAGTGCACAAGTGTAACTTCAATGGAGGGTCTCCTTCCTCTTCGGCTGTTTGACGAATGCACAGAAGATGTTTCGCTGTTTTCACTCGACATCCTACGAAAAATAAACTGAAAATAGTTTATTCAATGAAACAGTGACCGGACACGGCCCCGTGCTCACTGAGCACGGCCCCGTGTTCATTTTTCTGCAGAATTTTGGAGCAAGGAAACTTGGATTTTTAAGTTATTTTCTGAACTTGTGGGGTCCTTTTAGTCACTAATAACTTAAAACAATGTTACATAACATGTTTTTACCAAGATTTCTTGAACAAAACTCATTAATCCTTACCACAAAGTTGGAAGAATTCAAACTTTTAATGGTAGTTCTTGGAGAAAGATGGAGAAGAAGGAAATGGCTAAAAGAGGAAAGGACAAGATGGGTTGTTGGAACCTTCTTTTAGACTTACCTATGATAGTTGAGAGAAGATTCCTTCAAATCTCTGTCCCAAGTTGGTCCAAATGTGCAGAATTATTGGCTGCATTTATAGAAAACGACAGCATCCTGGACACGGCCCCGTGTCCAGTGGACACGGCCCCGTGTGCAGGTGGAGTTCTGACACCGTTTGTCCGTATTCTGACGTACTGATCAGAATGGAATCTTTCGATGGACACGGGGGCGTGTTGGCTGGACACGGCTCCGTGTCGAGGGACTGTTTTATGAAGTAGTCTAGTTTTTTAAGGAACTCGTTAGTATCGGGTGGCTCCTGATTGGTTGGAACAACCCCAAAGTGCCTAAGATACCTTAATTGTCCTAGACTAAGGCGAGAACGCAAGAGGTTGTCGGTGAGGGTAATTCCTATTTTCATTCTAGGTGGACAAGTCCAACCCTTTCCCGGGCTCTCGTTAAAGAAGGTGTATACCGAATTGCTCAGGTCTATGTATGCACCGAACGAAGTCGATGGAGAGTCCTTCACGGCACAATCGACACAGGGACGACTATCGTCCAAGTCTTTGCTAGGTACGAAGGTATTTTTGGGAGCAACGAGGTTGTCGGAATGCGGTTCCAGCATTTCGTCATGGTCATTGTCTTGGGGTGGATCAATAAAATCCTTCCTAAGCTCTTTTAACCAATTCAGAATTAGCCTTTCTAGTTGAAATAACTCATCAAGGAGCATTTCCCCTAGAATATCTGGCCGGGCGCATTCGAGGGAGAAATAGTGCTTATTTTTACTTTCGCCCCTCTTAAGGTTATAAGAAGTCGGTGGGTCCATGTAGTGGGGCCTATAATTTAGAAAGTAGCATTCTACTTCTTCATGTTTGCCACCACATAATTGACACCACGTACCATAAGAGTGCCGAAAGTAAAAACAATTACTATCACTCATGTTTATGTCAGAAATTACCAACCGCCGGGATCTAACGGTTCTGTTTTCAGTAAGTGAATCTTGGGCACGGGGGCGTGTTGGGTGAGCACGGCCCCGTGTTCAGCTTACTGTCTGACGTAAAACAGGATTGCCAGTTCCAATGATTTAGCACGGGGGCGTGTTCAGCGGGCACGGCCCGTGCTGAGCTCTGCAGAAGCTGAAAAACTAAGAAAATCCTAAAAAAATAAAAAGAAAAATAAAAAAAATGATTAGGCCGTTGATTCCTAACTTTCTTAAAATCCTTGTGTCCCCGGCAACGGCGCCAAAAACTTGATGCGCGTTTAAGTGTCGTATATATTAGGTGTATATTTTAAGCCCCTTTAACACTTATTTTAGCCAAGTTTTAAATTTATAAAACACGATATTTTACTAACACTAAACACACATATGGGCAAGTGCACCCATCGTGAGCGTAGTATAGCGTTGGTAAGATACCGAGGTCGTCCAAGGACACAAGAGCTTGTAGTACCGGTTTATCCTCAACGTCTAATCAAAATAAAAAGTTTAGAAAAAGGTTTTAAACTAAGAAAAAAAATAAAAACTAACTAAAATGTTGAAAATAAAAATAAAAGAAAAACAGATAGACAAGATGAATCACTTGGTTCCGACTCGTATCTAGTATAACCTTTGATTATTTCCGCACTTTTGCACATAATTAAGAGATTAGCTTAGTTATTGTAGTAGGCCCCTCTTTTGAAGGTGACGTTACCCTCACCCCAGTAGTTTGAGTCAGCAAGGATACAATCCTAAAAGGGTGGATTATTGGAAGATAATGAATTAAGTTATTAATGCAGTATTATGGTAGGCCCCGCTTTTGGCGGTGACGTTACCCTCGACTAAGTAGTCTGAGTCAGCAGGGATACAGTCCTAAATAGCCGGGTTATAGTATTAATAGTAGTTAACTTATGAGGGGATCAAAGAGTTTGGACCCCCGCCATCCAATACCGTGAAGCATTGAAGGAGGTCCTACTAAATTTGACCCAGGTCCATTACAGGACCTCTAAACGCTGAACAATGGCAAGACCTTTACCAAACCGTTCCCTTAACCCCCGACCAGGTAGCCAACATACCTCCATATAGACCGTGGAGATATGAATGGTGAAAATCCTTTATTTTATATAGACAGTAAAATAATGCCAAGACACCACGGACAAACGATAAGGAAAGATCACCTTCAACATAAGTAACTAGTTATTAAAGTCATTAATACAAAACCAAATAAAAAGTGCAAAAGATTAGAAATAAAAAGTATTATACTAGACACTTTGTCTTCACCAAGTGATGTAAGAGACTTAGGCAAACATGGCCTTGATTGTCAAGAACTCTTACGATCAATCTTGGATCCCGAGACGACTCACACACTCTACGATGGACAATGGATGATGGTGGTGGATGATGGTGTTGTGATGGTGGTGGGTGGTGGATGAAGTGTGAGAGAGGTGGTGTGCCAAGGGATGAGTTGAAATGAAACCAAGCACTCCTATTTATAGGCTGAACAGAGGGCTGGGCACGGCCCCGTGTCCGCTGGGCACGGCCCCGTGCCTGTCTGACACTCTCTCTCCTCATTAATTGTAATTCGCAATTACAATTAATGCGCCTGCTGTACTTTCGCCACGCCCCCGTGTTCACTGGGCACGGCCCCGTGGTGGGCAATAGAAGCTTCTATAGGTTTGTCTTTTCTGCTGCTTCTTGGGCACGGCCCCGTGCTGGCTGAGCACGGGACATGTTCAGTCTTCTGCCTTCTCTATTTTGCTTTGGAAGATGCCGTTGAGGGGTCGGGTAGTCCACTCATGTTCCTTTCCTTGTATTTATGTTGGATTTAGCTGTCTTTTTGCTTCTTTTGTGTTTTTGAGCTCATTTAATCCTGAAAATACAAAAGGAAGACAAAAACACTCTTTTTCCAATATTAGTACTTAAAAAGGGTTAGTTTTATGCCTTATTTGATGTAATTTATATGTTGCATTTTACACACATCACATGTGATGGTTATTAACATCTGAATTGAACAAAACAAATAACACCTTTCTAAAACTCCTGCGAATTTGTCCCTCGGCGAGGAACCAACTTCTTCTCCTTGTCAGGATTGCAAGGTAATTTATCTTTTAAGTTTCTTAATCTAGAGTCAACTTTGTAGTTTGAGCTCTAAAGTCAACCTTGATTGCAAGTCTATCCTCAAATGTGATTTTCGTCTAACGCACAGAGAATGTGGATGGAGTGATGATGATTCAGTTTTGCATATGTTCAGATCCTTGTGCAGTTTGTTTGGAAAACAAGTGTGCCATTGCTGCAGAAGGCATAGTATTCACACTTTAAATTCTTATAGAAGCTAAAAACAAGTGTTTGCTAAAAATCATTATAGAATTGGCAAGCCCGTTTTAGTTATGTTTGGGTCAATTATGTTTCATTTCTTGATTGGTCAATTTGATAAATAAAAAATAGATGGGAGCTTCAGTTGAGACACGAGCCCATATTTGTCCAAATCATCGGTTGATAGGGGTCAGTATTCAAGATCGAGTTTTCGCATGGCGAATTCACACTCGGATAGTAGAAGATCATGATTATGTTCATTAAATCAATCACTAGAAAATGGTAATAAGAAAACTGATTAACATATGAAAAAGAGAAGAAATGTGAAAATATCAGAATATGCCTTTTTTTATATACTTATATAAATCTTAGATTTTGAATGATGACTTTGATCTTTTGGTTTGGTTTTCTGAGAAAAAAAACTGAAAATTTCAAACTATTAGAATTTTTTTTTATATTTTATTTTAACGTTCCATTATTGGTGAATTTAAAACTGAAATACACCTCTTTTGTGATTGCCATTCATTACTGTTCAAAAAAAAAAAAAAACACTTGTAGGGACAAAATCTATAGGGAGGACAAAAGTCATCCCTATAGAACAAGCTATGGGGAGGACTTTTGGTTCATATATAGTTTTGCTGTATTTGAAATAAGCTTTTTCTATAGGGACCAAAAGTCGTCCCTATAGCTCGAAGTTAAATTGTTTTTGTTTTTTTTTAATTCTAATATCATAAACTAGGTTAGAACTCCGAGTATTACACGGATTGATTAAATGTATTTTTATATAATAAAAAAGTTACATCTTTAATTACCCGTGTATAACATGAGTTGAATAAGCACGTGTACTACACGACTTGAATAAATATAATGTAATCAGTTAACACACACAGTCGTCAAAATACGTTTTTGGTAAAAAGAACTTTGATATACTATTTACATATTAGAACATTTTACTCTGTTTTTTTTATTTTTCTATTATTAGGTTATAAACTTGTGTATTACAAAAGTCCATTAAATTCACTTATTTTTCTTTCCCCATTCATGACCTATTGCTTTGTACCTAAATATTAGTTTTTATTCTTCTCTACTTAATACATGTTATGTCAATCAAGTAATCAAAACTAAAGAGGAAAAAAACTACAAAAAATGATATGTACTTTTCAATTTGAATTCACATACAGAACTAACATGATGCTATCAACCTGCAAATATGGCTTGTTTGGCATTTAGTTTGCGAAACGCGGGCTGGATCTCTCCTCTGAGTGGATTTGATAGCTCGGAATGAAAAGGGGCCTTGCTCCATGTGAATGGTCCCATAAATTTAAGAGATCCAATTGTGTTTGGACTACATCTCCGGTGAAAACAGAGGCAATTTTGCTTGGGTTTCACGCAGTTTTGCGTTTGCACCACATCCCCATGCCATTTTGCGAGTCAGTTGATGTCGGTCATCAAACGATAGTGGGATCCTCACATGTTAGGCATGTGAGGGAAATAAATTGAGATAATTAACTTGGTTAGTCATAAAGGATTAAACCAGCAACAAAAATAAACTTAAATGATTTTTTTAGCAAGTTTTAAACATTAAGACTGGAACCTGAAAGTTTGAGTAAACATAAAGGAAGTTTTGTGCAATTTACTCGCAAAATAATAAACTAAAGATAAGTATAAAGATTATATTAGAAGATAAATATAAATATATAGATATAGTTATAGATAAACGTCGACTTAAAATATGGGATAACTTGATAAATTATTTTAAAACTTGTAATTTTTAAGATAAAAATAAATATAAATATATGGCAAAAAAAACTAAAAAATAGATGTCTCTCGTATCAACACGTGTCCATTAATTGGTTTCTTTTATTATATGTATAGATAAGAAACAAAAAAAATGTTTTATCTTGTAGAGACCACAAGTCGTCTCTATAACTTTGAACATTTTTTTTTAAATTTTCATTTAGTAATGACGAAAATAAAAAAAAGTTAAAAAAAAGAAAAAAAACACTTGTAGGGACAAAATCTATAGGGAGGACAATAGTCGTCCATATACAACAAGCTATTGGGAGGACTTTTCGTTCATATAGAGTTTTCCTCCATTTCATTAAGTTTTTTCTTTAGGGATCAAAAGTCGTCCATTATGTTTATGTTTCGGTGGAGATCTGGGTTAAAATCCCAGCAGCAACTTTCTTTCTGTTTTATACTTTGCTCGAAACTTAACTAGACCCGACAAAGGGGTTGGGTCGGGTCGGGTCGGGTCGCGGGCCAAAACTGGTTCGGGTCATGATGGAGAGTGTGAAACCCGTGCCTTAAAGTGTGTTATGTTACGTATTTTAGTGTTGTTTGCATGATTATATGCTTTGAATATGATAACTACGCGAGATTGTGATTTTGCAGGTTAATCACTTAATTCGGGGAATTTAAAGTGGTTAGTGATGAAACGGAACAAGAACGGGTGATTATTAAAGAGATATCATGTTACACGGGAGTTGTTCGGGTCAAAAGATAGCTCGAATGAACAAGAAAAACGTGCATAAATGAAGTCCAGGGGCCTGAATGTCATGTGTTGAAAGTTAAAATGCAACAATGTATGGATTTACAAGAAGGGACGTAGGCTACGGCTGCTCTAGTGCAGCCTACATTGAAGTATATATCAAATTAAAGTGTGTACAGCAGGTTAAAACCGTAACCTACGGGTTATTTCCGTAAGTTACGGTAATAATACAAAGCAGCCAACAGGGGATTGGATGCATACATATTTTGTGAGGGGCCCATCATAATACATACACTCTTTTGGACGGTAGTGGAAGCAAAGGCACGAGAAGAGGGAACACATACATATATCTTGAAAGCTTATCACTCACATTATCATAATCATCACATATGTTGGACTTCCCCATTGGGCCGTATATGACTGGACTTTGTGTGGGCGGCACATGTGAAGAAGCAAAAGTCAACATTAAAATCAATAATCATCATTCACATCGACTTGAGGGCAGACAATTGTTTTGTCAAGCTGAAGTTATAAAAAGTCCATCATCATCATCTCATGCCGATTTCTAGGTGGAAAAGGAAATTGATTTTCAAAATATCTATTATCATCACAAGTGGGCCGAACTCTAGGAACATTGGCGGCTGGTTGGTGGGCTCGTGGATTTAGAGAAAGCATATTAGAAACATCATCATCACTTCACTTTTTGGGAGGAGACTTCGGTTGGACTTGGGCCGCACATGGGCTGACAACATCACATGAATATTGAGAAGGGGATTGGACTTTTGTGGGGCGGCAATACTACTTTAGGGAATCATCAATCATATCTTCGACGCAGACAAGAGGAGAAAAGAGAAGCCTACGAAGATCAATCAACCGACATGAGCGGCTAGTCTTTTATGGTTTCCTCCGGATGGAGGGTTTTTGTAAGTTAATGAATATTATGTGTTTGCTACAATCGTTTTACCTAGTGATCTAAGCATTCGATGCTTTTCACCATGGATTTGATTTATTGGTTGTAAACAGTTGCATTTATTTAAACCTTAATTTCTAAGCATTCAGTTCCCGAGAGTTCTAGTAATTGGGATATATTTGACATGGGGTTAGGGTTTGTAAATTGTAATTGATAATCATTCGATAACCTCCCGTTATGTACTGACCGGAGTACTTAGTCGTTGGTTATCACAATTAATTAATCGAAATTAACATCTATGTCTATGTAGGTAACGATTAAACACATAGTTGAAGTTAACTACAAAACCTGAAATCTGGAGGAACCATCTTTTCTCTCATTGATTTAAAACACAATTTTTATTTGTTAATTTAGCTATTTTTCACAATCAAACAAACCGATTTTCTCATTCAGTAATAGTTAATCAATCTTTTTCATTACGACACTTTCCACAGTCCTCCCTTGGTTCGATACCCTGCTTATTCTATACTAATAGTTTAAATAGGTTTTTGGATGTCTATAACGACAGACATCAAAATGGCGCCGTTGCCGGGGAGGCGTGCGCAAAGTGTTTAGTGTTAAGTTTTAGTAAAAAAATAAAAAAATAATTAAATAAAAAAAAATTTAAAAATCCCAAAAAGATTTTTCTTTGATGTTCGTGATTTACACTTGGTAGTTGAGTTGTGTTGTGCAGGATGACAGATCATTACACAGATTTTAGCTTTTCTACGTGTATATTGTGCGGGGGTCCACGTCATCCGTGTATCGGTTGCCACGAGGCCCACTACAGGAGGGCACATGGAAAACCGGTGTCTTATGTTTCACAGCTTCCACCTCCATCATACGCTGATGATTATGACCTAGAGATGGAGGATGATTATTACTCGGATGGATATGATCGGGACGAGGATGCTTATTATGAACCAAGGATGGATGGGCGATGTTTCTGTTGCGGTCATAATCATACTTCTGTTTATGATGATGTGTGCGCGGTGTATTTGGAAAATCCAGAGTATTGGAATAAAAAAATGATGGACGCGTACATCTCAACACCGTATCAGGGATACCAACAGTATCATCCCGAGGAATATTCTAAGCCCGAGGGTGTGTATGCTTATCAGACCGAGGAGGAGAAAAAGCTTGCTATGTTGGAAGCGAGTTTGTCCAAACTCGAGCAGTATTTATTAGCACCCAACCTTTCCGATGAAGACCGAATCAGCTGCCTAGTTTCCAAGTGTCAGAAGTTAAAAATGAAGATAGAAATAGAAGAGCGTCTCTCACCATTACCTGTTGATATTAGAGATTATTCTCACATGGAGGAGGAGGTTGTGGAGGATAATACCACACCAATGAATCCTTCATCTGATGAAGAGTCACTGGTGGATCAGATGGTGTGTGAGGATGAGGAGACAGAGCAGTCTGATGAGATGAATGTGTGTACCGAACCTCTCCCCATATCAATCATTCAAATTAACAAGTGTGGGGAAGAGGGTTCGAGGAAGACAATGAAAAATGTGAAGCTACAAGAAATCGGTGTATATCTCGTGAAGTGGATTATCGAAACCCGCATGTGCTTTCTAAACATGCCAATTATACTGACAAGCTTATGGAGATGGCATGTAAATTTCCGGGCATTCGTTGGAAATGTTTTGGGTAAGTGTGCATTGAAACCACCGTAGCGGATATCAGGTACGGTCTGGCTGAAGACCTTTAAACTTAGCGCTCTCGGGAGGCAGCCCGAGGATGTAGAGTTTGTACTTTGTTTTGGTTTCGTTTGGTGTGTTGTGTTTTGACAGGTTTATACAATTCTATCTTCACGGATGCAATGATTCAAGTGTGGGGATGTTTTGCAACATTCCCAGTGAGATATCAGAGAATCCCTGGATGTGTATTCTCCGGTTTTGAGCGCAACAGTTACACCGCCACAGACACTCACTTGTTTTCTGATCAGGTGCATGTGTCTATCTATCTTGTGTTTTATTTGTTTTCGTGTATTTGGTGGTGTGAAATTTTTGTGTTGGGAGTGGTTTTATGTGTCGAGTCGTCTAGTTGTTAGCCGTTCATGGTTTGCGGGTGGTATCTCTCGGGTTATGACTATAAATTGCACCATACATTGGGGACAATGTATCCTAAGTGTGGGGATGCGGTAACTCGAGAGAGGGTTGGTATAATTGTTGATCTTAAATGCTTAAAGGGTTGAATTTGCTAAAAATTGAAAATTTTTGTCTCAAGTATGCTTGAACTACATGAAAACCAACATTTTCAATTGCTAAAGGGTTCCTACTGATATTAAACTAAATTAGATCCCTAGTCATTGTTGTCCCTTTAAGTTTCATGAGAGTATTTCTGACAAGTTTTAGAAACTAGTTGAGAAGAGATGCCTAATTAGGGGTAACATGCTTTAGGAATTACACATGCTATATGTCGGTAACCCAGATTCCTTTTGTTCGGTGAGATATTTGAGCCTACTTAGAAAATAGTTGAATTTGCAATAATTGTTCAACTGCTGAGAGTAGGCCATATGTTGCTTTGTGTTAGAACTTGTGTGGTTTGATACGTACCGAGACTGTGCTTTAGCGTATACATGTAGATGATAAAGGCATTAGGATCCTTTCATTGTGTTATTTGTTGATTGTTTATCCACCCACCTTAGTTAACCATGTTGAGCCTTTCACCTTTCGTTTGTTACACCTTTGTTGACCTGTTTGATTATCAACCATGAATGACAATTATATTTTAGATATTTGTTGAAAAAGAAAAAAAAATAAAGAAGAAAAAAAATGAAAAAAAAGAGAAAAAAAAGAAAGAAAAAAAAATCATTGTTATGTTCGTGTTAAAAATAATGGGTCGAAAAATAACCCAAAGTGTTAGTAGTTTTATTGTGAATAAGTTGTCATGGTTTGGTATATTCATTTGTGTTCACCATATAAATATGAAAAGCCAAAAATATTCCCTACCTTTACCCTTAACCCAAAACCCAAAAGTCCTTTTGATATGTGTTACGTTATTTGATACAGTGGAGGTGTGATTGCTATACAAGCTTATGATTGCAACGTAGCATATTTGGTTTTGAGCGAATTATATGCTAGCACATTACACGCTAGTCTTGATTAAGCCGAGAGGAGTGATTATTGTGAGGGGCGTGTGGCATGTGTGTAGTATCATAAGCATGTTAGTTTTAGTTAGGCAAGTCTTACATTGTTTTAAATTCGTATCATTTATCTGTCAGATTGTCAACTTCGATTGTGTCAGTCTAAGAGATGGGTATGACTTGGGACCTTAATTTGTTAAATTGGTAAGGGATTCAATGGTGATTTGTTAATAAGGTGAGTAATGTTCGTGATGGTTGCTTGAGGACAATCAAAGTTAAAGTGTGGGGATGTGATGGAGAGTGTGAAACCCGTGCCTTAAAGTGTGTTATGTTACGTATTTTAGTGTTGTTTGCATGATTATATGCTTTGAATATGACAACTAGGCGAGATTGTGATTTTGCAGGTTAATCACTTAATTCGGGGAATTTAAAGTGGTTAGTGATGAAACGGAACAAGAACGGGTGATTATTAAAGAGATATCATGTTACACGGGAGTTGTTCGGGTCAAAAGATAGCTCGAATGAACAAGAAAAACGTGCATGAATGAAGTCCAGGGGCCTGAATGTCATGTGTTGAAAGTTAAAATGCAACAATGTATGGATTTACAAGAAGGGACGTAGGCTATGGCTGCTCTAGTGTAGCCTACGTTGAAGTATATATCAAATTAAAGTGTGTACAGCAGGTTAAAACCGTAACCTACGGGTTATTTCCGTAAGTTACGGTAATAATACAAAGCAGCCAACAGGGGATTGGATGCATACATATTTTGTGAGGGCCCCATCATAATACATATACTCTTTTGGACGGTAGTGGAAGCAAAGGCACGTGAAGAGGGAACACATACATATATCTTGAAAGCTTATCACTCACATTATCATAATCATCACATATGTTGGACTTCCCCCATTGGGCCGTATATGACTGGACTTTGTGTGGGTGGCACATGTGAAGAAGCAAAAGTCAACATTAAAATCAATAATCATCATTCACATCGACTTGAGGGCAGACAATTGTTTTGTCAAGCTGAAGTTATAAAAAGTCCATCATCATCATCTCATGCCGATTTCTAGGTGGAAAAGGAAATTGATTTTCAAAATATCTATTATCATCACAAGTGGGCCGAACTCTACGAACATTGGCGGCTGGTTGGTGGGCTCGTGGATTTAGAGAAAGCATATTAGAAACATCATCATCACTTCACTTTTTGGGAGGAGACTTCGGTTGGACTTGGGCCGCACATGGGCTGACAACATCACATGAATATTGAGAAGGGGATTGGACTTTTGTGGGGCGGCAATACTGTCACGACCCCCGACCCACCCTGGACGGAATCGAGAGTCGTGAACAGCCCATGGTACCGGTGATTATTTTTATTTTGAAAACGTTGCAGCGGAAATTTCATCAGGACCGTGAGTTAGGAAAAATATCAGAGTTTAGAAAACACCGGATTTTATTTATTTAAATAGATGGGATAAACCCATGTTTTACAATGGTAGCTTTAATAAAGATAAATTTTATTACATAAAACAATATTTCTTAATTTGATTTAATTAATAAAATAAGCCACTTCTTGACGCCTTCCAGTGCCGTATCCATCTCTACTGTAATTACCTGAAATATGTTTGAAAAAGGTTTTGTCAGCGGGAAATACTGAGTGAATCATTCTATTTACTAAAATGACACATTTGTTATAATTTACAGTATTAAGAGCGATTACAATGTTTCTGATATCAAACCAACTACCCACGGTATTTGTCACTCGACCGGATCTGTGACTATGGTCATATCCCCCATTGGCTGCCCCAATGGTGACGATTATCAAGTAATGTATACAAAACCCCACATACCGGCTGTAACTTGGTGATTACAAAGACTTAATCCCCGTAATTATAACTTTGAAATAAATAGGGTTTTGTAAATAGATTTGATAAAAAGAGAGAATGACTCACATTATAATCATGCAGATTCATACGGGCAAAGTGTAGTCTACAGATAAGCCTTTGATATATTGCAGATTTATACAGGCAGAGCTTAGCCTATTACTTAGCCTTGTAACCTAATGCATACGAACTAGATAGATAACTTAATACAGCCTTTACGATAACTCACGAGATCAAATTCTCACAACGAACGACAAAGTGCGATACTTAAACTCATCCATCGAATTAACGACGAACGACAAAGTACGATACTTAAACTCATTCATCGAATTAACGACGAACGACAAAGTATAACCCTAATGTGGGCAGCACTTAAACATCCATTGGATATATTGATCGGTCGGAAAATGAATCGTAATAGCGATCGAGTTAATACCCTGTATCGTAGCAGCACCCCTTCTACTAATTAGTGTTTTTGTGATTGTTCTAAAAATCTTAAGGTTTATATAGAATTACTTGGGTGTCTCAATTAGGGTTTCTTTTTAAAATATAAATAATAATAATAAAAATATAATAGTTTTGGTGAGAGTTGTTATGATTTGGGACAAAAGGGAATATAATTATATCAAAAAGAAAAAGAGAATAAAATAGTGAGAAAAGAGAATGGACCCACTTGGTAACTTTAGGGTTCAACTAGAAAGGCTCCTGGTATAAATTTTGGGTATAACTTTTGAGCTAGAAAATATATAAAGCACTTGTGTTAAGTATAATACCCCTAATTCAACCTTGTCCCGATGTCCTGAGACAGAACCCAAATGAACTTAGTCGGGCAGAGCCTTGACATGCGTTATGGGGCTCAGATAAATCGGACCGGGTAGCGGTGATCGGGAGTTAAAACACTTTTAAAACAGGGTAGAACCTTATTATTATTATTAGGGAAAAAAAATAATAAAAAATATATATATATATTTTGAGAAAGAGAGCAGACCATATCTAGAGTAGAAAGAAAAAGAGGCGCCAATGATTCCCAGCCCAATTGATCTGGGAGGAGGTGAGAGGGTTTTACCAAGGTCACGAGTTCAATCCTCGCAGAGGACAATCAACTCGCCCGGCTCGCAAGGGCTTTGATCGGGGGTTTCCCGCTCGGGTGTGTTAAGGGGGGGTTCGAGTACTAACCGGCGTATGACTGGTGAGGGCTGGACCTTCGGGGGGGCCCGGGGCTCGAACCCGGGATCGTGGGGTGCACCATTAGCCGTTCAAAAAAAAAAAAAAAAAGAAAAAAAAAGGCAACTAATTGTTGGATGAATGCTTACTATTTATACTACAAAATGTAGTACACAGCTATACAAAATAAAGACACGTAGTGTGTCAGGTGTCATGCATGTATGACATTTCCAATGTTTCTAGAATTTGATTTTAGTTATTATTATTAATTTATTTATATTATTCTCGATGATACATAACATTTATCATTTCAAATTTTTGTTATTATTATATATATTATAATTAATTTAACTGTTTTATCTTTTTGGCGATTATAACTTTTAATTATAACGTTCTAGAAAATAATAAATATGTTTTTAGAACGAGTATATTTTTGTCTACATTTGGGTCTAAGTTTCATTAAAAATAGAGTAGGTTCAAAATATAATATATTTTTATAGTTTAGTTTTTAAATGGTTCCTGACCTGTCTAAGAATTTCCTATTTCTAATAGTCAACTTACCCGTAGATTACTCGTCTAATAATATAAGTTTTTATATACTTTCATTTTATTAAAAAGGTCACCCATATACAGGCCAATTAATATAATATTTCCACCAACTATATATAAAATAGTGTTAAAAACTTTTTGGGTTGAATATTTATAATAAAATAAACTAGTTACTAGTTACTACTGGTTAATAAATTTAACCAAACCTATAATTCTTATATTAAAAATAGGGATGTTACAAATACTACTTTAGGGAATCATCAATCATATCTTCGACGCAGACAAGAGGAGAAAAGAGAAGCCTACGAAGATCAATCAACCGACATGAGCCGCTTGCTTTTATGGTTTCCTCCGGATGGAGGGTTTTTGTAAGTTAATGAATATTATCTGTTTGCTACAATCGTTTTACCTAGTGATCTAAGCATTCGATGCTTTTCACCATGGATTTGATTTATTGGTTGTAAACAGTTGCATTTATTTAAACCTTAATTTCTAAGCATTCAGTTCCCGAGAGTTCTAGTAATTGGGATATATTTGACATGGGGTTAGGGTTTGTAAATTGTAATTGATAATCATTCGATAACCTCCCGTTATGTACTGACCGGAGTACTTAGTCGTTGGTTATCACAATTAATTAATCGAAATTAACATCTATGTCTATGTAGGTAACGATTAAACACATAGTTGAAGTTAACTGCAAAACCTGAAATCTGGAGGAACCATCTTTTCTCTCATTGATTTAAAACACAATTTTTATTTGTTAATTTAGCTATTTTTCACAATCAAACAAACCGATTTTCTCATTCAGTAATAGTTAATCAATCCTTTTCATTACGGCACTTTCCACAGTCCTCCCTTGGTTCGATACCCTGCTTATTCTATACTAATAGTTTAAATAGGTTTTTGCATGTCTATAACGACAGACATCAGGTCAAAAGGGGTCAGTTAAAAAAAAGGTTGTTTTGGTTCGGGTCAAAACGTGTTTCGGTCGAAATGGGTTCGGGTCGGAACGGGTTTGGGTCGGAATAGGTTCGGGTTAGAACGGGTTTCAGTTCGGTCAAATTTACCCATTTTTTTTTTTATAAAAAACAAATAATAGAATGACTATTTTACCCCTTTTTGTTAAAACTTAAAAATAACAAATTTTCCCAATTCTAAAACTAGTTTTTTTTAACGGTTTTAACTTCTAAGTTTTAGAAATTTTGTTCAAGATTTCAAATAAATCCAAACATCAAACAAATTAAACTAGCAAAGTCCACATTAAACGAATAACATTGATCTTGTGATTAACAGAAAAGAATAACATGCATCAACTTAACAGAGTACACACACAGCAGTTAGGGGTGTTCAGAATTCGTTTCGAATTCAAAAAATTCGAAATTCGTTTAAATTCGATTCGATTATCAAGAATTCATTTCGATTATAAGAATTCGAATTCGAATTCGATTCAATTCGAGTCAAGTAAATCGAATATGAATCGAATACGAATTTACAATTTCAAATTCGATTCGATTCGAAATTTGAATAAAAATTATACATTTTTATTTATTATTTTTATATATAATACATATATAACTTTTATTAGGCTATACTACAAATTATTTTCAAAATTTATTCCAGATATTAAAATTACCCAATACCAAACCAGCTACATGGCCCATAACTAAAACCTAAGTAACAAATCTATCAATAGATTTCTAACCCTAAAAATATTAACTTGTAATGTGGAGTGGTTATTCCCGACTTCTCGTTTTGAATTTTAGATTTATGATACTTTATTTGGAACTATTTTAATATGATATTGTGCTTTATGGTTGATTTAAAATTTATGTTTCATTTTAATAGTTTTTACATGTTTTAAAAGAATCTAAATCAAATCGAATTTATAAGAATTCGATTCGAATTCGAATTTCTAATCGAATACGAATTGGGTTTTTTATTCGAATACGAATTCGAATCGAATTTGGTAGATTTTAACCGAATTCGAATTGAATACGAATTCAATGGAAAATAAAAATTATTCGAATACTTCGATTCGAATAATTCGAAAATTCGATATTCGATTCGATGAACACCCCTAACAGCAGTAAGCATGATAAAAAACCTAACTTTATTCGAACTTATACAGTAGAAATAAAAGATCTTGCAATAAAAAATCATCATTAATCTAACCTAAAGATTAAATCAGCAAGCACATAAAAGTCTTCCCATAATGCTTGAAAGTTCAAATGCTTCAAACGACTTTTTAAATCATAAAAGTTTTCTTGTGGCATCTATTACCCGAATGGAAGTGATTCTTCCAACAAATCACATATTTCAGAGGTCCAAACTTCTTATGAAGTTTGTTTCTGCTGCAACCGAACACAAAAAATACGTAATAACTCAGTTTTCGATAACGGCACAGCAGTTTTGAATATACATATAATAGAACAACCCTGGTGTTAATTCTGCCATAGGATTCATGCCTCCCTTAATCCAAAACATCATATATTGGTTAAATAAACTCCAGAATCTCTGATGCCCCTTAACTTCTCTACTAAATGAGTTGTTATTCTTTATTATTAACGATGGAACATGTTAGTTTTATCGATTTTAATGCAGTTATGCTATCGAATTTTAGTAAAAAAATCTAATGTATCTTTTAATGTAGGGTAAAATTCAAGAAGAGTTTGCTAGAGCGTCGAGAGATGTGGATGATACATCACCAGTTGATGAACTCGGGGTACTCAAAAGTGCCTTGGGTCATAGGAATGGGCACGTACGCGGTGTTGGTCGTGTTGTTAAAAATGTCACCCACGAAATATCGAGCACATACCCCCCCGCCACGACAACAACAATAATTGGAAGAAATGCAACAAATGCGACAAGAAATACATGTAATGTGACAACAACAAACAACAACAAGTGCAAGTGCAACCATTCTCAAACCAAGCAATAATGGAACTACTACAACAACAAAAACAACAACATGCGTTTCAAATGCAACAAATGGAAACACAATTTCATTGCCGACTTAATGAATTGAAACGAAAAATGGGTCAAGTTGACAAAGATGATGATTAAGAATTGGATATTTGCATTAAACTTTTAATTTGAAGTTTGTTCTCGATAACTAATGTTTATTTTGAAGTTTGAACTTGATAACTATGACGAATATTTTGTATTTTGAATCTTTAGTATAATATGTAGTTTTGAAATTTCATGTTTAAATTCAGTTTAAAAAAGCAGGGTAATAATTGTAAAAAAAAAACGCATTAAAAATAATAATCTGTAGGGACGACATATTGTCCCTGTAGAAAAAAAATAGAAAAAAATGATTTTGAACTTGGTGGAACCACATATCGTCCCTATAGTTTAAACCAATTTTTTTTATTTTAACTTTATAAGGACGACTTTTGGTCTCTAAAAGTTTAAACCAATTTTTTTATTTTAATTTTATGAGGATGACTTTTGGTCTCTAAAAGTTTAAACCAAATTTTTTTTTATTTTTTTTTTAATTTTATAGGGACGACTTTTGGTCTCTAAAAGTTTAAACCATTTTTTTTATTTTAACTCTATAGGGACGACTTTTGGTCTCTAAAAGTTTAAACCAATTTTTTTTTAATTTAACTCTATAGGGACGACTTTTGATCTCTAAAAGTTGATCATGGGACAACACAAATAGGGACCACCTTAATAACCTGTAGGGAGGGGCCTATAGGAACAAAATATGTGGATACCATATGTCGTCCCTTTAGGTTTAAAAGACCCATAGAGACGATAAGTCGTCCTAAAAGTTAAAAAAAAAAATTGGTATCCAAAGATATTTTTCCATGTTGTGGTTGACATGATTGGAATTGGTTAACATGTATATTTTGTATCATTTTTAATTTATAATTATATGTTGATTGTAGAGCTTTGCGTTATTATCTTTCTAGAGTAAATGTTTATTATATGTTGATTCTAGAGCTTTGAGTCATTATCTTTTTAGGGTAAATGTTTATGAAAATACCCATTACATGTTTGGCATGTAGAAGTTAATAACAGAGTGGATGTAGTCGTGTGGACTGCAATCATAAAAAAAAATGTTGGTATGTAATTTACAATGTTGAACGGTTCTGTTTAAACATAAGTGAAAACATGAAAACATACATTTGATTGCATCAGACAGGTCAGTAGAGAATCCAGATGGAGACGCAGCAACAGAGTTTGACATGATTGTCAGCTTGATCTGGTTCCTCCTTAGGGTGCAATCTAATGATGGTGATGATGAAACCGAATAGGGTTGTTCGGGTGGGAGAGAGAGAGAGGTGATTGATGTTATGAACTAATAAGGTTATGTTGAAGTCTAACCCTAAAACCTCTACATTAGTCTCCTTATATATGCACCCAGGAGGAAACCCTAATTAGTTAATAAGGGTAATTAGGCCCATCAACAATTACCAACTAATTATTTAATAGGTTGTTATATATTTTGATCCATATAATGTAAATGATTATAATGACTACTAGATTAAATATTATACCATAATATATTTAATCTTACATTCTCCCACTTAGCCGAGTAATCATTTACTATGAGTATTAGATAAGCCTGATCAGGAGTTAACACTCATTTTAGCCTTAAACAAGTACTATAGCAGAGAAATACAGCCGTTGAATCATTATGCGACTCAGGACCCCCATTAATCATACTATAGCCTTAATTTAAAACCTAATCGTTATGATCAAAATACGCATAAGCCCTTTGTTTGATTTGTAACTTTATTTGTCTATATGCCATTATACCGGTTGAACATATTCTAAGAGACATACAAAATCAAATTGATGAGGAAAATTAACTAATACTTAGTCATTCATAGTACGATATGCAATTGTGCAAGGCCATCAATTAATACCCGTCTATGAGCTCTCTTAATAAGACTTATGGGTAATAGCCTTCCAGTTATAGGATCCTTAAGCATATCATGAATGTTTTCGATACAAAACTTAGCTTCCTCAATTCGTTCATAAACGAATAATTAATTGCGTATCGAAATTTAATGCAGCACCTCTCGAACTGTTACTGTTCAAGGAGTCATGGTAGCTGACTTTATCACACTAAGTCTTCAAAACATTAATTATATGGAGTTAATAAACTTATGAGTCCACTGATAAATTTCCAACAACATTTAGTGACTATATTATGTCGTTATAACTTAGGTTGTTGATATCAGTCCATTATGACTCCTCCATGAGTTAGGTTTTTGTCTGCTGATATAAAGATATACCCGAAATTACATTTTGTCATCTTTGAATATCACAAAGTTAAAGTAATAAACCGGTTTTGGTTCTCACTTCTTCAAATTATAGCCTCTCGTTTCTTTTAAAGATATTGTAATACTCCATTAGATGCTTCACATTAATCTAGACATATCTAGTGTGTTGCAATATGAGTAATATCTAAACGAGTATAGACTTGAACTTATATAAGGCTTCTAATTAATGAAGCGTAAGGAAATAATCTCATTTATCCTATTATCCTCTTAAAGGATAGCAGTATTTTTGTTACATATGTAAGGACCCATTTAATGTTAAACTTATGGACCGGAACTAATGTCCCATTGGATCTATCTCAGTATGTTATGATATCTATCACATAAGAGATATCACTGAGATCTATTATATCAAAGTTTGTGTTAACAATGCTTTGACTTATGTAACATATACTTGTCAAAAGAATGTCATCTATATAGACAAGTTTATTTTAGTTGCTCCCACTCATTTTGAGGTAGGTACATTAATCCACTTGATTCTTGATGAAAATAATTATGTTAAGATTTCATCACATTATGATGTTTGCATTAACCTATACATGGATTTTATTGGCTTACAAATAAAGTGTTCTTTAACCTTCAGTTTAGAACTCTCAGGTTGTTTTATGAACATGTAAATATGTCAGCCATTTGTTAGGGAAAATTGTTTTTAATGTTCATCTAATATAACTTTTAAATTGTTATAAGCTATTAGAACAGTGATGATCCTCAAAGAAATCTTTTGTTAGATATGTAATAAAGATTCTTTAATAATTTATCTCTTCATGAGTACAGCATTTGACAATCAATCATGCCTCTTCGTGTCTTAACGCTTATTTCAGGATTTGGTTTAGTTATGAACACTCTTAGGTAATTCAATCAAATCCCAAACGTTATACGATCACATAAAAAACAGTTTTATTAGAAAACAGTTTTATTCCATTCAGATGATTGATTGACACTAATGGCTTAATTTGAAGAGATATGATCATTAAACATTTCCAGAATCCATTTCAACTTCAGTTAGGGAGGTTATGTAATCATCAAAGTTAGTAGGCTTTTAAACTTAGATGACCTCCTGAGTTAATTATTGGGTTTATTAGAAGTTTCAGTTTTATGGATTAGCTCTTGGTTAGGTTGCTATAATTTTCAGGATTCTAAGTTTGTAAGAGTTGGTGCAGTATGGTGTACAAGAGGTGTAATCGGAGTTAAATTCAGAGTGAAATTTAATGACACTCTCTTCCCCCCCGCCTCTTGTATTCCTTGCAAGTCATGATAAGGACTTTGACTGCTCCCACTGACCTTAGAAATCTTTAGGAACTCGGCATGCTTAGGGTCAATTTTTAACGACCGAAAAAATTCTAAAAAAGAAAAACAAATTAATGACGTTAGTCGTTGTAGTTTCTCTTGTTGAGGATTATGTTAGTTTAGGTAAGAAATCTAAGTGTGCCCACAATTAAGCAACAATGAAACTTTTGTAAGTGTAGCATTAGATTTTAATGAGACAAGTTATGATAGAACAGTGTCAAGATGGAGCTGTGTCTTGTACAAGAGGTGTAAATTGAAGTAATATAAAGTTTTCACTCCCCACCTCTTGCAACTATTGCAAGTTATTATTAAGACACTTAATGCTCCCACTGATCTTTGATATCTCTAGAAATGCTACAAGAGAAGTTTCAATGAGGTACGTGACGTGGGAACTATCATATATACGTTAGATTTTATTTAATTCCCTTAATGTCCAGATGTCATAAGAAACTTAGGGACATATCTAATAGAAATCTTATTAAGTGTATATATGAATAGATTTCTTCTAAGACCGTGGACCATATGCGACAAAATTTAGATACAAGTTGATAGTCTTTTAAATGATAAATGAATTATGTCTGAATATTCCATTTGGAATAAGTTCCATAAATGTCAATAAATGACTTATGATGGACCCATACTTATTCCTTGAGCCAAGTAATATTTAGGGCTTTAACGTCATGATTTAAAATCACTTAGAATGAGAGTAAATAAAAAATCATCCTCATTAACCATGTCATGATTTCTCATGAATTTCAGTTATAATGGATGAAATTTATAAGTCTCATTTTCCTTTTGTCAAATTCTCATTTGCATGATGACAAAAGGTTATGAAAGTGTAAGGTGTCATCTAGTTCCATCTTAGTAATGTTTCAATCCAGATATTTAGAACAAATAAGATGAGAGTTTAAGGTAAGTGTGACTTTATGTTGACTACGCAAACCTCACAACCTTCATAACATTGCTTAATTATGATACTATATTCTGATTAATCTTCGGAATATATAAGGTATCGAAAAGCGTTGTTAGAAGACTGCTTATTATGGTTCTTATAGCATTAACATTTAATTTTGTCACTAACTCTCATGTTAGTTATTTGTTGACTTCTGGTAAGGAAACGTTTAGAACTAGAGTCAACTAATCATGTGTTAATAGGAATATTAAAATTATCAGACTTAAATATCATTAGTAAGTGACTATCTAATTGATTTATCCAACTATTCTTTAGAATAATGGATAGTTGCTTATGCCTAGTTTAATGGCATAATTACGCTGTAAGATTCTCCCTTGAAGAAACTTAGAGTTGGAATTGTGTACTCGTATTTTGACTATGGACCTTAGAACAATCCTCTTTTAAGGTTTTAGTGGTTGTAAAGTGAATAACAACTTATTTTCCAGCTTCAAACATTTATTTCTTTGTACATATGTTGCTTATCAATACACTCATTATACTTTGGTACTTTTGAGTGTTATAGTTGATTTATAAGGCATCAAATTTGTACAAGTGAAAATCTTATTATGTAATGTACTGGAAAAATGTACTTATTTCCATGCGTAAACCCTTAACTTTATGGGTCATGGTATTGTACATTATAATGTATTCACATATACCACTTAGCCTTATAATTTTAGAATTTTAAATGAAGGCATGCATCTTAGGAGTTCTTGTGATTAAACCACACATAATAGATTAGTCTCAGGAAAAACTTAATCTGGAATAACCTTAGTGACAGCACTTATTCTTGATTATCATAAGAGACATCATGTTCGATTTATCCTAATCATCATGCTCTACTTTTCTTCTGTAATGCTTTATCAGAAGAGAGCAATAGAATTATCGTGTCTTAAGAGATAATCAAGGATTTAATTTAAGAGCTAATTCTTATAGAAACTTTAAATAAAGCAAACATTTTAGGTTTAGGAATTAGAGTGGATGAGATATAGATTTATAGAAGAAAATTATAGTGAGTAAAAATTTATGGGTACTAAAAGATAAGGCAGACGAAATTATCATAAAATTAATGAAGGATCATTAATATAAGGATCATTATGTGAAGATGTTGTGATATGTCTATTACTAACATCAAAATAACAGACTTATTTAAAGTTCTACTTAAACGAAGACAAATCAGTTTTGGCCAGAAGTGTAATCATTTAAGCATGTGTGCAAAGTGGTTGTAACAAATCAGCTTTGGCCAAAAATTGAGACAATCACTTTAGTTATGCACGTGTTAAGTATGCCATCTATGAAGGAATTAAATCAGCTTTGGCCAGATATTAAGACATTCATGTTTATGATGCACACTTAACATAGCTTTCGTAATACTTGGATGATAAGTGGATGTATCAAATCAACTTTGGCCAGAAATGATACATCAGAAGCTCATTCAAGTAAAGCCATTTTGGTTTTGTAAAACATTATTTGATCCTTATTAATTAACTAAGTATTTACAAAACCAATCAGCTAAATTTTAGTTCATATTAACTGCTTAATAAAGTAATAGGATTTCGAATAAGTCTTGAAATTTTATGAACACTCATGATTTCGGATGATCTCGGATGATTTCGGATGTGTCCAAGACGCGTGATTTCGGATAAATTATGTATTGGATTCATCCGAAATGGTGATGCTTAGTCCGAGATGATCCGAAATGATCAGGCAGTTATTGATCCGTAATGGACGAACAGATGTTCATCCGGAATGATCCGTAATGATCAGACAGTTATTGATCCGTAATAGACGAACATATGTTCGCCCGGAATGGTCATCCGGAATGGTCATCCGAAATGTTCATCCGTAATGTGTTCCTCAAGTTACAGAACCCTTAATTTAAGCAGTTATTAATTGATAAGGTTCAAAATCCGAAATTTTGAGATTATGGGATTATGTTTCCTGTTTAAAAAATTAGTTATATTTATCTGTTTATTTCAAAAATTATATCCATTAATAACAGTAACAGATTTCGAAAATTGTTTAGTTGATAAAAATAGATCAAAACAAGAAAACACCCAATAATCCAAATTCATTCCAAAACTTAAGGAATTTTCGAATTTTCTTATGAACATGTGATGAACCCTAAGATAAAATCATTCAAATAATTCATCCGTAATACATTCGTAATGATAACACCCCAGACCCGTAATGATACAAGATGATCCGTAATGATCCGAGATGATCCGTAATGATCCGAGATGCATTCGAGATGATTAAACCCAGATCCGTAATCATCCGAAATCATCCGTAATGAGGATTTCGGATGGCAAAAAACGGAATTTTATTTTGTTTTCAAAGGTGTTTTCCAGTTTTATACCAGATTTTCGGATACAAAACAGAACTGACTAATCAACATATGCTCTGATACCACATGTTGAACGGTTCTGTTTAAACATAAGTGAAAACATGAAAACATACATTTGATTGCATCAGACAGGTCAGTAGAGAATCCAGATGGAGACGCAGTAACAGAGTTTGACATGATTGTCAGCTTGATCTGGTTCCTCCTTAGGGTGCAATCTAATGATGGTGATGATGAAACCGAATAGGGTTGTTCGGGTGGGAGAGAGAGAGAGAGGCGGTTGATGTTATGAACTAATAAGGTTATGTTGAAGTCTAACCCTAAAACCTCTACATTAGTCTCCTTATATATGCACCCAGGAGGAAACCCTAATTAGTTAATAAGGTTAATTAGGCCCATCAACAATTACCAACTAATTATTTAATAGGTTGTTATATATTTTGATCCATATAATGTAAATGATTATAATGCCTACTAGATTAAATATTATACCATAATATATTTAATCTTACATACAAGACTTTTCATATATGTAAAATATAGGAATGTGCTATAACAATAGAGATCAAAACAACAATTTACTCAAATTATTTTCTTTCAAATCCTTTATTTTCTCTCTTTCCAAAGTTCACTAATGGAATGAAAGGAAATGAAATAAAAAGAAGAGTAAACTGCCATTTTGGTCCCTGTGGTTTGTCCAGTTTTGCCACTTTAGTCCAAATCTCAAACTTATTACATCCAGGGCCCTGTGGTTTGCATTTTGTTGCCATTTTAGTCCAAAACTCAAAAAGTCTGATTTTGACTGATTTTCTGACCCTTTTTTGTCCTGTTGTGGAGGGGTAGTTTGGGCATTAAAGATTCATTAATGTATTTCATTAATTAAAAAAACCATATAATAATAATAACATCATCTTTTATCATCATCAAAACCCAGAAAAATCCAGAAAATCAAGAACATAATCTTCAAAACATCATCAAAACCCAGACCTCGTTCATCTTCAAACATCATCAAAACCCAGAAAATCAAGAACATCATCTTCAAGAACATCACCGCCTCCAGCAAATCAAAAGCCCTAACTGCAGCAAACTAAACACTTAACTGTTTTCAATCAACACCAGCATCTAACAACTTATTCGCCGAATCAAACTTCCTACGACTCGAACCAGCACCAACACCAGCATCTAACAACTTATCCTTAATTCCACTCTGATTCAAAACCTCATGAATAAATTCCTTCGAAAACGGAGACGGATCTGGAATCGTATCCAAACCATATACATGAAACTTTGGTGATGTTACAGAGAAGTTGCTTTCTACTACCATCATCAACAAAAATAATAAAATCACCACCAATAAAGCAAAAAAAAAAAATTATCCAGTGAACACCTGATCTACGCATCAGCTACAACCACCGCCGCCACGAACTTCATATCCAGTTAAGCAGCACCATCGTTGCACCTCTGCAGTCTACTACCATCATCTCTGATTTCTTAGTCTGATTGTTGACGGTTTCAAGGGTTGAAGAGGGTGAACAAGGGTTTCAGATTTGAGGCTTTTGGGGGTTGAAGAGCTGAGATCTGAGTTGTTTCAGGCGGCGAACAAATCCTTAACACACCTCCTATTGATTTTCTTACACAAATCACTAGACAATCTATGCGAAATCAACCCATCTCGATCCAAAATATCCAACACCGTAGTTCGGATTCAGGTTTTAAACGACCCTCCCATTGATTTTCTTGCAGGTTTGAACAAGATCTAAGATTTGGTTTGGATCTGTCATTAAAGGAGATTCGAAAGTTGAAGAAGTGATATGGAATTGAGATTGGTTTGGATCTGTCATTAAAGGAGATTCGAAAGTTGAAGAAGTGATATGGAATTGAGAGAGAGAAAGATGACAGAGTTGTGAGAGAGATGATATTATATTTAATCATAAATAGAAAAAGATTTAATCAATATTTAGTTATAATAATTCTAAAATGACCAAAATACCCTTGAGGGTAAGGACAAAATAGCAGGTCATTAATGGAAAATCTGGTCAAATTTGAAATTTGGACTAAAATGGCAACAAAATGCAAACCACAGGGCCCTGGATGTAATAAGTTTGAGATTTGGACTAAAGTGGCAAAACTGGCCAAACCACAGGGACCAAAATGGCAGTTTACTCTAAAAAGAAAGTAAAAGTATTTTGTGTTCTAAAATTTTATTTAAGTAAGGAAAAAAAAGAAAGATAAAACATATTGGAGTTTTATTTTAGTAAGAAAAAGAAAGGTAATGAAAGAAAAAGTAGAGTGAATTCTTTAGTTTTTTTCCTTCCAATTTAAAAGAAATGAAAGGAAACACATCCTTTCTTTTCCTTTTATCTTCCTTTCATTTCTTTCTTTTACTTTTTTTTCTTTCTTCCTTTTACTTTCCTTTCTTCTTTTCACTCGTTAAATGCTAAATGAACTCGGGAAGAGAGCATTAACGATGACTACAATGTAAGACTTACGATGACTACAATGTATCGTCCTATCTATCTATCGCCAAACATGATGACTAAAATCTTCCCTACTCTTCAATTCAATCAGAAAAAGCAATCATCCTCCAGCAACCCGTCATGAGGAGGTCCCTTGATGAAGGCGTCATGCAACTCAATCCATCATCCTCCAGCAACCCCAATAAGAAAAAACAATGGATCAGGCCACCGCAGACGTTCATATTCCGGTCGGCAACCCACAACCATTAGCAATACGCGGTCGTCTAATCCGTCACCTTTGGGATCAGTACTATCGGCGAGTAGTAAATGGGGGAGAAGGTGTGGCCATGCCTCGATCTGCTCTAAGCTTTATAACCAATGCCCTTATAGCATTAGCAGCTATCAAGTCTCTGTTCCAAACTCACCATCTGCCCATCACCTTTTCTGTCATCAGCCTCCTCATGTACGGACTGGCTTCCGCAGCCGAACTCGTCATCTCTTGTGCAGGTCTTGATCCCACTTCTGTGTATGCTATTGCTGCTCATTTGGGAAAGATAGTTTCCTTGTGCATTTTGGTTATATCTCTGGCGTCTCTCTTCTATATGTGATCATTTCCATATCTCTTATTTGCTGATTTATGTTGCTGCCTGTTTTTTCCTTAAATAATGTATGCACTTCCTATGATAAGTGCATAACTATATACTAATAAATGATGCTTGCAAGATCTTAATTTCTTCTGTAATCCTATTAAAGTGTTTTCTAATGAAAGTGGAGTGTACATGTTCCTTGATGATGGCTCGGATTTTGTTTGTTGTTCCAAGAAAAGTATATCCATAAGTGCATTTCATTTAAAATAAATATCGGATTGGATGTGATGTGATGTGTGAGCTCTTTCTAGTGTTTGATTTTGATTTTCTTAATTGTCTTTAGGCTTGACTTGCTGGTTATTGATGTGTGAGCATTTCATTTACAACAAGGACATTTGGATTGTTGAGAAATGTGGTTGTGCTTTTGAGCTATGTGCCTTACATATCAAACATTTGGTAGCATGCTTGTTTTATCTTTGATCATGTGTGTATCTTCTTTGGACATGTTCTACCACGTGCCCCAGTTTTGGCTATTTGGTGTTTTGTTTGATTATTACTATTTAGTATATTAGGGTACGTGAGGTCTTATACATCGCCTTATCGCTTGACTTGTGGTTGTGGACTATATATGGGGTCTGTGTTCTGCATTATCATGACATGAGAATTGGTTTCAATGGTAATTGTTATGGAATCATACTAGCTGGAGAATAGTTAGCTTGACTATACGTCTATGCAATCAATGAATCCACATAATTGGATAAAGAAAAAAAAACTGTTATATTATATTCATGATACAGTGGTTTAGATGAGTAAGTGATGAGTGATCACCACCCCCTCCCCCCTTATCTGGGTTATTTAATAATATCTGGTTCTAGAATTGGATCATTGCCAAAATGAACACTGTCTGATATTTCTTGAATACACATATATGCAAGTCCACTTTATATTTGCTCTCTTTTCTATATGATCTTATGCCACAAAAGTGACTATTCTCGTTCATTACATCCTTTTTTTATTGTTTATATAACTTCTCTTCTTTATTCTATTGTAGTTCAGAAGCAGAACCACTGCCAAGGCCATAACAACAGCCCACATGGTTGACTCCATCCCTGTGCAGAATGTTTGATTGATCACTGAACACCATTGCAGATGCTTAACAAGGTGCACATATGCTATTTGTATTGCTTTTTAGAAGGTTAATACCTGAATGCTTATGTGTATCTGAATTATGTGATGATGATGATGATGATGATGATGTGTATGGCTAGAGAGTTGTTAACTCGATATGCAAAAGGTAATAGTCGATAGAGTAGTCATTCTTAATTGGTATATATCTTCCAGATTTTTTCTCTAGAAGGTCAGTTGTTATACTCTTTTGTATTACTTATATAGCTAGTCATATAACACTTGTTATTGAAAACATAATTATTTGAAGTAGAAAAAAAAATAATATTTATGTATCTAAAGTGATTTTAGCTGTCATAAATGTAAAGTCACTGTAGATTTTAATCATCTATTTTTCAATTTGGAGTTCTTTTTTGTCACTTTTAAAACAAAGCTTATCCCTGCTTTTCGCATTCATGCAAACCTTAGTACCTGAAAATTACATGACCCCGCAACTACCCCATACTATGCTAACCAAATGGATCAGGTAAATCGCAGCTTGTGCTGGCCATGTATGAGTATAAAAAAAAAAAGGTACACCATCTTTCCAAATTCTTTACTCACACACACATACTCTCACATCAAAATGTAGTCAGAAGGAGAATCTCCTCACTGTGCAAGGTTAACATTTGCTACTTGTGCAGATTCATTTTGGTCATTGCAGCCAGGCATTGCAACCATTCTTCTGCCGAACCATAGTCAAAGTCCCTGCGATGAGGTCGTTTGTTTAATTGTTTCGACAAGGTTCTACATTTATAAACCAATAATGAGACATCCTCGGTCGCCAAGTTGTCATCCCCATATGATGTCATGGTTTCGCATCCCCTTTCCCTTCTACCTCTTTGACGAAAATATAATAAGAGTAATATTACGTCCTACTAATCTTTATGACTAATACATCTTGTGTCCACACCATTTTTTCCGTCCTTTATCAATTTTTAGGAGGAAAATTAGGCATAAACATAGGGGCATATAGCATTTGCCATTAATTAAAGATAGATTGTAACCTATGAAGTGATATGTTAGGATACAACAAAGAACCAGCTACCTGTCTTGTATATGATTTTCTGTTTATGTGACCTATTTTCCCGTTCTGAGTTGTATTATATGGTGTTATTTTTCTTGGTATGACCTAAAATTATGACATTGATCACTGAGCTCAACCACAACTGCTTTACAAGGTGTATATAGTACTGAAATGATGGCACACCTCAGTTGTTACCTATATCTGGTTTATGTGGTTGAGTTGCTGAGTCAGTTTGAATCGTGCCGCTTGTTTCTTTAATCGAGCTCGGTTCGAAGATCTGCAGCAGAAACATCTGCTGTGGAAGCCAAGCTGTATTTAAGGAGACCGGTAACCAAGAGCATGACAGACAGAGGGTGAGTTTGAAAAGGGAATGGGGGGTATGGCAACACCTTCTTCAAATACTACTCATCCGTAATAGTGAGCCCAGAAGTGGCGGAGAGGTGCAACTAACTAGACCGCGCGTTTGAACATAATTAAACAGAAGATGGGAGAATGTACGACAAATCTTCTTTGGCAGAATGTACTCCTGATTAAATTGAGTTGAGGCAAATCTCCTTTGGCCGAATGTACTCCTGATTAAATTGACTTGGACAAATCTTCTTTGGCAGAATGTACTCCTGATTAAATTGAGTTGGGGCAAATCTCCTTTGGCACCAATTACACTACACCCACAAGAGATCTGCAGAAAAGACAATTTCAGCTAATTAAAATAACATTATCATCCCTAGTTCTTTTCTATAAAAGGCTTGTTTCAATCCCTCATCCTAACCCAAAAAGTAAAAAAAAAATGAGTCAGTCCACTACACAAATTGATATTCCGGTTGCTGAAACGCAACCAGCGAAGGCCAAACTTGCTACTTTGTTCACCGTATCGTATATGATCCTATTTGAATATGTCCGCCACATACTTTCTCTAGCACCCACTGCCATACGTGGTGGTTTAGTAACGCCTCTCCGCCACCTCTGGGCTCACTATTATCGGCGAGTAGTATTTGGGGGAGGTGTGGCCATGCCCCATTCTGCTCTAAGCTTTACAATCAAAGCTCTCATTGCTTTTGCAGCAATCAAGTCTCAGTGCTTTCCAGGGTTCCCTTTCCAAACTCACCCTATACTCATCATGCTCTCTGTCACCAGTCTCGCCATTTACGGACTGTCTTCTGCAGCTGAACTCGTCGTCTCCTCTGCCGGTCTTGATCCCACTTCCGTTTACGCCGTTACTACTCACCTGGGAAAAATAGTTTCCTTGTTCATATTGGTGGCTTCTTTGGCATCTCTTTTTTATATATGATATTTACACACCATGTAAAGTGGTTGATATGATAAGTGCATAAGTTCTACATGTAGGTAATATATATATACTAGTAGTGCTTTGAAAATGCTAAGTTTTTTCTGTATTCCTATAAAAAAAAGTGATCTATTTTCCCACTTCAGGGTTTATTGATTTTCTAATGAAACTGGTGTATTTGTTCCTTGATGATGAATCAGATTTTGTTTCTTGATATGCAAAGGAGAATGGTCCATCAATCCTGCAACTCTCCCATTTTATGTGCAATTACACCTACAAGAGATCTTTATTCTTTATAGAGGAATCTGTAACATGTAATGATGTTAAAACATATATGCATGAATAAATTTCTCAAATCCAACTATATGAATCTATCTGCATGGTGTTTTTTTTACCTTCTTGTGGCTAGTAGCTGAGCCAATGGTATCCACTAAATTAGTGTATCAGGTACTAATGTTATGTGGACTCTGAGATCAGTCATTGTAAAATATTCTAAGCATTAGCCAATTTTAACTATTAATCTGGCATCTGCTGCAATCTCAAACAACACCATAATTAAAATTGACCCACAAAATTCGGTTTAAAAAATAGTTAATCAAACCATCCGTTCGGTTACGTCGGTTAAAAAATATGGAAACCAACGAAACCGGTCACCTAGGGATGTTCAAAAAGCGTGGCAACCCACCGAACCGGCCCATTAGGTTGTTAAAAAAAACTAGTACATTGTGGTTTCACGGTTTGAAAAAACATGTTTAATGGTTCGGCCAATGGTTCACGGCTTGGAACCGGCCTTATAAGCAGAACCAGCTGAATACATACATAACATTATGTTGGGCTGATAGCCTGATATTTTTGTTAACCAAGAATGGGCTTCAAACGCAGCCTAAGGCCCACAGTTGTTGATCTGCTTCTGTCTCGTTTTCTCTTCTACTTTGGGCCACACCTCATGGGCCCGCCGACCCAGCCAGGTAGTTTGCTTTATTCAAAGATTCCGTTCCTAAATCTTATAAAAACCGGTCAAACGTGATCGTAAACACTCCTACTATGAACTTTTGACTTTTGATCTCTGGTGTTTGACTACTAAACAATTTGTATGGAGTTAAATTTTGTTATATTTGTGTATAATATGATATTTTTTATATAGCTTCTATAACTTGATAATATAGCTTATTGCCGTGTAGACTACCACATTTTAAAATATTTTCTCTACTGTATAGGGCTATTCACGAGCCGATCCGAGCCGAGCTACGTCAAAACTCGGGCTCGGCTTGATTATAAATCGAGCTGGCTCGGCTCGGCTTGATTTGGCTCGATTTTGAAAAGAAAAATTAATACATGGCTCTCAAAATTTAAAAATCTAAAATATTATGCAATATTCAAAATAACATATTCAAAATAAGCTCAACCTAATATATTACAAGCCAAAATCAAATTTAACAACACAAAATACGTTCTTAATTTCAACGAAATACAATATAAGTTCATTAGCATGATAATCAACCTATAAATGTGGTATAAATATCAAATTACACTCCTAATCACATGTAAATAATAATCAACTTTTGGGATATCTTATAATGTATATAAAAATAAAATATATTAAAAGTAAAATAACCCGAGCTAAGCTGAGCCGAGCTGGTATGCGAGCCAAACCGAGCCAATCCGACTCACTACGAGCCGAGCGGAGCCGAGCTAGACTCACTTTCTAACCAAGCTGAGCCGGCTCGGCTCACTTTCAAACCGAGTCACAATGAGCGAGCTTTTTTCGAGCTAAATCCGAGCGAGCTTTGAACGAGCTCCGAACCGCGAGCTTTTTAGATAGCCCTACTATTGTATGATTTGTATAGAGTCAAGTCTTGTTATACTAGTGTATGATTTGTTTTTTTATTAATTCATATGAAAAGATAAATAGTTTATTGTCCTGTAGACTCACATTTTAAAATAATTTATCTATCTATTTTAACTAATGGCACATGATATTTTTCTTTTCAAAATTTCAACTATTGCAACATGAGATTTTCTTTGTCAGTTCATTAATAATATTAATTAATATCTAATTTTAATGATTATTAATATTATTATGCTATTAATATTAATATTAAGTAGAATCCAAGATTGATGATTAAAAAAATATTTAAATTTTTTTATTAAAAGAATACTTCAACTTTTTTAACGACAGTTATCTATAATTTTAAAACCTTTAATTTTAATACTTTGTAAAAAATTATTTATACTTAAGTTTTATATATAATCTATGTTAGGCCCTATAGGTTTATGGATTAGTAGATTAATTGCTAAATGGATCAAGTTCTAGATGGTGGGTATTAGAGTGGGCTTTAAGGGAATTATGGGCATATGGTTTTAGGGGAAACCCCTTACTATAAATAGAAGTTGGAAATTTGGTTGGTTGATTTGTTTTTGAAACTTGTATTAGACTAGAAACCTTGTATGCAAGTTTAAGCATTCAATTCAACAATCTTTCTACTTGTTTTGATATTTCTTGAAGATCATCAAGTTTGGATTCCGCCCATCCTTGTTGATCGTTTGATATCGTTGTTTGATCCGGATTTCCGGGACTTACAATTGGTATCAGAGCCACTTTGATATCAAACTCTCAAGAAAAAATTGAATTTTGGTTGAAGATCTTCATAGTGTTCTTCGGGTTGTTCATCGTGTTCCTCAAAGAATCACTATATTTTGCTTTTTGATCTGTTTGGAAAAGTGTTAAAAATATTCATATCTTCACCAGATATCATCAGTGACATCATCATATCTATCCGAAATCATCATCTTATCTCATCAATATCATCAACAACAGCAGACAACTACGTCTGACATCAACAGTGAATTATTATCATCATTTCATCATCATGTATTAACTGCCATCATCCTTGTTTCATCCGAAATTCATAAATTCTCATCATCCGACATCTTTCAGACATCAACTGTTGTTCCATCGTCATTCAATATCACTATCCGAAATCATTACCTTTGATCCGAGATTCAATCCGTGATACAACTTTCATCCGGAACACTTCCAGCCTTCATCCGAGATACATCCGACATTGATCCGACATTGTCGACTTTAATCCGTAATCATCCATCTTCTCATCCGAAATCATCCATCTTCTCATCCGAAATCATATCTTCTTCATCATTCATCATCCGCAATCATCACCATAACCCACCACCACTTCACCATAAACCACCGTTCACCTCTGTCATCACCTCCGTCCAACTTTCTCAACTCCGGTCACCTGCAACTGTCACTCCGACCATCACCACCGTCAATCTCCGCCGTCAATCTCCGCAACCCACCTGCAACTCCTCTGTTTGGTGGCGGCTGACGTTTAAAATTAGGGTTGTTTGTTGACGAAGAAGATACAACGACATCGCTTTTGTCGTTTAGTTTTTTAAGTAATTAATAATTTGATAATAATAATATAATAATAATATTCATTAGTTAATCATTAGGTTATAATTATTAGGTAATCATTACTAAATCATTAATATATATTAATTAATTAAAAGTTTTTATTAAAAATATATAATTATTATATTAGTTTACTTTAAAAATTAATTATATTAAAAAAGGTTTTTATATATAATATATTAAAAATTATTAATTATTATTTTTAAAAGTTGAAACCTTTTTTAGAAAAATCTAAAAAAAAGGGGAGTTGTTTGTTTGTTTTGACAGGCCTTTTTGAGGTGCAGTACAGGAAACCGGTTCATTCGTTTGTGAAGTGCTTGAGTTAGCGAGTTTTCAGGTTATTGCTTGGTCCAACGATGAATTCTCCAAGTATCGATTCTCAACGTCAGTTGCTCTCGGAACAACTCAATAGTTTCGGTTTCATTAAGGGTGAAAGTGTAGAAGACGTAATCAGAAGGTTTACACTGCTGCTTTCTGAAATCGAGAAGAGCGGATTATATGTGACACTTGGTAGGATTAACAGGGCTTTTCTGTACGGTTTGCCGCGTAGCAAGACATGGGACTATCGTGTTGCAGTTATCATGGGGACATACAATCATGCTACAACGGAAACAGAAGATGTGATATCCTTAGTCAATAAATACGTCCAGGAGGACAAGCAGAGGAGTCAGAATCTCGCAAACACATCGTCTTCTATGTCCAACTGTGGGAAGGTCGTTGCTAATTCGCCACTTGTTACCGATCTCAGCACTGCTCAGATTCCATCATCTTCACTTGTGACTGCTACATCATCTGATGTGAAAGCCCCACACTCAACAGGATCTCATCTAGATGAGGTGGCCAAACCAGCACCGCAAGCCCAAGCCCAAGACCAAACTCAGCCAGACAAACCAAGATCGCTCATCGACACTGTCAACTATCTGTTGTGTACTGAACCGTGCAGGAATAGGGTTGCACAACTTAGGGCACTCAATTCTAAAATGATGGATGATTACAACAGTGTCATGGCAAAGTACATCAGTCTTCGAGAGAACAATAAAATTTTCTATGAAAAGATTGACGCACTTAAGAAGGATATAGCTCAGCTTCACAGAGACGTGAATCAACAACAATGTTGGGTTCACGACTACAAACATAGACTCACAGTTAAAACTCTTGAATGTGACTTTGTGAAGGGTGAGCTAGAGCTCCTCACTGGAAAGTATAAACAAAACGAGTTAAACATCAAAAAGTTTGATACTTCTAGTGACACTGTTCGTAATCTGTGCGATGTGCAACTTGCTTATAAAGAAAATAAGGGTAAGGGTTTGGGCTACAAATAGGTTCCACCGCCATATAATCATAATTACTCAAGAATGCCTACTACTGAGCAAGAACAAGAAAATTATGATACAATTATTTATGGTAAACCGAGTGATTAAGTTCCATGGGAGCCTTTCAAACCAAAGAATGTCAGACCCGCTGATTTTCGAAAACCAATGAATTTTGTTAAAAATGCGGATCAAAATTGCTCAAATGAATTGGCTGGCGAATCTAAAAAAGGAAATGAAACAGAACCAGTAAAAACGTCAACTGAGGAGCACCAAGAAATTATGTCAAGTTCTGATTCCGATTCTGTAGATAACATTAACTGTTTTAGTACATGTGCAGAATTAGTGACAGTTGAAGAGCAGTATGTAGTGGATGATGAACCACATTCAATCGTTGCTGATGTTGCTGATGATTCGGATGCTACCAAACCCGATCATTACGCTTGGAACTGTGTTATGTCTTGGTATGCTGAAAGTCGGGGTATTCCGATTAAAACTGATGATTCAGGTGTTGTGGTTTTAGATTATGATCGTGACGAAAATGCTTTAACAGGGAAATCTGATGTATCGACTGATAAACTTGAAACACCTGTTTCAAGTGACTCAGAAATGTGTTCTGGTGATTCAGACAACTATTCTAGTATGTCTGAAACATCAACCGATACATCAGAAACTCATGAACAAGAGAAAAATGAGAAAATTGATATGTTTGATTGTGTTAGTAAAGAAGTCGATGAACAGGGATCATCTGATGAATCTGACATTCAAGTTGCAGATTCTGGTACGTCAGATAATGAGCGTAGCACTTCTGGGAATTTTGAGTGTGACAAACACTCAGAACCAAGTAGTGCAACGCCCGAAGAGAGTCAAACATTTTCAAACATAGATTGCTCTTAGTCTGAGAAACCAGAATCAGCTGATGTCAGAAACTCAGAGGTTGATGAAGCTAAAGAAGAGATATTCGTAGAAACTAATTCTGAGGAAACTTATGAGATTTCGGAGCCTGAAGAAAAGGGATCCACGGAAATCAATTCAACAGTTGATTCAACTGATGAAACTGAAGAAGAGATATCTGTGGAAGCCAATTCTGCAGAAACTCTTGAGAACGTAGTTTCTGAGGAAAAGGAATCTGTGGAAGTCAATTCAACAGATGATTCAACACTTGATCCCAAAGGAACAGATTCTGAAGAAAGTGTTTCAAATGAAGCAAAATCTGATGAATCTGCCCCCTTAAAGAAAAGACGATCACGTAAAAACAGAAGACCACGGAAAAAGAAAGTTCAAAAGGAAAACCCGACTTTCAAGCAAACTGAACCTAAGCTGAAGGGTAAAGCTGTCGATACTTGCTCTTGTGCTGATAACTGTAAGCATGGTTCTTCAAAGACAAAACATACACACAAGCAGACAACATCAAAAGGAAAGAAAGGACTTGATCAGTTCCCAGGAATAACACAAGTAGAGCTAAATGTCTTTTTCTCAAAGAGACAAACCTGTTTTAATTGTGGAATTCCGGGGCACATTGCTAGAATTGTGTTAATCGTCCTTACTACTCTAGTAACACACATCATCAGAAAGCTATCCATTATCGATCAGACGGAAATCGATTTTCTCAAGCTAAGCCTTCTGATGGAGATTGGAATCTAGCAAAAAGGAACCATCAAAGGTTTTCTAACACAAATGGGTTCCAAAGACAACAAATGGAGTCAAAAGTCTCATCTGTAAAGAAAAATGATTCAAACAACATCACTGACTCTAAGATTTGGAAGCCCACGGTTCTTGCTGGATCCCAGTCTCACTGTTCACAACCGTCAACATCGATGTCTTCACCTCAAACCTCAAATTCTACCAAAAATTATATGATCTTTCGTGAGGTTTCATATACAGATAGTGATGGTCAACTCAAGTCAACATTGGCCTGGGTTCCAGTTTCTAATTAATCTCACTAAGTGTGCAGGAACGGCTATGGAGGGCAATCGTTAGGCCTTGGTTTATCGATAGTAGTTGTTCCAGACACGTGATAGAAGACTTATCCCAGTTGAATAACAAAAAAAAAAATATTCGATGGTGGATTTGTCAACTTCGCGGGAGAGGAAACTGGAAGAATTACCATGAAGGGCACTGTCAGAAACGGGGTTCTCACCTTCTCAGACGTCAATTATGTCCCTGATCTGTAGCACAGCCTTTTAAGCGTATCTCAGATGTGCGACAAAGGGATGGAGATTCTCTTCACCAAAAGAAAACAAGCTCTTGGAATGCGCTGGGTATTCTGAAACAAACAAGATGACCCCGGCGTGATCGTAAGGAACAAAGCACGATTGGCAGTTCAAGGTTTCGAACAAAGTGAAGGTCTGGATCATTATGAGATACACGCACCGGTGGCACGTCTGGAAGCCATTCGTATTTTCTTATGATGAGAAAGAAGTTCAAAATGCACTCGTTGAGAGAAGTGAAAATGTTTCTGGGCTTGCAAGTTCGTGAAAACATTAAAGGCCTATGGACTTTCATTGCGGAATGGCCCTTGCTCGACTGCTAGTCGGCCAAGCATCATGTTGCCGTCTGTTAATCAACGTTGGAGGGATGGACAGGGATATGAAGTATCATCAGCTGGATGCCAATTCTTGGGGAGCAGTCACATCTCATGGCAGTGTAAGAAGCAACAGCTCACTTTTGCAGCGGAAGCAAAGTGCGTTACAGCATCTGCTACCTGCTGCTCTCAGGTTCTTTGGATACAACACCAGCTCAAGGATTACGGTTTAACTTATCTTAACTCTACTACTTATTTTGATAGTGATACCGTTATCCAGATTATCGAAAACCCTGTCTTTCAGTATAAAACCAAGCACATTGATATCAAGGTGCACTCTATTCGAGATTGCTATGACAAAGGATTGTTTAAACTTGAACAAATCCACGCTGATTACAGCGGATCTTTTTACAAAACCTGTCAGCATCTCGAGATTCAATGTGCTTGTAGATCTTTTGAAAATGATACGTATCACCGACTGAGCAACGACAACAAAAAAAAAAAACCCAGGGTTTCTTTGCTTATGTAAATAAATAAGTAAATTTGCGCATAAAGTGTGATGCACAAATTCAGGGGGGGAGAGGGACGTATATGTACATATGCAAAAAAAAAAAAAAAAAAAAAAAAAAAAAAAACACACACACACACATATATGTACATATGCATTGTTTGAGGGGAAGAAAGGAAAAACAAAAATCGTGCCAAAGAATATGCATCGTTTGAGGGGGAGAAATAGTTTCCAGGGAAATGAAATTAGCTTTTGTGTTAAAGAACTTGACTAACACACGTAAGGTTTCAATGTTAAACAGGTTAGGCTCCACTGCGATGTGTTGATAGGTCTGCCGCTCGAAAAGCAAAAGAAGCAAAAGTGATACAAACATAATGGACTGGACATCTCGTGGGTAACAGACCAACGGTGTATGATTTCATGGTCTTAAATCCTGCGTTGATAGATAGTCAACATCTGAGTTTTCGGGTCTTTATACTGATGATTCATCCGGGATATCAGGGTTGTCCCTCTGTTGCATCCAGATTATATGCAGACCTGGACACAGTCAGGATATCTTGCTAAAAGAGCCACAAAAAGGGCCAAAACCTGTCTCGCCCTCGTCAGATCTTCCTTGGTCTCTCTGCTGTACGGAAGTACTGACCTGTTCACCAGGAAGTCTGGCATTGAAAAAAAATAAAAAAAATAGAATAAAAGGGCCCTCGTCAGATCTTCCTTGGTCTCTCAGCTGTACGGAAGTACTGACCTGTTCACCAGGAAGCCTGGCATTTAAAAAAAATAGAATAAAAGGATGATCTCAGTATACTCACCTGCTACGATGAACCGTTGTGCTTACCTTGATCGCGGGGGGTATGCCTTGGAATGGGATACACATATGTCACAGTATAAATCTACCTAAAAGCGTATCACAAAGCAAAAAGTTGAAGTTTGAGCGGTGGATTTAAGAGGACAAACATATCAACAATTGCATGGACCAGCCTAAGTAAACGAAGAGCTGAAAAGTGTCCCTTAATCAGTTCGAGAACGATTTTGATCCCATGGCAGGTTCTCCCTATATTACTCCTCCATTAGTTTTCTATTATTAATTTGTTTTGTTTTGATTATCTCTTTGCTAAAAAAGGTTGCTCGGTTGGTTGGATCGTTGATTTTGAGAAAGATGTTTTCTGTCCTGAAAATGCAAAACATTAAAGTGATAGTCTGGCCCACTGTTTCGGATTGGGGCCCACTATTTCGGATAAAACGAATCAGATCAGGCCCATTGCTCTCGAATGTAATTCGGACCATTGTTCCGTCTTGGGGCTTGGCCGTTTGATCTCAGGCCCAATGCGAAACACTATAAATTGTCAACCATTTCTCTTTCGAGTCGCATATTCGGACTAATTTTTCTTCTTTATGAGCATTTCGGATTCTCTCATTGTCTTCCCAGACCACTTATTCGAATTACAAGTTTTGCAGGTTCCTATAATTTTCAAACCAAAGCCTTTGAATGCCACAGTTGCCAAAGAATATGACGAGCATCTCATGAGTGTTGCTGCTAAAGCTGAGATAGAAGCTGAAGTATTAGAGATGAATGAAAAAGAATCTGACGACATCAGTGATGTGGAAGTGATTCTCTCTGAGAAAGCTGAAGAACCCGTTTGAAAATCAACGTAAATGACAACTGAAAACTCTCAAGTCCCGATCGAGTTTTTGAAGAATAGTGTCGGAAACCCTCCTTCCGTACCTATTCCTGAAAACAGAAGTTCGCTGTGAAGATGATTCAACAAATGATGCTGAACAAGCAGCTAGCAAGAAACGAAGAACCGAAACTGCTCCTGATTTTCATTCTACTGGCCCAAGCTCAGAACCATAGCCTACTATGTTCACCGATTCACAAGTCACTGCTGCTACTCAAGAAACAAGCACAGAAGATCTCAATTTTGATTTAAAATTCGATTTCGATCTGCCTGAAACAACTCATTTGCAACCAGAAAGCTCAAGCGACATCAGTTTCAATGTAGGAAGTTCCAGTGGTGCCGATTTCTCTGAGCATGATAAAGCAGCCATGCACTTTGCAGCCAACAAATTGAAATTTAATTGAAGAAAGAGATAGTGATGATGATACGGCTGTTGATGTAGCAAAGTTGCAGCGAAGAGTGATTGTGTTGGAACAAGATGCTGCCCTGAAAGAAGCTCAGATCTCATCTTTGCAAGCTCAAATAATCAAGCAAAGATCTGAGGATCGAGCAACTATAAAGCGATGCGGGTATGCTGATGTCTGCTGAAAGTTAAGCTGGAAAAGATGTTCAAGATCGTAATCAAGAATCGGTTGTTTGCTGATCCAGCTCCGTTGCTTGGTGGTCCTCCTAACGGATTCAGCAACTAATCCAGTAAACCTAGGGGGAGATTGTTAGGCCCTATAGGTTTATGGATTAGTAGATTAATTGCTAAATGGATCAAGTTCTAGATGGTGGGTATTAGAGTGGGCTTTAAGGGAATTATGGGCCTAGGGTTTTAGGGGAAACCCCTTACTATAAATAGAAGTTGGAAATTAGGAGTTTGGTTAGTTGATTTGTTTTTGAAACTTGTATTAGACAAGAAACCTTGTATGCAAGTTTAAGCATTTAATTCAACAATCTTTCTACTTGTTTTGATATTTCTTGAAGATCATCAAGTTTGGATTCCGCCCATCCTTGTTGATCGTTTGATATCATTGTTTGATCCGGATTTCCGGGACTTACAATCTATGATTTTCATATTCAACATGTTAGCTGTGGTTTCCGATTTCACAATATTTTATGCTTAAGGTCAATATTATGAACTACTCAGGTCAATCATATATTTGTAATATGATTTTTGTTTCTTTTTTAATGGGAAGTGTTTGGATCTTATTTATCCTTCTTTTCAGGCTGTAACAGGTTCATGTCAAAACGGGTGATTTTCTTACATGTCAAACTGGTTTGAGTCATGTTAGGCCAACGTTTCAACACCTTTTGTGCATTATATTTATATATATACATTTTGTAAAGTTTGATGTATTGTTTATGACGGAAACATATTATCAAAAGTATGATATAAGATTTCTTTTTAATAAATGATTAAGAACATTTTAAGCATTCAAATACTTTTGACACATTTGTGATTTCACTTTTTTGTTTTTTTTAAATGAAACATTTTACTCAGTTGAATCTTTCTGACAAAATATGACTCTAATTGATCGTTTCTACTATAATATGTAAAAATGAATTTCAGTCATATGATGTATTTAGAGATATTTCTATATATATATATATATATATGGTAGGGTTCATTTGAGAACCACTCTTATTGCGAGAACCATGAGAACAAATGTGAACATAAAAAAATACCTAAAAAACACAATTTTTTTCTATTATTTTTTTTAAAAAATGGCTATATTCCGTCCCTAAAAAATTCTAGTAACAATTATCGATGCACATGTGCATATGTATCATTTTTTTGACACATTTCGTAATACGGTACCAGTATTATACAATTGCACTTTCATTACATTATCATCTGTAATACACTACTTTTTACATTAGTAATATTAAAAATGCACACGTGCATATATATGTATGTGTATCTATATAGATGCACATATGCATTTTTAATATTGGTAATGTAAAAAGTATTGTATTACGGATGGTAGTGTAAATAAAAGTGCAATTGTGGTAATGTATTACGGAATTTGTCAAAGAAATGATACATATGCACATGCGCATCAATAGTTGTTACTAGAAATATTTTTAGGGACGAAATATAGCGATTTTAAAAAAAAATATTTAAAAAAAATTGTGTGTTTTTTAGATTTTTTAGGTATTTTTAGTTGTGTTTACATTGGTTCTCGTGGTTCTCACAATAAAGGGTGGTTCGTAATGGATCCTTATCCTATATATATAGGGTTAGGTTTATTTGTGAACAATCACCTTGATTGTGAACTAATCCTAGCTATTAATTATCAATACACTAGTGTACTTTACGATTTGATGATGTAAATCAACTGTCAGGATTTATTCACTCAGTTCACAAATATACTAGTGTTCACTCTAGAACCCCGTCCTATATATATATAGGTGAAGGTTCAAATGAAAACCACTTTTATTGTGAAAACTCGAAAACTAACTAAAAAAAAGCCTAAAAAACACACCAATTTTTTTTTTTACAATTTTTAATTAAAAATTGCAATTTTTATATATAAAAAAAACTTTTTTTCAAAAAAGAAAAAAATTATTTTTGTAGTACACATGTGTAGCATACATACACATGTGTAGTTATACATGTGCACTACAAAAACTTTTTTTTTAATTTTTTTTATATATAAAAAATAGCGAAAATTGGTATGTTTTTTTGGTTTTTTTAATTAGTTTTCGAGTTTTCGCGATAACTAGTGGTTTTCATTTGAACCTTCCCCTATATATATATATATATATATATAGGGGAAGGCTATAGCGAAAACCCACTTAGTTGCGTAAACTCAAGAAACCTTTGTAAAAACCCCATGTAACATTTTTATTTTTTTTTCTAAAAAAATAGAAAATTTAATATACATATATTTTAAAATTTTTATAAAAGAAAAACAAAAAAACACCGAGTAGTTTTTTTCCAAAAAATATTAAAAATTTCATGTTACATAATATATATGTCCAAAAAATGTAACATACAAATTTTAAACATTTAAAAAAAAACTAGTAGGGGTTTTTTTCATTTTTTTCATAAAAACGTTCAAGTACATTTATGTTATATTCCCTGTTTTTTAGAAAAAAAATAAAAATATTACATAGGGTTTATTTGGGTTTTCTAAACTCATATTGGTTTTCGGTTTATCTTTCTCATATATATATATATATATATATATATATAAACTCATATATATATATATAAACTCATATAACTCGTGTAATACACGGGTCTATAACCTAGTGTGCTAATATTACTTTACTTAGATATATTCAAGTATACGTATTTAACATTTCAAAATAACAAATTTGGTTTCATCTAAATTTACACTAAAATATGTCTATTGAAATTAAAAAGTTTACAAATTGAAAAACTAAATTTGTAACATCTTCATTAAACCTTAAGAGTTAATTACATCATTAGTTTTCTCGTTTTGTCAAAATAATAACATTGGGTCCTAACTTTTTTTCTCAATACTGAGTTCTATGATTATATTTTTATAACAATGTTAGGTATTAAGACAAAAATCTCGTTGTCGTTAGGCTGTAGAGGGGGATGAGAACTCGGCCTTCTTTCATAGACTTATCAACAATAGGAAGCATAAAAATGGTATTCCGGGGCTGAATGTTGGGGGTGTTTGGGTTACCGATCCGAAGAAGGTTAAGAAGGAGATTTTTGGTTTTTTCAGGAACCATTTCTCAGATAAAATTAGGGATAGACCTTTTTTGTCTTGCCCGGGGGTTAAAGGGTTGTCGGCTGAGGTTGCTAATAGTGTTTCGGAGCGGTTCTCGGATAAGGAAATAAAAGATGCAGTGTTTGAATGTGGGTCAGATAAAGCTCCAGGTCTTGATGGTTTTAATTTTAAAGTTGTGAAACATTTTTTGTCGTTATTTCAGGAAGATTTTAAAGATTTGATGGATCATTTTTTTCGAATCGGGGTCTATCGACAATGGGTGTAGTACGTCTTTTATTACTTTGGTTCCTAAGGTTATCGATCCGATTGGGCTTAAGGAATACAGACCGATTAACTTAATTGGAGTGATCAATAAAGTTATTTCGAAGATCCTTGCGAATAGGCTGAAAGGGGTTATTGGAAAAGTGATTTCGGAGTCTCAATCAGCCTTCTTTAGGGATAGATACATTCTGGACAACCCTATGATTCTGAGTGAGGTTTGGTCTTGGCTTAAGAAAGTGGGTAAGAAAGCGTTTATTTTTAAAATTGATTTCGAAAAAGCGTATGACAACGTCAACTGGGGTTTTCTGCTTGAGATGATGTTGCAGATGGTATTCTCTTTTCTTTGGTGCAAATGGGTTAGAGGGGTTCTTATGTCGGCTAGATCTTCGGTCCTGGTCAACGGATCTCCAACGTTCGTTTTTCAGTGTCAAAACGGTATTCGCCAAGGGGATCCCCTTTCTCCCTTTCTGTTCCTTATTGTTATGGAAGCTTTCTCTTGTTTGATTGCTAAAGCTTGTAACTTGGGGAGATTTAAGGGGGTAAAGTTACCCAACGGGGGCCCGGTTATTTCTCACCTCCTCTATGCGGATGACGCTCTGATTGTTGGGGAATGGTCAGTGGAAAATATTATAATGGTGGCGAGAATTCTTTGGGTTTTTTTAATGCTTGCTCGGGTTTAAAGATTAACTTTCATAAATCTAACTTGTTCGGAGTTGGAATTGGGGAGTCTGAGGTTTCACATTTAGCTTCGGTTTTGGGTTGCAATAAAGGGACTTCTCCTTTTAATTATTTGGGAATTCCTTTAGGTGCCAACATGAATCGTATTATTAATTTGGACCCTATAATGAAGATTTTCTCTTACCCGTTTATTTTTTCTCAATATCTAAAGTGCCGGCTAAAGTGATTGAGAAGTTGGAGTCTCTTATGAGAAATTTCTTGTGGGGCGGGTCAGATGAGTCTAGAAAGATGCATTGGGTTGCTTGGGACACGGTCACTCGTCCTATTAAAAATGAGGGTTTGGGTATTTGTAAGCTCAAGTTGGTGAATGACGCTCTTCTTGCTAAGTGGGTTTGGAGGTTTAAAGTGGAAGAAGAAAGCTTATGGAGATAAGTTGTGTCATCTTGCCATGGTAGGAAGAGAAAATGGTCTTGCCTTCCTTCCAACCCGGCCTTATCAGGTATTTGGAAAAATATAATGTGTATGTAGTCCAAAGTGTTGGTTGATGGTAAAAGAATCCACTCCCTAATTAAAGGAGTTTTCGGGGATGGGCCTAGATAATATTTTGGGTTAATCACTGGTATGGAGACTCTCCGCTTATGCTAAAATGGCCTAAGTTGTTTGCTCTCGAGAAGTTTAAGTCCTGCTAGGTTTGCGACCGGTTGCCGGGGGAGGGAGAGGAAGACATCAAGAATTGGAACTGGGTTAGGCCGCCGTCAACAGTGGAGGAAATCATGGAGTTGGAGGCTTGCTCGAGTGATCTAGAGGGTTTATTCACAGCTCCGGTTAAGGATAATTGGATTTGGAAACCGGATGCCTCAGGTGTGTTTTCCACTAAGTCATTTAAAAAGATTGGTTCGGTTTCTTCGAATGAAATTGAGGTCTTTTCGGCTAAAGCGTGTAGTTGGATTCCGGCGAAATGCAACATATTTTTATGGAGGGCGGCGCTTGATCGTATTCCAACCAGACAAGCACTGGCTAGGAGAAATATTCGGACGAATGTCCTCTCTGCGGGGAAGTTGCCGAATCCGTGGATCACTTGTTCTCGGCTTGCATTACTTCTTTACAGGTATGGAACCGGTTATGCGAGTGGCTTAAACTCCCGCCGTTTTTTGCTTTCTCTTTCAAAGACATTCTTGAGCTCTATAAAAGTGGAAATGGGGATAAAAAGTCAAGGAAGATTGTTCGTGGTCTTGTTGCTGTGGCCGTTTAGTGTATTTGGAAAGGTAGGAATGAAAAGATTTTTGCTAATGGTAGAGGGGATAGTGGCGAGATTTTTGGGGAGATTAGATCCTTAGGATTCTTTTGGTTGAAATATAGATCCAAGCTTTGTAACTTAGATTGGAAGGATTGGTGTAAATTCCCGTTGTACATGATTTAGTTGGTTTTGGTGCGGCTCTGCGTTCTTTTGGTCAAGCCGGCCGATTTTTCTAATGTTTGCCTTTCAAAAAAAAGGTATTAAGACAAACCTTAATTTAAAACTAATAATAAAGCAAAGGTGGTTTCGTCATTACACTGAACTATTTAATACCACATCTCTTTCATTGCTAACCTCTCTAGCATCAACATTAACACCACATTATATTTTTTCCATCGCTTCTATCTCATTTATAACCCATGGTATGCATCTTTCTCATCCTTAAATCATTTCTCAGTTAATTAATTAATTACAATAAAAAATAGGTAGAGAAAATATTAAATTATTAAAAATATAGAACCTAATATAATAATACTTAAAAATAACACAGAAATTTCTGAATAAAAAACATTTTGTTAATTAAAATGCTATTACAAGATTATATCGTATGTTTTCGCGTTAGTTAGGGGTTGTTTGTTTAGCTCTTAATGAAGATTTTAATGGTTCAGACATCTTACTGGTTCAGCACTTAATGGTTTAGACTGTTTGTTTCGGGAGCAGATGTCTGAATGGTTTAGACATTTGCCTCTGAATGCTTAAGTATTATACAGAGTCTGAATGGTTAAGACCTCTACTCTGAATTGGTTAGACATTTGCATCTGAACTGTTAAGTATTATACTGGCTCTTAAAGGTTCAGACTTGTTACTGGTTAAGCACTTAATGATTCAGACCTCTTATTAGTTCAGCACTTAACATTCAGAAGTTGCCAAACAGCCCCTTAGGGTGTAGGGAGTGGTTAGACATTTGAAAGTGGTAAACTTCAAAATCAACCAATGAGAGTGTGTCATGTCATTCAACCTTAATTGTTTAAACTATGCTCAAAAGTGTTGGCAACGATTAGAGACTTCATAAATTGGTAAACTATTAAAAAAAAACATATAAATCAAAAAGTTGCCGATCATTCTCTCACAAACAACTTCCCCGCAGCGGCAAAGCTTCACCGATCATCAACCTTCACCGTGCGGCAAAGCGGATGGCGGCGGTGTGCCCGAGCGGCAAAGCGAGTTTGCCGCACCCCTTTGCTGCCCACACCATACACCCTTATGAGCTTAAAAAAACTACATCCTCTCTTGACTGCCATCTGGCCATTTGACTTTTCTTTGGCATGCCTACTTATCCCTAAAATTTTGGTTTTAAGTTTTTTTTTTTTGAAAGGTAAACTTTAATAAGAAACGACCGGCCTGCCAAAAACACAGGACCGCCCAAAAACCCAACCGAAAACAAGATACTTACAACATGTACAGGGGATTCTTGCACCACTCCTCCCAAATTAAATTACAACAATTAGACCTGTTTCTATACCAAAAGAAGCTGAGCGCTTTCACCTCCCTAAACACGTCAACCGCCGATCCCCTTCCATCTTCAAAAATCCTCGTATTTCTTTCTTTCCAAAGACACCAACAGGACACAACTATCAAACCGCGAAAAATCTCCTTTGCGATTTTGGTTTTAAGTCTAGATGCCAGAACCTAAACTTCTTAAACTATTGCTTTGACATCAACTTGCCACACCAGAGCGTGACGTGAGTTGGATTTATACAAAACATAATTAGAACATATCTTGACTTTAAGACAATAGAAGTCTTACGCTAAGACTTATTTTTAGCCACATTTTATAGCTCTTTAACATTCGGTTTTAACCTCATATCATGCACTTACCATACGCATAACTCATAAGTTAGTGCAATAGATGTTTTTTTGAAGAGGAATCTACTTTGTAGTGTCTTTAACGTTCTGTAGGTGCGGAGCAGTTTTAAAGGGTGACAATGAATTTTCAAGAAAGAATTAAATTATATATTACTAATAATAATATATCCTTATCTCATTGATATATCCTTATCTCATTATACTAATATACCCTATCATATTATTATACTATGGGCATGTTTGGCTAAGCTTATTTTGGAGCAACTTATAACTTATTGACTTTTTGAAAAAGTAAATAAGTCAGGATGGAGTGACTTATTTACTTTTCCCCCTCATATAATAAGCTAACCCAAATACCTTTTAACTTTTCAAAAAGTAAATAAGTCAATAAGTTGTTAAAATAAGCTTTGCCAAACATGCCCTATATATACATTTTGGGTAGAACCTTAGGAACAGTTCCGGTTTCCAAGGTTTTCTTCACCTACACCTGCCAGTCATTCAATTTATCTTCTTGGCATTCTTGCATTTTTTAAGGAAGTGAGAGGCGAGACAGAGGAAGAGAGTAGAAAACCGTTACCATCGGCGGTATGTTGGTTCGTGGCTATACAACCACCATCACCGGCGGTGTCGATTTTGGGGCAACGCGGCAACGCCGTTCGTCGGAACCCTAAATAGCTCAAAAATGTCATCAACTCTCACCTTCCACGTTACACAAACTTACTTTTTTACCGGTTTTTACCGATGGGGCAAAGGATCGATGAAGAATTTAACATAAACCACTGGCTCCGGTCGATGAAGATGAACCAACGGTGTCGGTCGATGAAGAGGAACCAGCAACGGTGGCGATTGATGAAGATGATCCAGGAACGCCGATGAGAGGACCTTGATATCCACGTAGTAAAGTCTTTTCCAAAGTGACAAGTCAAGTTTGTATGATTCGCCGTTCCAAAAATTTTGTATGATTCGACTTTTGTAATCATCTACTGAACGAGGAAGAGCATCACACCGTGACTAGGTATCCTTCCGTTTTACGTTATTCATCTTGAACCTACGACCATCTGTTTAATATCGTTTTTATCACCTGCGTTTTCTGAAGCTCAATTTTATAATTTACAAATTTTACCTATACTAAAGCTTGGGGTTCTTTTGGGCCTGGGAGATTTAATCCCCCCCCCCCCCCCCAATTTCGTTGTTATATTATTACTAAATGGTTAATTATTGAGACTTCGATTTAGGTTTTTGGAGTGAAATTGGTGATTGATTATGCTATTTTTGTTGATTTATAGGAGCATCGACTAACCAAGGGTAGCGTATGCGTTTAAGGTGTTTGCGTTCGCTTTGACTCCTACACCTTTCACTTTCCTTAAGGTTTTCTTTGATCTCAATTACTTATTATTGTAAATGTGTCCTCTTTGAACCTCTTGAATATATCTTATTTGATGCCAAAGAGTAGTGACTGAACATAGGCTTAATTTACATTGAAGGCTGAAAAAGTGAATAAACCTATGGAGAATAAAGTTAGAGGCCTAAACGACGTTTGTAACGGACAAAACGTTGTATGTGGTACCACGTTCAAGGGATAGGCGCATGCGTCTCTCAGGCACATGTTACCATAACATTGCCAGTAGTGTCCCTACGGTGGGCAAGGTGGCTATAGGAATTTGCATCGTGAGTAATCCCATTACAAATACCAATTACTCACATTCTTAGTCACATAAGTTGTAAATTCAGCATTGTAATTAGATGTTAAGGCCAGTCTTTTGTACAACTAATATATGTTGCTTTGTTGCTGTAACCAAAAGAAGCAGGCAGGCCCGAGCAACCACATAGTCGATACAATTAGCGAACGATAATGTTGAGTTTTTTATTGCTTTTACAGCTAAAGATGGGATGGTGGATGGTAACGTGCTGCGATGGCTGCAATGTTGGATGGCAGCAGTGCTGCGAGTAGCCTTATAGTCCATCCATAGGTCAATAGAAATTTTTTTTATTGTTTTGAGACAAACTTAAAAAACCATTGCAAATGGTAATGTTGAATTTTTTAATGCTTTTCTAGATTACAAAAAGATAATCAGTATGTCAGTTTCCATTAACCAACACAAGCAACTTGAAGGATCTCTATTTTCTCCTTTGTTCTGGAATTCTCATCCATGACGACAAACTGGTGATTCAATCTCCTAAACAACGTATGTTGTCTGCTTTCCACACGTTTACTTTTTTTTTCTTCTAGCACGTCTACTTTGTCCGATCGATGCTATCATTCTTAACAATGCGAAATTCACATAAACTAAACTTAAAATAAACTAGAAAGGAGGTTTTTGCAGCTCTATCAGAGTAGAAAGTTTAATGCAGCATTGATATAGGATTTTTTTCTCTATGTAATTATAAGTTAGGAATCTTTAGAGGAACTATAAATTTTAAGTTTACGTACATGTTATTTCATTCCTCTTCTGTCTTATATTTTTTCTTTTCTAGAAGAATGCTTGAAACGGTGCCAATGCAATGCAGTCACTTCTCAACATGCTAACTTTATTGACAAAGCTGGCACATCATTTTATTTTCCTTTATATCTTGCTATAAATGTGATTTACCTATATGCTTTGATAGATGGCTGGGCTGAATACATAATATATATATATGTGGAAGAAAGCAAAGCGAGAAGGAAAATTTGGTGATTTGGATCGTGAATTATAATTGCATGGGATTGAATTTGGTTGGATGAAGAAAGCAAGCCAGAATCAACAACTGCCCAGTGCACAAATATAAAGCCGTTGCGGCTGGGGTTCCATCTAGTTATAATTATAAATAGTCAATGACTTCTAAGTTAATTGGTAGGAGTATATGGGTTCTTTTTTTAAGACTCAAGTTTAATTTTCACTTTGTGTAAAAAAAAGAGTGAGGCATTGGTGGGCAGTGATAGGAGACCCTGAGAAAACTGGGTTTGCTCCTTGAGCCAAACGGGTTTTACCGGTAATTCACCATCGTGCCTACGGGCGTGTGGGTTACCCTTCAAATTTGAGTTTAATTAAATTATAAATAGCTAATAACCTCTAGCTCAAGTGGTAGGAGTATTTGGGTTCTTCTTTGAAAATTCAAGTTCAATTCCCACTTGGTGCAAAAAAAGAGTGATGCATTGGTGGGTAGTGATATGAGACCCAGGGAAACATGGGTTCGATCCTTGAGCCAAACGGGTTTTACCGGTAATTCACCATCGTGCCTACGGCGGGTGGATTATCTGGTTTTCCCCGGAATTGGCGGTGGACGACTCGGGTTACTCTCGGAGTACTCCGTTTGTCCAGTGAGTACCCCGAGAGTGCTCAGGATTTGATTTGTTGGCTGTTAAAAAAAAATTAAATTATGAATAAGTCTTTATGAAACCATTATATTGTAAATAAGTCTTTATGAAATCATTATAGGGTTGGACCGCTTTGGTCAAACACTATTTATTTAAAAAATTGAACGTTTCAAACGTAAAAAGATATATGAGATTTACCATCAATACAATATTTATAAGATAATTAACGTAAAATGGTTTCTAAATATTTAGTTCTTCTATTAAAAATAAAAACAAACTCATATTTTTTGGTTTTCGGTTTTGATAATATTTATATAACTTCTTCTGGGAAAAGAAATCTGTTATCTACACCGATACCATAATTAACCAAACCAATACCATCCAAACAACTGTTTTTATGGTTTCAGTTGATGTAAAACAGGTGTAGATTGTTATACCGAGTGCATGTATCATATGGGTACTGTATCGAGCCGAACCGATATCAGTCGAATACCAATGGTAACATAACGCCGCAACGCGGCGGGCATATACCCTAGTTGATAATAACTATAGTAGGATGCGCTCGCGCTTCGCGGCGGGTTTTCAAACAGTATCGGTACGGTTTGTTATGGTACCGGTATGGTATCGACAGACACTCGATATAACTTACAATGCTAAAGAATACTTTATTGCGAATACAACTCCGTGTTCAACGAATTTTATACCTTCACATCGAGAAAAAGATAAAAAGCGAATAAACTATCGGTACCAATGTTGTTTGGCTGGTATATGTTCGGTTTGTAACGATAAAATATAAATTTACTATATTTGCCCTGTTCGAATAGAATTTTTATCGAATCGCAATAGTTATATAGTTTAGCCAAAAGATATAAAAAAATATATGCGCAAAAGGGATACAATAAAAGAATTAAAATTCTAACTTAAAAGAAAAACTAAAATATAGTTCGGTGTTCATTTTTTATCAAATACTTCTTTTTGATTAGATATCGTATAAAGAAAAAATAAGTTTACCCATACATCGATCTGTTTTTAATTTTTTTTAACAAATGTCTTAAATTTTATAAAAAATAATGAAATTTACAAATACAATATATTGGACCATTAGTTCATGAAACTGTATCTACAAAAATGTCAAGGGTAAAAGTGTAAAGAAAAGAAAGTCTTCGTGGCAAAAATTCAAAGTCACAAAGCTTGATGGCAAAACCAAAAAGTTAAAAAAAAAAAAATAATTGGTTCTATCAATTTCATAAATATATGTATAATAGTATATGCTTATTCCATTCATGTATTAAACGTAAACTAGATATTTTTTTATTTCAGTGTCTTCCTAATTTTGTATGTACGTGTAATAGTTTATTAATAATGTTGACAATAATTATTACTAGTAAGTGTACTATACGGGTTGATGAATGTAATGTTGTCTAATTAGTACTAAAAAAGTTATGTTTTAAATATACATATGCATTGTACGGTTGAATAAACACTGTATTATAGTAATATAATGTAATATTGTAGCATATACAGTCATTAAGATGTGTTAATTAGAAAATGAACATTGACGTGATAGTTACAAAAAAAATTAAATTAATTTTTAAGACATTATTTTTTTTCAATTGTGTATTAACTTTGTATTTTTAATGCCACCTATTTTTTTTTAATTTAACATATTGTATTTTTATTTTTTTACCATCGAAACACATTAAATATTTGAGGCAAATTGGCCTGTAATAATCCAATCTACACCTTTTTGGCCAATAATAATCCCACCTCAGAATATTCCTCACACCAGTCCCACCTTTCAGATATTTTTCCCACACTGGTCCTCCGTTAAAAATCCCTAACTCAGTTAGCAAAATGGCTGATGTGGCAGCTGACTTATGGATGATGTGTAAAAAAAGATTATGTGGTAGCTGATTAGGATTCCCATGGTTTTTTACAACTTAAATTTTACATTTTACATTTATAACCCACATTTACTCTTTACCAACCCCTAAATTATTATCCCTTTCACCAAGCACAGGCGATCATCAACTACAGGCGATCATCAACCACCGTTCAAGACTAACATCAGCAAATCCATAGGCGATCATCAACCACCGTTCAAGAGCAAAAACAGGTATGTGACTGATTTTATGATTATCGAATTTCAAGCTTTAAAACCCTAAATTTGTAGTTAAAGATTCATAAAATAAAAATATAGTGGGATGGCTGAATCGGTGCTTGTGAAAGCTTGGCATGGTGGCAAGCTTAACAAACAACCAAAATTGCACTATGAAGGGGGTGAATCTGATATGTTTCAAGTTGAAGTTGATAAAATGTCATATTTTGAGCTTTTGGATTTTGTAATGGAGCATGGTTCATACAAAAGTAAGGATTTTGAAATGTACTACTTAGTTCCCGGAATGAAGTTTGAAGATGGTCTTGTGAAGTTGAATAATGACAACGATGTTAACGAGATGATAGTGAAATTGGGGGATGATGTTAGGCATATTCTCCATCTTTACTGCCAAAAGCCACATATTAAGCCTATTCTGAGAAAAAAAAGGCCCAGCCCACTAACACAAAAGCCCAGCCCACCAACACAGATGCCCAGCCCACCAACACAGAAGCCCAGCCCACCAACACAGAAGCCCAACCCACCAACACAGAAGCCCAACCCACTAACACAGAAGCTCAGCAAAACCCTACACCCTCACAAGACCTGATAACAGTTGCTAGTTTTATTAAGCCTCCATGTTTTGGTAAACCATCTTCAAGTACACTCCTCACAACACCAAACAAACCTTCTGGTTTTACGAAATCAACTGCTGCAAGAATTCCCACACCTACCAAAACAGTTACAATATCTGAACCACCAACTAGTACACCAATTGATAATAGTCCTGAACCTGTTGAAGACTTAGCTATTATTCCTGAACCCCAAACAAGATCTGATGGTGAAGATGGATCTGATGCTGGGAATGAAGCTGAGGATGAATCTGATGAAGACTGGATAGCAGATGATTTAAATGCTTCTGAGTCAGACAGGGATGATGATGAATGGGTAGCATCAAGGAAAGCTATTAAGCATAACAGTCAGTTGTCAAAGAAAGACTTGCTTTTAAAGTTATTGAAGGAACTTGAAGTGAAACCAGCTGGTCAACATAATACTGAAGAGGAGGAAGAACAAAGTGGTGCAAGTAGCTATGAAGATTCTGAGGGGGATGTTCCTTCACCAGGAGAGAGTGAGGAAGATGACATAAGGGGGAAAAAGAACAAGGTTACTGTCCCAGTTGTTACTTCATATACAAAGAGAAGGATTGGGCTTACAAATGCACTGTATACCCTTCAAGCAATACACTATTTCAAGTCAAGTACATTGATGATGTTTCTGTTGATATCAAGCACAAAAGATGTAGCTGCAGAAAATGGGACTTAACTGGTATACCATGTCAACATGTAATTGCAGTTGCAGGTTTTCTTCATAGAAATGCTGAGGAGTTTGTTCATCCTTCCTACAACAAGGACATCTATCTCAAGTCCTATCAGTTTACAATCCCACCAGTACCTTCAGATAAGTACTGCCCATCTGTTGAATCACCCCTAGAACCTCCACCAGTCAAAGTTGGTCCTGGCAGACCTAAGAAAAACAGGAAGAAAGATCCTCATGAAGTCCCCAAAAAAGGTAAACTTAGTAGGCATGGTATGTTTATGAGATGTGGCAACTGCAAGCAACAGGGGCATACTAGGAAAGCTTGTACTGAAGCCTCAGCAGGATCAAGTAAGCAAACAAAGAAAAGGGGGAGGCCCAAAAAGAATCAACTTGCTTCATCGTCGGTCACAACAGTTGAAACTGGCAGTCAACAATAGTTTCAACCTTCACGTGCAACCCAAAAATCTAGGGAAAGACCAAGGAAGGCTGCAAAAATAACCCCAGAAGCTTAAACCTGCTGATGTGTCTTTTGTTAGGATTATGAAACTCTTATGCTTTAAAGTGGTTGTCTTTTGTTAGGCTTTATGCCGACTTTTGTTAAGCTTAAACTGGTTGTTTTTTGTAGGGCTTTATGTTGACTTTTGTAATCGTCTTTTGTTGGGTTCAAACTTTATGTAATGGTTAACTTGGTTATGGTTATTTATTATGTAATGGTTAGTATGTAATGGTCATTATGTAAAAGCGAAAGTGCATAAAGTGCATGTGTAATGGTTTGACAAACAACAACAATCTTCTTTAATCGGATTTCATTCCAAACTGCCATTCCAAGTCATAACATACAAGACACTACACAATCTATTTCATTCCATATTGCCATACAAAACAGTTTACAACCTAAAAACTAATGCTGCAGTCTAACCAAAAAACAAAACCTAAAACTAGTGCTGCAATCAAACATCTTCTGCTTTTAACATTCTGACCAGCCTTTTTCCTCAAATTTTTGTTCTCTTCCACAAGAACCATCTTGTCAATTTCTAAGTTTGCAATCTTCATTTGTAGTGCCTTGTTTATTTCAACCAGATTATTGGTGCCATCAACATCTTCTTTCCAAACAAAGAACTTGCAATCTGAATTCTAACAAATTAAATAAAAAAATGAGGAAGCTTTCAAGGAAAATTATCAACATACAAACTTATTTTACTTACAGGCCATAAAGGGCATCCATAAAACTCCTTCCCTTGTCTAGAACTTCGAGAACCAGCAACTCGCTTCACTGCTACCATCTCATGATTACAATAAACATTCCCATCGGTCCCAATCCTATAGATTCTTGGTTTATTGTTTCGAGAGCATGAAGAAGACGAAGAAGAACTCATCAATATCCCCTAATTGAATCGCGAGGGATAATTCCTGTGAACTAGGGTTTTTTTTTTTGGGTTTCAGTTCATAAAAAGAGCCTAGGTATTTAAAAAGGACCAGGGGAATCCTAATCAGCTGCCACATAATCTTTTTTGACACATCATCCATAAGTCAGCTGCCACATCAGCCATTTTGCTAACTGAGTTAGGGATTTTTAACGGAGGACCAGTGTGGGAAAAATATCTGAAAGGTGGGACTGGTGTGGGGAATATTCTGAGGTGGGATTATTATTGGCCAAAAAGGTGTAGGTCGGATTATTACAGGCCAATTTGCCAATATTTGAATTTTGGTTAGAAAGCACTAATAAAAAAATATATATATCTCATTAGTATTCGTTTTTTAATATTTTAACCAACATTAATTTCAACTTGGGGAAACTTTTAAGTAAAAAATATTAGTTTACTTATGAATTATAAAATATTTTCATATTAATTTTAGTTCGTTAATCTATCTACTATAATAAAGGAAACCAATAGGTGACACGTGTCATTCATTGAAGGCGTCTACATTTGTAATTTCCTGTTTTTTATACTTATCTTATATCAATTAATTAAATAATAAATAATCAATTAATATTAAATCTTATCTTACTTTGAATGTCGGATAGAATCATTCTATTTTTTCTAATAATATATTATCTTCAAATTTAAGTTATAAATTAAAGATATTTTTTAAATAATAACACAAAACAATAATCTTAAACTTTAAAAAAACAATAAAATGCTCATATAAAAATTTTAAAGTATAAACAAAATATACAAAATAACTTATTAGACATTAGATCAAACTTAAAAAAAAAAAGAAACGCTAATTAGGAAGAGAAGCTAATAATATAATTCTGTTTTTGATTTTTCAAATTGGGGTTCTAATCAATTTGAATTAAACTTAACCAAGTTTGTGATTTGATTCGAATTAAACCGAACCAAATTTATGATTTTTTAAACGAATCCAATAGCATATTATTTACTATACAAAATTACATTTATTTAACCCGTGTAATACATGGTGTTTTTAAAGATATAATTTTTTTATTATTTAGTATATATTGGCCCCGCTTGCGGTATACAAGGTTACAAAATTACATTTATTTAACCCGTGTAATACACAATGTTTTTAAAGATATAATTTTTTTATTATTTAGTATATATAATTAGATTTATTCAACCCGTACAATACACAGATTTTTATTATTTGGTATATAAAATTACATTTATTCACTACAATACATGGGGTTCTTAGAGATATATTTTTTTTATTATTTAATATCTAAAATTACATTTGTTCAACTCGTGTAATAAACGAGATTTTTAAAGAATAACTGTTTTAATTTTGTATATAAAATTACATTTATTCAACCCGTATAATACACGGGGTTCTAACCTAGTGATATAATAACTAATTTTATTGAAAAATAACTATCCATCATAAAGTAGGAGAGATGGAAAAAAATACATTAGATAGATATAGATAATAATAAATCCTAAATATTCCGCCTTTCCCTCTTATTAAATAATATTATTAAATTATAATTTCCTACTTATCTTTTATTTATTTAATGTTTCTTTTATTTTTTTTTTATTAAAAAATATTTAATATTTCATTGATTCTATACAGAAGTTTCTAAATTAATACTAAAAAATAAGACAAAATAAAATTTTATAACCCATATAATACATAAGTTATAATAAATATAAGCCAAAGTAAATGCTATAATAAGCGAACAACACGTCAAAGATCATTTTCTTTTTCAAAATATGTGTTACCTGGTTACATTATGTTTATTCAACCCGTGTATTAGACATGTTTTTTCGACCCGTACAATAAACGAGCTTTTTAGAGATGTGACTTTTTAATTTTTATTACTTAGTATATAAAATAATATTTATTTAACCCGTATAATACACGAGGTTTTAATCTAGTATGCAACTATACTCACTGCATGTTTGCGTAAAAACTAGCTAATAAACATAATTAAGTGAAGAATCTCTTTGATGGTGGTGGTAAAAGCCACTGATTTAGTATCAAATAATGGTCTTTTATGATATTTATTTTAGCATAAGAAAACTTTCTTCACGAAATCATTATATATTGTGTATTCTTCTAATAAGTGAAATGCAACTTATTCTTCTAATAAGTGAAGGCTTCACCTCATTGGTTAATTGTACTTTCTTATGTTGCAGGTCTCCAATTTCATTGTAATTTCACACTTCTTTAAGAATTCTAAGTTCTGCAAGTTTGACTTTTCATGTCAAATTAAATATATAATTCTTAAGTAACAGCTAATATGTTTTTGTCTTAAAAAAGATTATAATCCATTGACATGAAAATGATTATAAATAGTTATTTAGTTATAAGTCGAGTTCATTAGCTTTTTTTAAGATTGAATATGCACTTTTCTTTCTCTATATTCTCATCTAAATTTTGTTGAAAATGGAGTTGTGTTCCAAATAATGTATTTTCATAGCACTTATATAATATTGATATCTTGATGAAACTGGTAACATCCTCTTGAAGGACACTTACTTTTGTAGATGTAAACACAAAATTTTGGATCGATTATGAGATAAACAAATACAAACACCATTTTTTGAATTGACTAACAAGATCTAATAGCCATATATATTTCTTCATCGATTGTGGGAGTGTTTTCCAAAATAAAACAGATCCAAGACTAAATTTACACATAGGATTGTAGGTTGATTTAGTTGTAGAACATCCTTAGGCTTTGCACGAGAGTTGGTTCTAGTTAATGGATTTTGGTAATGCTAAAATGGGGTTGATAAATTTAGCAAGGAGTGTAAGTGTAACACAGATGGTGGAGGTGGTGTTTTCATCCTTACAAATCAATGGTGGCGTGGGAATTGCAAAAGAAAACCCGAGCACGACGGGTATACCTGTAACCCAAAACATTTAGGCCGGGTATATCCAAAACACGACTGGTAATTACCCGGCATATACCTGATGGGCATGGAATACAATTTTACAACCACATACAGGACTACTACCAACATTCGTAACTTTTAGACAATATAGACACTGAAGAAAAAAAGAACGACAAACTTTCTTGGGGGTGTCATGATGAGTCTGCTATTCATGTTGCTCCCATGCAGCGGGGAAGCGCTTCCCACGTCTAAGTACCTATGCCAATAAGTCGCGATTGGATTTGGGTTGTAGAAGGAGAGAAAGTACACACACATATATATATATTGTTTGTTTATGTACATATAAAATGTTACTAATATGGTTTTGTATTCATTGCTTTCATTTTGTGGATTTAGTAATCAAGGGACTGGTACCGTGTTATTTTATCAAATTTAGTAATTTTGTGGTCCCGTCCATGGGAGCACTAGAGAGAATGAGCACATGACACGGTTGTTTGAGCAATTTCAGGTGTGTGTACTTAGACAATCTGTTGATACATATTGTGTGGACACGACTCGGCTCGGTTCGACTTGGCTCGGTTCGACCCGGTTAGGTTCGGCTCAAGCCAGACGTCACGACATTCCTCCGTCGTGCGTCCCAGAGTTCGTCACGCGAAGCATGGAGAGCCGAGAACGTTTCCCGCTTGACACATCATCATGACATCATCATGATGATGTCATGATGATGTCATAGCTTTGACTAAACTTGGCAAATATGAATTTGATATTTCTGTTCGTGCATGCATGAGTTTAGGCCAATCATCTTCATGTTGGGCTATTATTCTCTTTGGGCTTTCTTCTCACTTGGGCCGAACCCCAATCTTAACAACATATATATATACCGAAATCACTTTTGATTTCGGTAGACACAAGGCAACGAACAAGACAAGGCAGCGCACAAGTGTGTGAACCGGAGAGAACCGAGAGAGAGAAGTTTCAGTGTGTTTGTGTTTAACCGGATCTTGTATCATCTTGTACTCGTACTCTTATCATTAATATACAAGTGTGTTAAACTTTGAATCTTCGGGTCTTGTATCTCGTGTTCTTGTCGTGTTTTATCTCGGTTTGCTTTCCCGGTTGGATTCCGCACAACCGGGTTGGTTTGTACACAAGGAGTAGGCGACTAGATCCTCCCCTAGCCGGACCTATTTGTTGATACATATATGTGGACGCGACTCGACTCGGTTCGACTCGGTTAGGTTCGGCTCAAGCCCGACGTCACGACATTCCTCCGTCGTGCGCCCCAGAGTTCGACACGCGAAGCACGAAGCGCCGCGAGCCGGTTCCCGCTGCCACATCATCATGACATCATCATGATGATGTCATGATGATGTCACAACTTGACTAAACTTGGCAAATGTGAATTGTTGAATTCTGTACGTATACTTGCATGAATTTTGGGCCAATCATCATCAAGACAAATGCATGTTGGGCCTTTGACCAACCCACATGGGCCGAACACCAAACCCAATCGCACAACATATGCAAGACCCATATATATTTGCCGAAATCAGGTGTTTTCGGTAGAAGTGAGCGAGGACAAGAAAAGGGCAGCGAACAAGAGAGAACCGAGAGATTTGATAGAGAGTTTGCATAGATTATCTTGTAAACATTGATTTGTAATTGTCTTTCAAGTATTAATACATTGGTGTTAATCGTTGAGTCCCGGTCTCCATCTCGTGTTTTTGTTCATCTCCTCTCGATCTCGGTTTGCATCTCCGGTTGGATTCCGCACAACCGGGTGTGTTTGACAACAAGGATTAGGCGACTAGATCCTCCCCTAGCCGGACCTACAAGTGGTATCAGAGCCTTGGCTCTTCTCCTTGTTAAAACCGAGTGTTTTCGGGTTGTTTTTCGGATTTTTAAAGTTCATATTTTTCTGAAATTTCAGCTCATATCTTCGAAAATTCTGGTATTTTGTTGTTAGTTCTTATAAAAACCTTGTTGTTTATCATTTTCACATGTTAAAAGTGGGTTTTTAGTGAAGTTTCAAGCAAAAACGGGTTTTCGGAAAGTTGTCGGTTTGCCGGAAAATTCATATTTCTGGGTTTGTTCTTCGTATCTTCAACCGATATTCAATTTGTTCTTGGTATTTTTCACCTTTTGATCCTTTAAAATTTGAATATTAAGTTGTTTATGTGTTGGGAAATGTTATTGGATTATAATAGTACATCACCTTTGCATGGTTGGTAATTTGAGTATGGTATAGCCGGAGTGGGTCTGATTGTGTCAGGAGGTTAGACATATTATGATAGAAAGTTTGAGTTGAAAAGAAACTTACTTTGTGTCAGTGATAGAAAGTCAATATATAATCACACAATTTGTTTCAATCAGCGAATTTGATTTCAGCACAAGCATAAACCAGCGATTTTGATTTCAGCAAATTTGATTTCAGCGAATTTGAGTTCTTTAACCAGCGAAATTGCTTGACTCGGCCAACTCAAATCCAAAGGCGACTTTGGTAACCGTGTAATCGTCCTCAGCGAGATTATTACGGTTTTTCGGCGATTTTACTAATCATCGTAATAGCGGGAACAGACCAGCGAAATTAAGAAAAAAAAAAAAAAAAAGGGCGAAATTAAGTGAGTTCAGCGAATTTAAACAGGCTGGACGAAATCACAAGAAGCTGGGCCTGCACAACTTCAATTGGGCTTCTGATTACTCGTACAAAAAGTGGGCTTCTATAGTGGTCTTCCATTACAAACATTTAGATTCTGTTTGTTTGGGCTGCTCATTTAAATCCCACAAGATAGGTGGAACGTACAAGATTATCATCACTCAAGACACACTTCTTCTTATTAGTCGCACAAGATGACTTAGTTGCAAAACATTTATTCATTCGCACAAGGTTGTCCAGTCGCACAAGATTAAATGCTCGCACAAGACTTTATTACTCGCACAAGAATTGGGCTCATATAAAAATTTGGGATTCTGTTTGGGCTCGTTTTCGTCGTCTATCTTTCAAGAAGTGTGGTTCATCGCTTTGTATCACAAGACTTGTTCCGTCGGATTTTTGTTTCGTGGGATTTTGTGTTGTCTAGATATTTAAAAAAAAATAAATAAAATAAAAAATAAAAAATAAATAAAAAAAAATTATTTTTGTATTAGTGGTTTAATTGCTTGTTTCAAGTTTGTGTTTCAGGTCTTTCGATCTTATATCCTTCGACTGGTGTAACAATTTTTTCCTTGATCAAAAATGAATCCAAGATGGAATACTCCGGTAAATACAGACATGTATTTTGGTACTCCGTCTCCCGCACCGGTATCTTCTAATGCAACTTCTACCGGTCAATGGGCATTCGTATCAAATCAAACTCCAAGTATTCAAAGCATTCTCTTAAGCGAGAGCGAAACCGGAAGTTTGAATCGGCCTCCAAAGTTGATGCACTTATATGAATATCCAGGATGGATTGATAGATTTCATACATACGTTCTTGGTCAAAATACAGAATTGTGGTTGCGGTTCATTACAGATTTCGATCAAACAATAGAGGTTGCCGCATCATCTGCTGCTACATTTGCAGATCTTACGGAAGATCAGAAGAAGGTCTATGATTTGGAAAAGAAAGCATATGCCATTCTTACTCAGGCGTTGAGTAAAGATATTTATCATCAATTTGTCAGTTACAAGACAACAAAGAGGTTGTGGGACGCGTTGAAGACAAGGGGCGTGGGAAATGAAGCAACACGTCAATTGAGAAAAGAACTGCTGAAGAAAGAGTTTGATGGTTTTACTTGTATGGAGAATGAGTCGTTGGGTGATTTGATAAGTCGATTTAATCATTTGTTGACTGAATTGGCAAATTTTGGGGTTGTTACAACTTCTGCAGAGATTGTGAAAAGGTTTGCAGATGCGTTGCCACCTCAATGGAATACTTTCTTGGAAATCATGAAGTACAATGGTACTTTAGCTACAACGAGCTTCAACGACTTTGTTCAAATCCTGGAAAACAAGAATCAGGAAGAAACTCTCAAGGCAAAAAGAGTTCCAGTGCCACAAAATCCTGAAATGTATTTTGGAACTTCTAGCACTTCTACGAAACCTTCTTCACATGCTCCAATTCAAACAGCGTTTGTGACTAGCACTGACATGTATGGCAATACTATCCAAGTTCCGGTCCCTCCAAAAACAGACATGTATGGAAATCTGCTTGAACCAGTCCCTCAATCAGTACCACAACAACAAAGCCAACGACCTCTCAGACCAACTGATATGTTCGGAAATCCACTACCTGTTCGATCTACCGGAACAACAGACATGTATGGGAATCCACTTCCTCCTCAATCTACCGTACCAACAGACATGTATGGGAATCCACTTCCTCCTCAACAGCAAGCATGTTATGGAAGCACATCATCTGCTGGTCAACAATCAAAGCCAAATACAGTACGGCTCGACACCTCAAGCTTTTCTAAAGTCAGTGTGGAAGTAGCAAAGGAACACATGGAGCTGCTAAACACTTTGGTGAGCGCATACTGTGGATTAGTGGAAGGTCAGATTGGTAACATTAATCTGACACAAGAAGACTATCAGCAGATCGATAAAGAGGAGATGGAGATGATGGACATCAAGTGGGCCTTTGCCAGTGCTGTTAGGCGAGCAAAGGATTTCATGGAAAGAACAGGCAGAACCAGCTTGGAGAGCAAGAAAGACACCAAGTATGGGTTTGATAAGCAGGCTGTTAAGTGTTTCAATTGTGGTGAACGTGGTCATTTCAAACGTGAATGTACGAGGCCATCTCAGCATGGAAACCAGAATCCCTTTTAGAGGTCAAGGCAACCAGCAGAACCAGAACAGGAACAATGTTCGTACGTTGGTACCTGTCAACAACCAAAGCCAAGCAGGACCATCAAATTCCAACCAGGCACTTGTGGTTCAAGTAGATGAAGGTTGTGATTGGTCAATTCAGTTTGGAAATGATGCTCAAGATGGAACAGCTTGCTTTGCTGAAGTTGTCAAGGATCTTAAACACGCCAGTGGTGGAGAATCTTCCACCAATGGTAGTGAATCTTCTGAAGATGAAGACAGCTCCGGTTACAGTGGAAGTTCAGATGAGGAAACCTCCACTTCAGGCAATGATCAGGTGGATGAGACATCAAGTGCGTCAATCGATGCAGATATTGATGAGCTATTGGAAGAAGCTGCAGCAGGAATTCAAAGAAGATCTATTTTGGTGGATCAAACTGCTTATTCTTCGTCTTCTCTCCATTCAGCCTTTATGGCTAATGTCGACAGTTCATCAAGTCAGGTATGTGTCGATGAACCCACTGTTGCTATTTGTGATAATTGTGATAGATTGCATGTTAGATGTGCTGATTTGGATGCAAACATGTCTGAGTTGCAAGGCAAACATGATGCTTTACAAGCTAGTTTGTTTGACTTGCAAGACAAACATGTTTCTTTGAATGATAAGTGGTGTGAATTGCAAAGCAAACACGAGGCTTTGCAAGAGAAATATGATGTGACATTCATTCACAACCAGAAGTTGACCGTTGATCTTTCCAAGTGCACAGAAGCCAACATGTTTTATGAAAACCATGAAAAGGAATTTAAATCGATGATTGAAACATTAAAGAAAGATAAAACAGAGCTGACAAAAATGGTTTCCAGAAAACAAACTGACATTAATTTGTATATAACTCGTCTTGAGGTAATGCAAAAGGAAATGGCTTGTGTTAAAACTGAAAGTGAGGCGATCCGACTCAAGTTAGACAGTTATTTGAGCTCTAGCTATGTGTTGGATCACATCATTGATGTTCAGAAAGAGAAACGGGATGTCACATGCATAGGTTACAAGAAATGTCCACCACCCGTGAGAAACAATTATGATGCCATGCCTGATGAGGAGTATAGAACTCACTTTGAACCATCTGTTCCTTTGGATGTTGAGGAATTTGCAACAGGACTCGGATACAAGAAAGAAGTATCATCCGATTCAGATGTGTCAGCAGATACTTTTGTAACTGCTGAACAGAATCAGGATCCTCCAGTTGTGATTGAGGATGCTGATTCTTCTGATGATGAATCTGATGATACTGATTCAGCAAAGTCTGATGCGGTGATAAATGAAGAGGACATACCTCTTGAGAATCATATTCTGTGTGATCCTCCTGCAAAACCCGCTAAGACTGTTGCAATCGAGTCCTCATCTGAAAAAGAGTCGGAGAGTGTGGATTTGCTGTACACTCTTGTTGGTGATAATAAAATTTATTCAGACAAAGATTTTCCTATTAAGAATGTTAATCAATCATTAATCAGTAAAGTCTTTGAGAATTCAACAAGTAAGTTTTTGGGAAAGACAGGATCACGTGTTACTGTAACACAGTGCCCTCCTATCCCAAAGGCTGAAGTTAGAAAACAATTTGGCAATCAGAAATTACCAACAGTGCAAAAACAGCAAAATCATACCAAACAAAAAGGAAAATTGCCGGCTCAAAGTCAAAGGAAGCCGAATCAGAAGAAGAACAAAAATGTGAACTTTGTGAAATCTAAGGGAACGGACAAAATTGCAACGTTTGAGAACCAATCTAACTTAGATTTTGTCAAGAAAGCAACTGTGTTGAAAAGAAATGAACCAAATAGTTCAAAACCTAGTACCTCGGGATCACAAAGTTCATCATCGGCAAGACGATCACATGATACTTCGGGGTTTGTTGAACGAAGATCATGTTTTGAATGTGGTACCATTGGACACATAATTCGAAACTGTCCGTATCTTCATAAGTTGAAAGCCAAAGAAGATGATCCCCGTGAACACAATCACCAAAGGCGATCTGTTTCTGTAAAACAAGATCCCCGACTTGTAAAAGAAAGGGAAAAGAAACAGAAACGCCAACAAGTCAAGGTGGTTGAAAAGGCACTTAAAAATGAAGTGGTTCAAAAACAATCTGTTTCAGTTAAACCAGAAAGTTCAAAGTTTTCAAAAACTTCAAACAATCACGAAGTTAAAATTTCAAACAAACAAACTGGTATAACAAAACAGACCTGGAAACCAAAAACTGTTATTGAATCAGGGGGACCATCACAATTTTCAAATCATCAAAGAATAGAAGTTATTGTTGTTGATGAAAATGGAAGACCCAAGACCACAATGGCTTGGGTCCCCATCTCCAACTAATTATGTGAGTTCATGTGCAGGGTGTTCCAGGAGGAACTGTCAGTAGTCATTGGATTGTTGATAGTGGGGCATCCAGGCACATGACAGGCGACATGAAGCTTCTCTACGACGTCAAATCTATTAGAGGAGGTTATGTTGCTTTTGCTGGAGATAAAGGCGGATATATTACGGGTGAAGGAATGATTTCCAACGGGGTTGTTAGCTTTGATAAGATCAACTTCGTACAACAACTTGATCACAATCTTCTTAGTGTTTCTCAAATTTGTGATAAGCAGTTTTCAGTACACTTTGATGCAAATGGATGTTATGTGCTGAAACCCGGCTTCAAAATTCCGAAAGAATGGATTCTCTTGTCGGCTCCAAGGATAAATGATTTGTACGTCCTTGATATGAGCCAAGCTATCACAACGTCTGCACAAGCAACCTGTTTCGTTTCCAAAGCCACAGAAAAAGACACAATCTCTTGGCACAGACGAATGGGTCACATTCACTTACGCAAAATGAATCATTTGGTGTCAAATGAATTGGTGAATGGTGTTCCTCTTAAAAACTTTCATCTTCAAGACGTCTGTGTTTCGTGCCAAAAAGGAAAACAAACGAAGAAGCGACACCCTACAAAGAAGATCAACACGGTGGCTGTTCCTCTTGAACGTTTGCACATGGATTTGTTCGGTCCTGTCAAGCACAAAAGTATTAGGAATGATCAATATTGCCTCGTGATAACTGATGATTATTCAAGATTTTCTTGGGTGGCGTTCATGGCACACAAGAGCGAAACCTTCGGTATTATCAAAAACTTGATCATTCAGATTGAGAATCTTTATAACTTGAAGGTTAGGCGGATACGTAGCGACAATGGTACTGAATTCAAAAATCATGCCATGGCGGAGTTTTGCACTTCAAAAGGTATTCTTCACGAATTTAGTGCAACTTATACTCCTCAACAGAATGGCGTCGCTGAACGTAAGAACCGCACATTGATCGAGACTGCTAGGACTATGTTGGTAGAATCGCAGCTGCCCATTCCATTCTGGACTGAAGCTGTGTCCTCTGCATGTTACACGTTGAACCGAGTCCTTACAGTCAAAAGGCACAACAAGACCTGCTTTGAGCTTATTAACAAACGGAAACCAGATTTGTCATATCTTGAACCGTTTGGAGCTCCGTGCACAATAATCGATCCTAATGGAAAGTTTGGGGCAAGAGCCATTGAAGGATACTTTCTTGGGTATTCCACCCCGAACTTAAGAGTCTGGAATCTAGAGACTAAAAGGGTCGAGGAATGGTCTGAAGTCAGAGTACAAAGGCACACTTTACCAGTTAGAAATCCTGGTCAGCCTTGGATGTTTGAGTACGATGACTTTTTCAATTCGATCAATGTTGAAGCAGTTGAAGAAAATGCTGCAGCAAGGATGTTTTTCGAGAGTGACAATGCAACAGATTCACCGTTGGTTCGTCCAATTATTGTCAATCAAGAACCATCTTCAGTGAACAATTATGCTCTCGACAATGAGGATTTTCACGATGCTACCGAATTGAACGAATCTTCAGAGGATGATGAATTTCTAGATGCAGATCAAGAAGCTCCAACAACAGCAGTTCATGGTACTTCAGAGGGTACTCCTCCAGTGGACGCCCCTAGAACAGCTGAAGCTACTGCATCATCCTCTTCGTCAATTCCGGGTATTGAATTGGTTGTTGATCTCAATCTCAACAATCTGGGTACAAACATTCCAGTTCAAGATAATCCAGAAACAAGGATTCACAATACCCATCCTCAACAAAACATCATCGGAAATGTACAGAGTGGCGTTCAAACAAGAAACATGTTGCGAAACAACAACAATGCAGGCTTGTATGCATCTATCCGAGAATCTGGTCAACAAAATGATTGGTCTTTCGCGTGTTATGTCTCACAGGAAGAGCCAAGAACTTGGAAAGAAGCTTTGAAAGATAACTCATGGGTTGAAGCGATGCAGGAAGAACTGCAACAATTCCAGAAGCTTGGTGTCTGGAAACTCGTAGAGAAACCTGCTGGTTACAAGAAGATTGGTACCCGTTGGGTGTTTAAATGCAAAAAGGATGACCGTGGAGTCGTTATTCGAAACAAAGCAAGATTAGTCGTTCAAGGTTTTCGTCAGATTGAAGGGATCGACTACAACGAAGTATATGCACCTGTTGCACGTCTAGAAGCAATTCGGATCTTTCTGGCTTATGCCTCATTCAAAGGCTTCAAGGTATACCAGATGGACGTGAAAAGTGCATTCTTACATGGTGTGGTGGAAGAAGAGGTGTATGTTGAACAGCCTCCAGGTTTTGAAGATCCTATCCATCCCGATCGGGTTTGGTTGCTCAACAAAGCTCTCTATGGTCTTCATCAAGCACCGCGAGCTTGGTATGCAACCTTATCTAATTATTTGCTGGAGAATGGATTTCGCAGAGGTCTTATCGATTGTACTCTTTTCATCAAAGAACAAGATGGAGATCTTCTACTGGTACAGGTATACGTTGATGATATTATATTTGGTTCTACTAATGATGTTTTGTGTAGGAATTTCGAGCGCATCATGCAGGATAAATTCGAGATGAGTGCTATGGGGGAAATGACTTTCTTTTTGGGCCTACAAGTACAACAAACCGAGTCTGGGATATTCATCCATCAGACTAAATATGTTGGTGACATCTTGAGCCGGTTCCAGATGTCTGATGCAACGCCCATCGGTACCCCATTGCCGCAAAATCACGGAATTACTCCAGACTTGAAGGGTGAAGCTGTTAGCCCCTCATACTACCGCGCGATGATCGGATCTCTTATGTACCTCACAGCATCAAGACCAGATATAATGTACCCAACGTGCCTGCTTGCCAGATATCAAGTCAACCCGAAGGCCTCACATCTTGCAGCTGTAAAAAGGATTTTTCGTTATTTGAAGGGTTACCCTGACACCGGTCTTTGGTACCCTAGGGATAATAACTTTGACTTGATCGCATTCAGTGATTCTGATTTTGGCGGATGCAAAATCGACGGCAAATCCACAACGGCTGGATGTCAGTTTTTGGGAAATCGCCTAGTCACATGGCAGTGCAAGAAGCAGACGTGCGTCGCTACATCAACATGCGAAGCTGAATACATTGCTGCCTCAAGTTGTTGCTCCCAAGTCCTATGGATCCAACAACAAATGCGTGATTACGGTTTTGAATTCCTAACTACTCTTATTTACGTTGATAATTCTGCTGCCTTACAGATCACTAAAAATCCTGTGCAGCATTCAAAGACTAAGCACATCGAAATTAAGTATCACTTCATACGTGATTGCTTTGAGAAAAGGCTAATCGATGTTGCTTACGTCCACACCGATGACCAACGTGCCGACCTTTTTACCAAAGCATTTGACAAATCAAGATTTGACTATTTATTATTGGTAAACGGCATTAAGGTCAAGCAAGAGTAAAACCAACATCGGAAAATCATTTTTGTAAATACCTTTGTGTTTTAATTTGTCTTAGTTTATTGATTTTAGGGGGAGTAAATCCAAAATTTGTAAATCCAAAAACATCGAAAAATTTCAAAAACACAAAAACAATAGAAAATCAAAAATGAGTTTCCTGGCGAGCAAAAGAGAAAATGATAGTACATCAGTGGTCTGTCTAAACCTCTTTAAACCTTAAATGTAAAACGATAAGCAGCTCTATATAAGATGTATCGGTAGGCTCACAATCATTTTAAAGTGTGCAGGGTGATATAAACTTAAACCGACTGAAGACCAGGTGGGAACCATTCATTGGCATATGGTCTTAGTACCGAAATTTCGTTTGAGAGATTGCCGAGGTTCTGAAATATTCGGTCTTTATGCTGCTTATCATCTGGGTATCATGGTTGTATCTTTTACCGAAAAATAACGGGGACGCAAGTCTAGATCTTCCATGATACTATACATACGTGTACATACTGCATACGACCTCAATAAGTGATCAACAATCACATGTCCCCAAATAAGTGATAAAATATCACATTTATCCGGGAGTCAAGTTCGTCTCTCTGCTGTACGAAAGTACTGACCTGTTCACGGACTTGCTCCTGTGCCCTCATGCATCGAAAATCAAGTTCCTCATCAATAAGTGATTCTATCACATAGGGCTTGTTTTCAAATCAAAATAAGTGAGAATCTCACATCATATACGGTCAAACAGATGATAGTCGGTATACTCACCGGTAAGATGAACCCTCGTGCATACCTTGATACGGGAATGTGTCGTGATGTGGATGAACACCGGTCGGTAAGTATAAATCATACCTTAACGTATCCCCTCGCCATGATTACATCTGATAAGTTGAGCTTATGTGGACAACAATACCGATAATTGTTATAGGATGCTTATCTTAATGTTAACTAACTGAACAAAGAGAGCGTTTTGGCATGACCGTACACTGATATGATTCTCTTACCCTCGAAACTCGCAAAAAGAATGTCTGTAAATATTTATTTAATGCTTTCAGTTTCTGCATCTTTGTATATATTTATTTACTGCTTTCAGTCTTTACATTTGAAATATTCAAAAATACCAAAAAGATTTTAGGTGTGTTTTAATATAAACTTTCTAAAAGCAAAATTTTTTTTTTTATTTCTATCTTATTTTCGATCGTACGATGTTGGATCTCAAGTCTTCGTTGCCTGAAACCTGAACGAAAACCGAAAATGACTAAATCTTCATAAACGGTCGAAATTTGCAAAGTGTTGAAAGTTAAAATCTAAAATTGATAAACTTGTTAAACTTTCAAACTGTCGGACGGTGTTTGATTAAACAATGGTCACATGTGTGTCGTTTGTTTATGTTATTCCAGGCAGTTGTTCTCATTACGCGTTTAGATTTCTTGCATATGCAGATTCTAAAGGCAAGGAGAACATGGTCGATGACAAGCTTCGGAATGAAGACACAACGTGAAGGCACTCAAATGATGAAGATGATCGAGTTGCCGCTGGCCATCATCAACACCACAAGGATCTCAAGTTGTAAAGATCAAGACATTCACGAGCATAACTCAAGGGGGAGCTTATGTTAAGGGGGAGTTTGTCAACACACTTCCTACATGAAACGGGGAGTTTGTTGATACACTTTCTGCTTTGAAGACGTGAAGACATTGAAGATCCTCCGACTTAGAAGACAAGAAAGGCGAATCTCGCGAGTAGCGTCCAAGGGGGAGTTTGTTGATACATATATGTGGACGCGACTCGACTCGGTTCGACTCGGTTAGGTTCGGCTCAAGCCCGACGTCACGACATTCCTCCGTCGTGCGCCCCAGAGTTCGACACGCGAAGCACGAAGCGCCGCGAGCCGGTTCCCGCTGCCACATCATCATGACATCATCATGATGATGTCATGATGATGTCACAACTTGACTAAACTTGGCAAATGTGAATTGTTGAATTCTGTACGTATACTTGCATGAATTTTGGGCCAATCATCATCAAGACAAATGCATGTTGGGCCTTTGACCAACCCACATGGGCCGAACACCAAACCCAATCGCACAACATATGCAAGACCCATATATATTTGCCGAAATCAGGTGTTTTCGGTAGAAGTGAGCGAGGACAAGAAAAGGGCAGCGAACAAGAGAGAACCGAGAGATTTGATAGAGAGTTTGCATAGATTATCTTGTAAACATTGATTTGTAATTGTCTTTCAAGTATTAATACATTGGTGTTAATCGTTGAGTCCCGGTCTCCATCTCGTGTTTTTGTTCATCTCCTTCTCTCGATCTCGGTTTGCATCTCCGGTTGGATTCCGCACAACCGGGTGTGTTTGACAACAAGGATTAGGCGACTAGATCCTCCCCTAGCCGGACCTACACAATCCTTATTTAACTGGTTGGAACATTTTGTATGTTTATTAAAAGTTTTTTTTCTTCGTAGATGTATTTTCAGTGGGAGGATAAAAACAATGCACAAATTCATAGGTGCTGGGAGAAGTGAATTGTTGGTAAATGCCCCAATTTGTTGATGGCGGTACAAAATGATGCTAAAGCTACACCGACAGAAAAAGGTAAAATGTGGGAGACGATATGACCGATCTTATTGACTTTAAACCACCATGGATAAGATCTGAGATATGGAAACAAATGCTTGACCACTAGAACACACATAAGTGAAAAGCAAAGTCTTTAAGAAACAAAGAAATTAGAAGTAAGGCAACCGGAGGCAAACATACACTAGGATCTCAATCCTATGTGACCATGAAAAGAAAAGAGGTAAAAACTGTTAATTTCCCTGTTTTAGTGTGTATATATATATATATATATATCATGTCAGTGTTATCATTTTTATTAACTTCTAAATTCCACATTTATAGGTTAAGATACTTGGGCGTGAACTGTCAGCTCCTGAAGCGTGGAAGCAATCACACTGCAGGAATGGAAGTTGGCCATTGGATAAAGATCTAAGTTGTAGCAGTTCACTACTTTTGGACGTTCATTCGGAAGGGGACGCTCAAGAAGAAAATCTTTTATGAATTCATGATAGGGCAGAGGACACTAGGGTAAGTTGATTGAGTAGTAAATCTAAACAACATATTTCATAAAAAAAACATAAGTTTATTACAATGAAATTTGAATAATGTAATTATGTGTTTATCCCATTAGGTTAAATATGATGGTTTTCTTGTGGAGAAGTACGGGAAAGAACACCGTAAACATTCAAAATTTGACAAAGACTTGTGGTCACGAGCTGGGGGCAAGAGTAAAAGGAAAGTGTATGGGTTAGGCAATGTCAGTGACCCATGTGTACATAGCAGAGAAGACCCTGAGGTATGTTTAATCTTTTTAGACTAATATTTTTTTAAAATATAAATAAAATTGTTTACTCTTTGGCATAGATGGAATCACATACATTAGTAAGTTTTTGTGCATTTGTATCGTTTCCCACAGTTATTCTATTTGTTTGGTTTGTGATGTTTGCTTTTTATTGTTAGGTTTGATGCTCTTTATTTAGTGAGAATGTTAAGGAAGATCATATTGATTTGATTATACTTTCTCTACGGGTTGTTTCATACAATAATTTGTTTTTGAAATGAGGTATAATTTCTTTCTTAATATGTAAAAATACTGGAACATGCTATTTAGTTTCTAGAACTTGAATTGTAGCTCACAATTGTATTTTGTTTTCTTTGCAACCAACTTAACCCGTTATTACTTTTCGTTAATTCTGACTTCTTAATTCTATTCATTGGTTGTTCTGTAGATTGAAAAGTTGAACTTAGTCATCAAGGAGCTTGTTAAGGAAAATGAAGAAGAAAAAGAAATGTTAAATGGAATTATTGTGGGATTGTTAGTTGAAAAAAAGATAAAGTGGATAAAGATGCTATGCTCGATAGGATGTTATAAATTGAAGCAATGTTAACAGCTACAGTTCGATGACAGGATATAAACACTTGGTTTTGAATGTTTTGATGTTCATCATATTAGGATAATTTTAGTTATCTTATGTTTTAATTGGTATTTTTGTTAGAATGTTTCATATGCTTTTGAAGCATAGGTATTTTATATAATTTTGGAATTTTATTAAACTTTTTTTTATATAATTTTATAGTTTTATTAATATACAATTTTGATGAAAATAGCAGGGAAAAATCTGAATCAAAAACCAATATTCCAAAGCGAACCAATATACCAAATAAAAGGTTGTCACAACTTGGTAGCAAATTTAGCAGATTTTCAATGAAAGTGGTGGATAAATTGTATCTAAATGGTGGCTAAATGGTATTAACCGGTGTCAAAAACGGTGGCTGTGACTAAATGGTATCAAAACGTGAAAAAAACGTTCGGCTAAATGGTGGCAATATCGGTGGCTAAATGGTATCAAAACTGTGGCAAAAACCTGTCATACCTCGGTAGCAAACAAGGCAGAACGTAGCAACCATGAAGCGGGATGTCATGATTTTTCAGTGTCGTCTGAACAATGTCTGCGGGATGTCATGATATTTTGTTGGATCATCTGAACTTCGTTTGGATCGCCTTGGAATTCGCTCTGATACCACTTTGTTGGATATTGGAATAGAAACTACACAATCACTGTATTCATAATCGAATAAGGATACCAACTATGTATAATAATTGTCGATACCTTGGTAAATAGAACAAGACCCGACAGGAGGTTCATATACATATATATGCTTATGACAATTATGACGGTTAATTGTGGGTTAGCGCCAAAACCGTTTAAAAACGGTTTTGTCTTGATACCTACCATTAGGGGTGCAAACGAGCCGAGCTACTCGGCTCGGCTCGAAAAAAAGCTCGAACGAGCCGAGTTTAAACGAGCTCGAGCTTGAGCCTGAGCCTAAAAACAAGCTCGTTTAGTAAACAAGCCCGAGCCCGAGCTTTCCTTATCGAGCTCGAGCCGGCTTGCGAGCCTTAACGAGCTTTTCTTTTTATATATTTTTATTAATATATTAAACATATATTTAAATAATAATATTTACCATTTATATAAATATAAAAAATAACTAAATTATATTTACCATTTAATAAAAATTAATTAATAGATACTAAACGAGTCGAGCCCGAGCCGAGCTCGAGCTTGAAAAATTACCTTCGAGCCGAGCTCGAGCTTTAAAAATAAAGCTCGAATCGAGCCGAGCTCGAGCTCGAGCTTTCATATGTTAAATGAGCTCGAGCTCGAGCCTATTCGAGCTCGGGCTCAACTCGGCTCGTTTGCACCCCTACCTACCATACCCATCTTTCACAACTAATCCTAGGTACTAAACAAATACATAATACATGTTACAAATACAGACATATGATATGTATGAATATAAATACAAATAAATATAGAATTAAGTTTATATCTCCAACATTAACCTTTTAATAACTAACAACTTCATCTTATTTTTTTTACCTTACTTAAATTTTATCAGTGTAGTTAAATTGTCTACTCCGCCGCATTGTACGGGTTCCGTCTAGTAATATTATAAAATGAATTATCTTTATACAATACTTTTACTTTTATTTGACTAGTTGATCTTTATGTGAGTGATCTTCATACAAAATCTTCTATTTTTCAATTATATATATATATATATATGTATATATATGTGTGTGTTATGGAACTGGTTACATATTGTAAGTTATAATATCAAATGAATTAGCTTTATCACCCACCACCAAATGTCCCTAGTCCTTTCCACTGAGTAATATTACAGGTTCCGTCTAGTAATATAAATGAATTAGCTTTACACAATGTCCTTTTACTTTTACTTTGACTAGTTGATCTTTGTGCGAGTGATGTTCATACAAAATCTTCTATTTTTCAATAACATATATATGTTATGGAACTGGACATTTTGTGAGTTATAATATCAAATGAATTAGCTTTATCACCCCCACCACCAAATGATTCCCTAATCCTTTCCACCGAGTAATATTTACTAATTTTGTTTGGATATTTTATGTAAAAGATTGCTCTTGGAGTCGACAGAGATTAGTGAAATACACCTGTCTTGTAGTCTACATATCTATTAGTTTATGTTGCGAGTGCACACAGACTTCATCCAATTAGCTGACCTTTAGCAGTTGAAAAGATGGATTTCATTTTCATTGAGCTAGCTTGAATTGTGTACTCACATTCTAGTCTAAGGTTCCATGCAAGGCTCGGTTAGTCAGTTTTATCTTAACTGATATAACTTTTATGTTACGTAAAGACAGAATTATTATGTTAGAATTAATAAACCAGTTGGATGGTTTTTTTCTAACGGCAAATTTGAGAGTTATAATCCCCACACATCCTTAAGTTTGAGGGTTGTTCGATAAATAGTTAATAGATAGTTTATATTGTAATTAGAATAGTATACAAGTGCGAGGACTGAAAGTGAGCAAAGCAAAGATTATAACCTACAAACTTAATGGATCGACACATCCATTACAGACGCGACCATTCATGTAGGCGGCAACACCACGAGATCATCAGACTTGATGTTTCAAGAGGAGACACGTCCTTTCACTCGCATCTATTCAATTAGTATAAATAGGCTTGTAGTTTTCAGTTGTATTACATCTTTGTACACATTCAGAATCACATGTAAAGATTATATTGTAGTTCGATTCATGTCTAGAGATCAAAGATCCATTGGGGCCAACAATTGGTATCAGAGCGTCAGGCTCTAGGCACGGGAATCGCAAGGCATCGAATCGCAAAGTTATTCGCGATCAGGTTTCATTATTCTATTTTTCAATTCGCAAGCTTTTAGTTTTATGCGTTTAAGGTTATCCAACCAGGGTTAGGAATCTAGGGTTTTGATTCCGGGGTTTAGTGCGAATTAGTTTTTTCGGTTATTACGCATTGTGGTTATACGCGGGTTAAAGTTTAGAAAAAAATCGAGCGAGTCGATCCGGAAAAAGAAGCCGGTGAAAAAGGAATCGTTCGAGTAATTCGAAGTGTGTTGTTAAGATCAAGTGATTCGAAGAAAAGCGATGATCGCTATTTAGAAAGAAACGTGCGATTTTGTCCGTGATGAACCGAAAGAGTCTAGGGTTCAAATCCAATTCGTTCTTCAACTCGTGATCAATCATAAACCAAATCGATTCAGAAGAAAATTGATTCAGATAATCCAATTCAGTCAATATTGAATCAGTATTGATGGAGAAGGAAAATCGATTCGGTATAACATCAATTCAGAACCTGAGCCACGAAGAAAGAATGTATCAGAGAATCCAAAAAAAAAATTGATTAAGGTTAAATCAATTCAGAGCAAGAAGAAAATCAAATCGATTCAGTCTCGGTGCAAGATACTCAGAAAAATTGATTCAGAATCAGAAGTCATGAGCCACAAATCGATTTCAGAAACAAAACTTGAGTGGTGAAGAAACAAAGTGTTATGGAAAGAAAGTAATGCAGTGAATGCCGGAAACAAGAAAATAATTTGCAGTGAGTGCAGAAAAAAAGTGCAGCGAATGCAGAGAAAAATGAAGCAGTGAATGTTGGGAATTACATGCAGTGAATGCAGAATTTGATATAGTTAGTGCAATAAAACAATCCAGTGAGTGGATCAGGTAAAAAGTGAAGAATATGTGAGGGAAGCAATAAATGATGAAGAACCGTTGTGAGAGACAACCATGAAGAAGATAATTCAAGAAGTATACAAATATCCTGTGACTGGGTCACAAAAAAAATTGTTGTGTGATACAACCGCGAGAGAAATATGAGTGAGTCGGTTTATCAAAAATCTATGCGAGATGGATTCCGAACATGTGATATGATGGTGGGGATTTTAATCAAGACCGGGTGGAGTTCGTGTTGAGACAACTACACAAGAAAAGGTTCGTGTGATACAAATCAAGTGCGGTCAAGACAAGTGTGAAGCAAGATCGTGAGGAGCAAGGTTCGTGAATAAGAAGATACATGTCAAGTGTTAAATACCAAGGAGATTCAAGAAGATAAAACTGTTCGGAGTTCAAGATCTACAACAACTCAAGGATGTTCGTGATTAGGGGGGTGAATGAAAGATATAATCCCTACACATCCTTAAGTTCGAGGGTTGTTCGGTAAATAGTTCATAGATAGTTTATATTGTAATTAGAATAGTACACAAGTGCGAGGACTGAAAGTGAGCAAAGCAAAGATTATAACCTACAAACTTAATGGATCGACACATCCATTACAGACACGACCATTCATGTAGGCGGCAACACCACGAGATCATCAGACTTGATGTTCAAGAGGAGACACGTCCTTTCACTCGCATCTATTCAATTAGTATAAATAGGCTTGTAGTTTTCAGTTGTATTACATCTCTGTACACATTCAGAATCACATGTAAAGATATTCGGTTTTATATTCAAGTTCGATTCATGTCTAGAGATCAAAGATCCATTGGGGCCAACAAAATTTGGATCACTGGCGGACCAGTGGAGTATCATCGTGCCACCAGCGGAACTGCCCGATCATATCCATCTCCACTAGGCATAATGACTATACACCATGATGCGTGTGAAGTGTTATATATATATTAGGTGTATATTTTAAGCCCCTTTAACACTTTTTTAGTCAAGTTTTAAATTTATAAAACACGATATTTACTAACACTAAACACACATATGGGCAAGTGCACCCATCGTGAGCGTAGTATAGTGTTGGTAAGATACCGAGGTCGTCCAAGGACACAAGAGCTTTTAGTACCGGTTTATCCTCAACGTCTAATCAAATAAAAAAGTTTAGAAAAATGTTTTAAGCTAAGAAAAAAAAAAAAACTAACTAAAATGCTGAAAATAAAAATAAAAGAAGAAACAGATAGACAAGATGAATCACTTGGTTCCGACTCGTATCTAGTGTAACCTTTGATTATTTCCGCACTTTTGCACTTATTTAAGAGATTATCTTAGTTATTGTAGTAGGCCCCTCTTTTGAAGGTGACGTTACCCTCACCCCAGTAGTTTGAGTCAGCAAGGATACAATCCTAAAATGGTGGATTATTGAAAGATAATTAATTAAGTTATTAATGCAAATTATGGTAGGCCCCTCTTTTGGAGGTGACGTTACCCTCGACTAAGTAGTCTGAGTCAGCAGGGATACAGTCCTAAATAGCCGGGTTATAGTATTAATAGTAGTTAACTTATGAGGGGATCAAAGAGTTTGGACCCCCGCCATCCAATACCGTTAAGTATTGAAGGAGGTCCTACTAAATTTGACCCAGGTCCATTGCAGGACCTCTAAACGCTGAACAATGGCAAGACCTTTACCAAACCGTTCCCTTAACCCCCGACCAGGTAGCCAACATACCTCCATATAGACCGTGGAGATATGAATGGTGAAAATCTTTTATTTTATATAGACAGTAAAATAATGCCAAGACACCACGGACAAACGATAAGGAAAGATCACCTTCAACATAAGAAACTAGTTATTAAAGTCATTAATACAAAACCAAATAAAAAGTGCGAAAAGATTAAAAATAAAAAGTATTAAACTAGACACTTTGTCTTCACCAAGTGATGTAAGAGACTTAGGCAACCATGGCCTTGATTGTCAAGAACTCTTACAATCAATCTTGGATCCCGAGACGACTCACACACTCTACGATGGACAATGGATGATGGTGTTATGGTGGTGGTGGGTGGTGGGTGAAGTGTGAGAGAGGTGGTGTGCCAAGGGATGGTTTGAGCTTGAGCTAAGCACTCCTATTTATAGGCTGAACAGAAGCTCGGGCACGGCCCCGTGTCCAGTGGGCACGGCCCCGTGTCCACATCCTCTCTTTCTTCATTTAATGCAGCTTTTTCTTATTAGTTGACCACGCCCCCGTGTCCGCTGAGCACAACCCCGTGTGCAGAAGAATCTTTGTACTATGAAGATTTGCCTGGATTGTGCGAATCTTATAGTTGACCACGGCCCCGTGTCTGCTGAGCACGGCCCCGTGGTGGGCAATAGAAGCTTCTACCACTTTGTCTTTTCTGCTGACACTTGGGCACGCCCCGGTGCTGGCTGAGCACGGGGCGTGTTCAGTCTTCTGTAATCTTGTTTTGCTTGGGAAGATGCTGTCGTGGGGTCGGGCATGTCACGTCTTGTTCCTTTTCTTGTATTTATGTTAGATTTTGATGTCTTTTTGCTTCTTTTGTTAATTTGAGCTCATTTAATCCTGAAAATACAAAAGGAAGACAAAAGCACACTTTTTCCAACATTAGTACTAAAAAAGGGTTAGTTTTATGCCACAACTGATGAAATTTATATGTTGCATTTTGCACACATCAAATACCCCCACACTTGAATCTTTGCTTATCCTCAAGCAAAACTCTTTAATATGTGGCTATTACACTCCCAAATGGAATGGGTAGAAAAGAAGGTTTTTGGGCTTATCATAGAGTGTCGGGATTTCCAAGATTCTTTATTTAGTTTTATTTTTATTTATTTACAATCCTATTCGTCATGATTTATTTAAAACTTTTCATAAGATAAATTACTTATTAGGGCATAACATGCCTTTGTAAAATTTTATTTATATACAAGTTCACATACCTCACGGGGATCACTCAACACTCGGCCGAAAATGTATTTTTGTGAATCACTCGAGAGCGGCATGGAACTTACTCCTACCATAGGCTTGCCAAGCAATCAATCCTCCTCCTTTTTAACTTATATACCTTTGTAAATATCAAGAGGACTTTGTGGGTGAAGGGTTAGGCTTGGGTTAAAGGTAGGTGGTTGGGTTAGGGGTTAGTAGAAAAAAGGCAAAAAGCGTAACAAGCGTCGGTTTTCGTAAGGCTTTATATTTTTCAACTTTTATTTTTATGAAGCTATTTTTCAAACAAAGTCATTTTTGATAAACTTGTTTGTTTATTTGCTTTTGCTTCATAATCAACTATATATAAAATTTTTTATTTTTTATTTTTATTTTTTATTTTTTTTGAAAGCCATATGAGAAACCGAACTTGTTACTAAAACAAAGGGTTAAAAATGAAAAAGGTTTTGGTGGGTAAAATGATGTTTGGTTTGGGTTATGAAATGAAAAGGTTTAGGCTCAAAGAGGCTAACTAGGGGGATTTTGGGTAGGTGGTAAAAAAAAGAAAAAATAATGGTGTAGAAATAAAAAGGGTTAGTCCTAATGCCTCCATCATTTACTTACTCGGGTTCAAGTTGGTAAGGACCGGGAATGTATCGTCATGGCAAGTTCTAGAGTCGTAAGAACCAAGCGGCTATTCACACAAGAAACGAAAAATGAGCATTTAGTCTAATGATATGTATTTGTATGCTCAATAAAGGCTCAAAACTCACTTTTGTGGGAATGTGTTTTTTATGTCATCAAGTATATATAATCAAATTTTAACTAAGTTTGCTATGCCTTTTCATAATTTTCTTATGTTGGTTCTTTTTATCACGACGCTATCGGTTGTAAATTCGTAAAAATATAACCTTTTTAAGAACTTGAATTTCCCGAGTTAAACCTAGACAAGTAAAAAAAATGAAAAATTTATGAAAAAATTTGGGGTGATTAGCGGTTCCAATAGAGTTTTGTGTAAGGCTTGTATTTAGGACTTGCAAGATTCAAGGTTTTAGCATCCCCCCCATACTTAAATTACACATTGTCCTCAATGTGTCCCAAAAATAAGTTTTTAGGTTGATTGAATGTGTAAAAAGGTGTAAAAAGCAAAAAATTTGTGTTACTGGGCGCTGAACACGGCCCCGTGTTGTCCGGGCACGACCCCGTGTTCAAGTGCCAGTAACAAAATTAAATCAAGAGAAACAGAAGTCTGGACACGGGGGCGTGTTGGGTGAACACGTCCCGTGTCCAGTTACCTTAACTGGGTCTTTTTCTGCAGACTGTGCTGCACGGGGCCGTGTTGGGTGGACACGCCCGTGCCGAACTTACTGTAAACGAAGAATTTTGTCGGATGGTCCTGTTTTCCGTCATGGGGTGCTGGTTCAAGTTTCCCTAGTATCCTTTGTCATCTCAAGTGTGTTTTATTCCTGAAAATTAAAACTAACTAGAAAACAAGAAAATTAATCTAAACTAAACTAAGGATAGTTCCGCGGAATGCCTCCGTGGTGCGCCACGTTTATAAGGGTCCTTGGCTAGACCCAAAGTCTGGTCATATGTTACCCAAGTGGGATGTATTGCATCCCATGTTACACCGTCGGAGAGCGTCATCCAAGCTTGAGTCTATGACCTTCATGTAGTTGACCGGGTCTTCGTCCTCTATTCTCTTTCCACATTCAAACTTCACTTCCTTGTCCCCAAACTTCAATGTTAACGTTCCGTCATTCATATCCACCACTGCTTGGGCGGTGGCTAGAAATGGCCTCCCGAGGATGAGAGGGACATCGGTGTCTTCTTCCATATCTAGGATGACAAAGTCGGTTGGGAAAACGAAGTTGTCAACCTTGACCAATAGATTTTCAGCGACACCTTGTGGAAATTTGACGGATCTGTCGGCGAGTTGTATGCTCATCTTTGTAGGGCTTGTTGCTCCTAGGCCGAGTCGTTTGAACATTGATGTGGGTATGAGGTTAATGCTAGCCCCAAGATCGGCTAATGCATTACGAACAGGGGATTCCCCGATCGAGCAAGGAATCGTGAAACTTCTGGGATCAATTTTCTTTTGTGGGAGTTTGTTGAGTACTAGGGCGGAGCATTCTTCGCCTAAGTTAACTAATTGCAATGATTCAATTTTCCTTTTGTGAGTGAGGAAATCCCTCATGAATTTTGCATATCTAGGCATTTGGGTTAGGACCTCAATAAAAGGAATATTAATATGCAATTGTTTTAGTAAATTTTCGAACTTTGCGAATTGCTCATCGGTCTTTTGACGATTTAACCTACCGGGGTACGGAATTGGAGGAGTCTTGGTGGGCTCTTGATTTGGTGGAGAAGCCTTTTGAGGTGTGGGTGAAGTCGTGCTTTGGCTGAGTTGGCTTCCTTCAACTGGTGGTACTGGGGCATCCTCGGGACCCACGGTTCGGTTTCTCAATGTGATGAGGTGTACTTGCGCCTTTGGGTTGGTTTCGGTATTACTTGGTAACGCGCCTTGTGGTCTCTCGGAGAAATTTTGAGCTAGTTGATTTAATTGTTTTTCAATGTTTTGAATGCTAGCTTGTTGATTTCTAAAATTCGATTCCAATTGTTGAAATCGATCCGAGTTTTTCTTTTCGGTGTCGGAGATGAGGCGAGATACAGTATCTTCAAGCCTTTCTCTTCCACCTTGTTGTTGAGAGAAATTTTGTGGTTGTTGAAAGTTAGTTCGTTGGTTTTGTTGGTTACTACTATTGCCGGGATCTCTCCAACCAAGATTAGGGTGGTTACGCCATCCTTGGTTGTAGGTACCCGTTGGTGGACCCGACGGCCTAGGTCTATTATCAATGTAGTTTACCGTTTCTGTTTGGTCATCTACTTCTTTCATACAACTCCAATTTTCATGTGGCCCACCACATCCTTCACAAGTCATAACCGAGGCCGTTTTTGTCATTTCTAGCTTTTTGATTTTCGAAGAGAGGGCCTCGATTTGGGCTTGTAAAGAAGTGCTTTCATCAACCTTATGGGCGCCCGGGGCAATAGATTTATTACCTCCCGGAGTGTGCCATTGAAAATTGGTTTGAGCAATTTCCTCAATTTGATTATATATTTCATTTGGGCGACGATTACCTAAAAGTCCCCCGGAGCTAGAATCAAGGGTTTGTCTTGTGTGTGGCAACAACCCATTGTAGAAAGTGGATACTTGTTGCCATACCGCAAGACCGTGATGGGGACACTTTCTTAGTAGCTCCTTGAACCTTTCCCAAGTTTCATATAAGGATTCCCCATCTTCTTGTGAATATGTATTAATTTCAGTCATTAATTTAGCCGTTTTAGCAGGAGGGAAATACTTATATAGAAACTTTTGGGCTAGTTCATCCCAGGTGTTTACCGAGCCAACTGGGAGGGTGTTAAGCTAAGCCTTAGCTCGGTCTTTTAGTGAAAATGGAAACATTCGAAGGCGGATGGCGTCATTTGATGCTCCATTGATCCGAAAGGTATTACATATTTCTAAGAAATTAGTAATATGTAGATGGGGATCCTCGTCTGCAAGCCCATGGAAGGTTGCGGAGTTTTGAAGCATTTGTATCAAATGTGGCCGAAGTTCGAAGTTGTTGGCTTCGACATTCGGTGCATTGATAGCGGCGCCGAGATTACCTACGGTGGGCCGTAGGTAATCCATGAGGGTACGTTGTTCCGCCATTGGAAGTGGGTCCCCCGAAACTTTCTCTTGATTTTTAGCTTTAAGTCTTTTTCTGAGAAAGCGTTCGGGTTCTTCTAAGGGTTCTTTTATGTCTCTACTAGAACTGGAGCTCATGCACTACGTAGGAGGTTCAAATGTGGCACCTGGGTTCCAAGTCCTGCAATAAAAACAGAAAAGAACGTTGGTCAGAATGTTCACCACGGTCCCGTGCTCAGTGAACACGACCCGTGGTCAGAGGTACAGTAATTGCTTTCCGGATCCCTGTTACTGGGAGTTGGACACGGCCCCGTGTTGCACCGACACGGCCCCGTGCTCAGCCCTCTGTAACTCGGAAAATAAAAACTGCCAGTGATAGTGCTGGGCGCGGCCCGTGTCCGACCAGGCACGACCCGTGCTGAGCTCTGCAGAAACAGAAAAACTAAAAAAAAATCCTAAAAAAATGAAAAATAAGAAAAATGATTAGGCCGCTGATTCCTAACTTTCTTAAAATCCTTGTGTCCCCGGCAACGGCGCCAAAATCTTGATGGGTGTCGAGTGTTATATATATTAGGTGTATATTTTAAGCCCATTTAACACTTTTTTAGTCAAGTTTTAAATTTATGAAACACGATATTTACTAACACTAAACACACATATGGGCAAGTGCACCCATCGTGAGCGTAGTGTAGTGTTGGTAAGATACCGAGGTCGTCCAAGGACACAAGAGCTTTTAGTACCGGTTTATCCTCAACGTCAAATCAAATCAAAAAGTTTAGAAAAATGTTTTAAGCTAAGAAAAATAAAAACTAACTAAAATGCTGAAAATAAAAATAAAAGAAAAAACAGATAGACAAGATGAATCACTTGGTTCCGACTCGTATCTAGTGTAGCCTTTGATTATTTCCGCACTTTTGCACTTATTTAAGAGATTATCTTAGTTATTGTAGTAGGCCCCTCTTTTAAAGGTGACGTTACCTTCACCCCAGTAGTTTGAGTCAGCAAGGATACAATCCTAAAAGGGTGGATTATTGAAAGATAATTAATTAAGTTATTAATGCAAATTATGGTAGGCCCCTCTTTTGGAGGTGACGTTACCCTCGACTAAGTAGTCTGAGTCAGCAGGGATACAGTCCTAAATAGCCGGGTTATAGTATTAATAGTAGTTAACTTATGAGGGGATCAAAGAGTTTGGACCCCCGCCATCCAATACCGTTAAGTATTGAAGGAGGTCCTACTAAATTTGACCCAGGTCCATTGCGGGACCTCTAAATGCTGAACAATGGGAAGACCTTTACCAAACCGTTCCCTTAACCCCCGACCAGGTAGCCAACATACCTCCATATAGACCGTGGAGATATGAGTGGTGAAAATCTTTTATTTTATATAGACAGTAAAATAATGCCAAGACACCACGGACAAACGATAAGGAAAGATCACCTTCAACATAAGAAACTAGTTATTAAAGTCATTAATACAAAACCAAATAAAAAGTGCGAAAAGATTAAAAATAAAAAGTATTACACTAGACATTTTGTCTTCACCAAGTGATGTAAGAGACTTAGGCAACCATGGCCTTGATTGTCAAGAACTCTTACGATCAATCTTGGATCCCGAGACGACTCACACACTCTACGATGGACAATGGATGATTGTGGTGGATGATGGTGTTATGGTGGTGGTGGGTGGTGGGTGAAGTGTGAGAGAGGTGGTGTGCCAAGGGATGGTTTGAGCTTGAGCCAAGCACTCCTATTTATAGGCTGAACAGAAGCTCGGGCACGGCCCAGTGTCCAATGGGCACGGCCCCGTGTCCACATCCTCTCTTTCTTCATTTAATGCAGCTTTGTCTTATTAGTTGACCACGCCCCCGTGTCCGCTGAGCACGACCCCGTGTGCAGAAGAATCTTTGTACTATGAAGATTTGCCTGGATTGTGCGAATCTTATAGTTGACCACGGCCCCGTGTCCGCTGAGCACGGCCCCGTGGTGGGCAATAGAAGCTTCTACCACTTTATCTTTTCTGCTGACACTTGGGCACGCCCCCGTGCTGGCTGAGCACAGGGCGTGTTCAGTCTTCTGTAATCTTGTTTTGCTTGGGAATATGCTGTCGTGGGGTCGGGAATGTCACGTCTTGTTCCTTTTCTTGTATTTATGTTATATTTTGATGTTTTTTTGCTTCTTTGTTAACTTGAGCTCATTTAATCCTGAAAATACAAAAGGAAGACAAAAGCACACTTTTTCCAACAATAGTACTAAAAAAGGGTTAGTTTTATGCCACAATTAATGAAATTTATATGTTGCATTTTGATGTCTTTTTGCTTCTTGTATTAGTTTAATATTTAAATTGTTTAAGTTTATTAGTTTGTTAAATTTAATTATAATAATAATAATAGGATGTGATTTGGTATAGTTAGTATAAACAGATAATTAGACCATGCGTAGTGGTATGATGAATAATGCCCCCACCCTCGGGCGTTTTCTGCCATGTGGCAGTCCAGTCAGCATGGTGGCATTATTGGGCGTTTTTGCAAAAGTGACGTAGTGGAATAATGCCCAATAACGCACCATACAATCATTACACAATTATTTATTTATTCTTAAATTAAAAACTTAAAATACTTCATTAAATTAAAAAAAATTACAATACTAGAAATAAAAAAATAAAAATAAAAACCGACTAAACTTAAAAAAAAACCGGAAATAAAAAATATCTGGAAATAAAAAAACAAATAAAAACCACAGGGGCCTAATTTGCCATTTTTAAACTTAGAATAAAACCACAGGGGCCTAGTTTGCCACTTTTAAACTTAAAAAGCACAGAGGTCCACTCTTCTTTACCTTCTTCTTCTTCTTTGACCCCACTACCTTCTTCTTCCTTTCTTCTTCCTCACCTGCAACTTAAAACTTCAAAAAAAAAAACCCTTTGCCAAAATCACTCTCTTCTTCCTTTTCTTTTGTTTTTTTAATTAAAACTAATTATACACACATGGCAAGGTCTTATTGGGCAAACAAATAAAGTTTTGGGGGCTTCGGCGTGTTTCAAAAAACGCCAAACACCATTTTTTCTCGAATCACGCCCCAAAACGCCTAGGGGCGGCACCCAGGCGTTTTCCGGCGTTTTTAGGCAATTTTTTTGATGGATCACGCCCGAGTACGGATGTTCTTTGGGTGATCATATATTATGTATGAATTAACAGCCACTTTACATAAATTGTAACCAACTGAAGACAACACAATGCTTCCTTTTAACACTGTCAAAGCTGAAAGTGCATCTTTTCAATTAACAAAATATTTAATCTTTTTTTTTTGTAATCTTTTTGTTACTTATTTAAGGGTCTTTTTCTTATCCAGCATCTATGGTATAGTGGTAAAAGGCTTAGGTTTTTCGATGGAGATCCAAGTTCGATCTTTACTTGTGTTACCTTAGGTGGATTAATGTAACACCCCGAAAATATAAAACTTTATATTGGAACTATAAAGTATAAATAGACGAGAATTTACTAACTAGGAATTTTTAACCTAGTTAGTTACAAGACTAGAAATAGCCTATAATAGGGTTAAAAGCTACTAAATGATATGTTGAACAAAGTAGAGGGGCCTTAGTTGTTAAATTTGAAACTAAATTAGACAAAACAAATAAAAATAAACCAAACACCCCATTTAGAGGTGTCTGGTCGATCAAGAAGGAGCAGGGGGCGACACCCCATCTTCAAAACCCTAAAACTTCATTAAATCAATCAATTGAAGGCTCAATCCAATTCGAAATCGAAATTAGAGCTTAGAATTGTGATCCTCATCGCAAGAGGATTCTAAGGTATGTAAAATCTGATGAAATCTCTCAACTTGAATTTCTCATGATTTTGGAAAATCTGAAATTAGATGTTGCATATGTGTTATTTGGTTAGATTAGGGATGATATGGTGTCTAGAAGTGAAACCTAGACAACTACAAGTGAAATCATGTCCAATTTCAGGAAATTCCATGAACACTTTGAAGGTGGGTTGTGGGTTTTACAAGATGAAGATGAACACTAGGGTTTAGAATGATTATTCTAGTCTAATTTGATCATAGAAAGTGATTTCAGAAAAATATGATGTTTAAATACTATATGAAGGCTTTATTGATGTTAAGTTAGCTAATTAGCAAGCTATGAACTTGAATATGAAAGATATAAAAAATTCTGCCCTTATAGTGTTTGTTGAAATGCCTCAAAGAAGGCTTGAAACTGAATTGCTAAGTTAAAACGCATAATTATGATGTATGACAAAATGTGCGTTATGTATGTGAAACAAAAAGAGTTCTAAACATATGGTGATTGAACTCTATAGGAAAGGAAGCCGGGGCATCTAGCGGGCAAACCGGTGTGGACGCACGTTTGAAGGGCTTGCTTTAAAGGTATGTAACTTGACCCGTTACATTAAATAGATTTTGTTGATTATGTAATATGTAATTGAATTTTAGAATAAAAGTTGTTTGAGTTAAGCGGTGATGTCGCTATATTGAATGATTGGTCAAATTTGGTTGAAACTCGTTGGTAGTCGTCATATGGGAGGATTCCTTAGACGAGCCAAACGGGTCGAATAACCTAGTAAAGCATGGTTAATGCTCCGGAATATGAAGGATTGATCTTTGATATTGGTTAATATATAACATGTTAGAAATTTGAGAATTTAATGTATTTGTTTGTTAGAAAAGTGAAATCCGAGAGTTGGGTTTGAGTGAAAGTAACAAAACAAACAAAATAGGAATTCCCAGGGACTACCGTAAGTTACGGTAGCACCGTAACTTACGGTAGAGAGAAATGTCTTACGGTGGTTCTTTCCTGTTTTACGGTGGACCAGAACATTAAATTGAGTACCGTAACTTACGGTCATGCCGTAAATTACGGTAAAGCCAGGAATGTTTTGTAAATTTTTGTATTTTTACAATTAATCAAATCCGTATCGAACGTAGTTTCGGTTGTGTAATATTTCTAAGAACTCCACTATTAACGTTTCGTGTAAAACATTTCAGTTTCTAGGTACTCGGAGATTACGGATGAAGATCAAGCAAGTTTTAGAAGAACCGAACACAATTTTTGAAGCTTCCGCAATATTATAACTTTCAATAGACTATGTTTTTGGGTTGTAAACAAATTGATAAGACTTTTGTGATGTTCTAACTTGGTTTTAAGTTGACTAGGGTTTATGTCACGTATGAACTTGACTTATGAATGTAGTGTTAAATTAGTATTTTGCTAAAAAATGGCATGAATTATTATTAAATTCAAGTTTAATTAGATGGGTGTTACAATTAAGGCAATGAAGGATTTGAGCCAAATTGTCACACCCCCAAAATACCACAAGCGGAAACACCGCGGGACGTGTGACGTACCAGGATCCAAGCCACCAATCACATTGAACTACAGTATGTATTTAAAAAAAACTTTCATTTATTAACATCAAGTGTTTCAACGTTACAAATAATTCACGGTATACATCGGAAGCATAATTCATTTGTTAAGTGTTTATAAACCACATGTAAAAACCACTAGTCTTGTGTTGCGATTCCATGTATCTCGACCCATGACCACTCCAGCCTTCCAGACAGCAAGTTCCATGATATGACCCTACAGACCTGCAAGCATGCAGACAAGTGTGTCAGACGACGCTGGTGAGTTCAAAGTTTTGTTGTCGTGTTTCAATACCAGTTACCAGTTTAAAGCGTTTCATAGTTTCGATGATTTGATTTGATGTTGTTATTAACTCGATTACCGCAACTGGCTACAAGATATGAATGCCCAACCCCAATGCCTCTATCAAGGCATTGGTCAAGTGGTCGAGGTAATTAGCTCAACTAATAACCTCGAGTAGATGTAAGGGGTCTTACGTGATACAAGTTGTGATTGCCCAACCCCAATGCCTCTATTAAGGCATTGGTCAAGTGGTCAAGGTAATTAGTTCACACCCGTTCTTTCGGCACGGTGTGAGGGTGCCAATCCTAATAGCGCTATTAACTAAATACCTCGTTGCCTTACCGGCAACAATCGGTAGATGTAAGGGGTCTTATATGATAGAAACTGAGTAATAACCAACATCCCATTAACCTGCATTCCTCCCTGGAACGTTACCCGATATCCCTTCCCGGGATGCATGCTTGGAAAAGTGCAGTGAACTCACCTTAGATTGCTCGGTATGTTACGTTACCCGTTTCCAATTTGGTCAACCAAGCCCTACCGTGGTTACCAAAGACAGTCAGTTTTGTACACACAAAAACACGTGTTCTTCGTACACATTACACAGGTTGCAACCAAGAAAAGCACATATTATTACGCAAGTCTTAGCAAATGTTCGGGTCCTAGGTACATACACAACACAAGTTCATATCACACCATAGCACATATCAAGTGGTTCGGTTCCCGTTCAAATAAACATGCAAGTCATATCCCTTGATTGTCGTTTAATAACTATCTACCATAATTATCAATTCAAGAACCCCAACCATACAATGAAGTCACGTTTATCATACAACTAGCAGTAAAGATTTTCACATTATCAATCCTTCTAAATTCATAGTAAACATCATCGACAAGAGTTTTCGGATTAATCAAAACAACAAGTAGTTTATCATGCCGTCGTACTTACTACAATTATCGAATCATCAACATCCTATAACTTTAATTTACAACAATCCACATAACCACAGAACTTTGATTTAATCCATTCTATTTAATCCCTCTAGATCATCAGCATGTTAATCATATCCTAAACTAATCCATCCCGTTTCCGATCCAAACCATCGGAAACGATTATCCTTTGACATCGAACACATATGCTAGAACCCATCAATAGACAACATCAAATAATTCATGATCAATCAGATTCAATATCACATCTAAACAATGTCATGCAATCAATCAGATTCAATATCAACAATATCATGCAATTCTGAATAGCAGCAGACAACTAACCAAGATTTAACGTACAACAATGAGAACTTCGAGAGGGAATGGGGCCTGTCGTCGGCTTCCGAGAAGTGTGAGAGGGATTAGGGTCTCGTACGAACTTGATGAGAATGCTCGATTATGAAAACCACCTCTAACCCTCTGTGTGTGCGTGACCCTATGCGTGACCATCAAGGCCGGCCCAAATTAAATGTATGGTCCATGCGTGATGTGTGTGCCGAGGTGGATGCGGCCCAATCATGGTTTCATGTGATCAGATTCATTTAAATTTGCATGTGATTTGATATTGATTCATATTAGTCGGCCACTTTTTCATTGATTTGTCAGAATTGCATGTGATATATATATCAATGTTTTCAGAACCGGATCGGACATCGAACCGGACGCCTTACTGGTTCATTGGTCGGACCGGTTCGACCGGTCGGACCGGATTTACGAACCGGATGACGTAATAAATATTATATATATATATATATATATGTTAAATACAACAAAAATTTTCCAATGTTCAGAAGCATCTAGAAGTTGAATATGATAAAGTTTATATTCATCACAAGACTTTATGGTTATAAATGTTAAGAAAATCACAGTAACATCACCCTGAAACATTTAGGTATCTATGATCAACTGGAATCCGATTTCTTTAAACTATACATAGAACAGAAGTTCAAACATCGATCATTCAAAAATATGTGCAGTATGATTCAATGTTCAGTCAAAAAGATGTGCAGAATGATTCAAGTTGAGCGATTATTGGCTGAAAAGGAAAGAAATTGAAGAGAAAACTTACCGATTCAATGTTTATTCCTTGATTCAATCTTCAATTCTTCATGTTGAGCGATTATTGGTTGAGCGATTTTGGTGGGGAGATGGGGGTTAAGGTTACGGCTGAAGTGAATAAGGTAGGGTTTTGTTTACTTGAGGTAAATAAGGTCAAAAAAACAAATAAAAAGGAACTCACAGGTCGAACCGCCCAAACCGGTTGAACCGTGAACCGGGAATCGAATCGAACCGGCCGATTTTTTAAGAAGTTCTGAAAACAGCCAAACCGGATCGGATGAGTGGGCGAATCCCGGTTGGACCGGCCGGTCCGATCCGGTTACGAAAACCATGATATATATATAAAGTTGTTGGTCACTATATCATATTCTATGAGTAATCTGTTGAGGTCCAATGAGAAATCGAATGCAATTACATCAAAAGTTTCTACAAATGGCCTTTGGTCGAACAATGTGGTGATGAAAGCATTTTGTCATTTTTTTTTTTTTTTTTATAAAATGCTAATCTCAAAAACCCACCAAGTAACTAATATCATCCACAAATAATATACGTAACGTACAACGAAATGTAAAGCAAGATTGTAAAACAGGTGACGCGTAAAGGAAGGGTCTTGAAATCCCGGGTTGTCACACAAATCTTGTGTGAGGTTGTCAGTTCGAATCCCGAGCCCACCCGGGTTTTCGTCCTACCGTATGTTACGTTAAAATAAAACTTATTTAACAGTCTTTTAGTAGTGACTTTCCATAACCAGTAACAGATGACAACAAAGCGCTTCCTAACAGGATCAGTGGCGGAACTAGAAGATTAACTCAGGGGTATCCCAAAAAAAAATTTCACCGTGCAATCGTACAATATTAAAAAAAGCGGCAATAAATAAATAAATAAAAACAAATACCTAATAGATTTGTCCTTTTCTTTTTTTTTCATAGTTTGAAATCGTTCCATCACATCGTCGTCTTTTACTTCACGTAAAAAATCCTTTTTGACCACACAAACTATAGTATTGTTCAAAAATTCCGGGCTCATTCGATTGCGTAAATCCGTCTTGACAAGCTTCAATTTCGAAAAACATCTTTTAACGGTTGCAGTTGCAACCGGTAAAAGCAAAGCTAGCTTCACTACCCGATAAACTGAATGACAAGAACTATGCGTTCCGGTTTCAACCATAACTCGCGCAAGATCACTTATTTCATTCAAGTTTGCAAATTTATCATCATCGCTTATAAAATGACGAAATGGGCAATTGGAAATTGGGCTTATTATTTTCAATTGATTGGTATCCTCGTAGTTGTGTCGTGCCGTGCATTAAAACTTCAGGGCAATTGAGCAATTATTTACAATCTTTTATTATTTTGGGCTAACATATTAGGCAATTGGGGCTTATCATTTACAATCTTTAATTGATTTGGGCTAACATATTGGGCAATTGGGGCTTATCATTTACAATCTTTAACTAGTTTAATACCCGTCCGGTGGACGGGTTACACAAATAACGTAAGAAACAAACATAATCTATATTGAGGGTGTTTGGGATCGCTTCGCCTTTTCTTCTTTTCTCATTTTCCATCTCCTTTTCCCCCTTTTGAAAAAGTCACAACCATCTAACTTTTCATTTTCTTCTTTTCAAACCACAAAAACTCATTCTCAACACATTATCCAAACGCTACAAAAATGACTTATTAACTTTTAGAGTTAATTACATAGTTAGTCCATGTGATTTACACAAAGTAACAATCTAAGGTACTAATAGTTTAAAATCACTTCTTAGGGTACTAACTTTCCATTTTTTAACATGTGGGGGTATTAACGTTAATTCCCTGGTTAACTATTAGTACCTTAGATTGTTAGTTTGTGTAAACCACAGGGACTAACTATGTAACTAATACCCCCCACATGTTAAAGAATAGAAAGTTAGTACCCAGGAAGTGATTTTAAACTCTTAGTACCTTAGATTGTTAGTTTGTGTAAACCACATGAACTAACTATATAATTAACTCTAACTTTTAAGAAGTAAAAAAGTTAAAAGGAGCTCAAAATGAGTAACCCCATACACCCACATTAAGTGGACAGAGATCTAAACAATATTACAAACAAAAGCAACATTCTTTAATATATAAAATTCTTTAGTATTCAACCACAAAATAATATACACTATTACAAAATGTAGTATTAGACGGTGTCAAGGATTTGTTTTAGACGGTGTTAAAGTAATAACACCGTCTTAAAACCAATACCAATATAAACGTTAAGCTCTTTTTAATAAAATATTCAATAAAATTCAGAAGAACACCGTCTAATGCTTAAACACCGTCTTATACTAATTTCTCCAACCTTTAGACGGTGTTGTCTCTGAACACCGTCTTATAAATATTCAATATAATTCAAAAGAACCCCGTCTAATGCTTAAACACCGTCTTATAAACTAATTTCTGCATCCTTTAGACCCTTTAGACGGTGTTTTCTATGAACACCGTCTTATAAACTGAAAAAAGATCGCTCAAATATCAACCACCAAAACCTTATCTCTTTCCTTTCATCTTCCTCATAACAAATTCTTCATCTTTTCCATCTTCTTCATCTTCTTCACCATTAACAACCTTACAAAGTTTCAAGGTTAGTTTTTTTTCTCTTTACATATGTTATTTAATGTTTTTTAGTTTTATAAATAGTAGTTATATCATGTTTAATTATATGTTGTTAAAAATTCAAATTTGATTTTTTCTTGCTTTGTTTTGATATAAAATATTAATATTTATGGTTTTGAAGTCAAACACCAAACCGTGCTCATCCAAACATCCAGTCGTTCTGAATTCCACCATCACCACCACCGATATCGCCACCGCCATTGCCAAATGTACGATCAAACCGCCGTTCTCACTTTCACGCACCAAATGTTCGTTCTCATTCCAGATCTATCTTAAACCGTCTTTCGAATCAAAGCTTGTCTCGGAATCCATTTTCATAATGGAGAGAAAATTAAAGGAGTTTTTGTAACGGCAATGATGGTATGTAAGGAATCTATGATTCGATGCTCGTTTCTGCTGCTATTTTTGTTGATTTTGGCAGTTTTTGTCACTGTTTCTGGTGAGAAAAGTGGTGATTCAAATCTCAGGTGTGTTTTCTTTCTCGATCGTTGGAATTGAAGCGCAATTTTGTGTACTTGATGATAATAATAATATGCGTTAGTGTTTTGATTCGGTGTTATCTGCATTATCATGATATTGAGTGAGTTAGGTTTAGAATGTTGAAATTATTGTGTTTTATGTGAAATTAAGATGTTGCATAGGTTATGGAAACTGAAATCCGTGTGTGTGACATAGTGCTTGAGTGTTTTCGTTTACTGTTATCTAGATTCTCGCAATATTGAGTGAGTTAGGGTGAAAATGTTGATAGTTTGTATGGAGAATGTAGGATTTAAGCGTGGAAATGTTGAAATTATAGTGTTTTTGGATGTCTACGGGTTTATTTTGGATTTGAATGTGTATTGTTTTGGTTTGATTTGAAAATGTTCCATTGGTGTATATAAGGTTGATGTATTTTTTTTTCCAGCAAATGTATTTTTGGAAAATACGTATTCAGTAAATGTATTTTTTTTTCTAGCACATTATAAGACGGTGTTAAAATGGTATTAAAAGACGGGGTTCACCTATAAATGTTTTGATATTAAAAGACGGGGTTCACAAAGTTTAAGTCGGTGTTCAAATAGAACACCGTCTAATAAGAGTTGATTTTAAACCAGTGTTGTTTAAGACGGTGTTGAAAACACCGTCTTAAAACCCATTTCACCCCGTCTAAAGCTCAGTTTTGTAGTAGTGATAAAACAAAAATAATAGATGACCAAAAGGTAAAACATTAGCTGTATTAGATGACCAAAAGATGAATGGCTAAAAGCGTTGGTTCTAAAATATCTTTAATAGAAATAGATTTTCTAGAAAGATATATAACTTCACAATTAAATCCCTATTTATAATATATATCATAAGAATAATATACCTACCAGTAAAAGGTCTACAAAACCAATTAATTACACATAAAAGATTACCTTATATCCTAAATAATAAATTAAAACAAAAGATTACACTATAAGCACCCTTGTACTGTGTAGCAAATTAGGAAACAGACTTTGTTGTTCCTAAGAGTATTAGAATCCACTTTCATGAAGGAAGAAGTTGCTAATACGGCTCTCATTTCTCCTATTTCGCCAACTAAATTAGACCTCGGTTTGCTTCAGACGGTTCAAATGATGTGCATGTCCTCGGGTCTCTCCTAACACCCACATAAAGCACATGGGGTTCCTATAGCGCGCTTGATGACGTAGTCAGTCTCCCACCTGATCGCCACTCGTACATTCTCTGGTAGCGGGCCCAACGACTTCAAGTTCTCCAATACACTCCATGCCAACATAGTTGTTGTGTACGCCATTGGGAAGTTAAACTTCACATTGGCACCTGCATCATAGTAGATTAGTACCCTCCAAGCATATTCACCTGCAATGGGAACCGTCGAAAAGGGCAGTCCCAGAATGGTTTTTGCAAGTGCATCCTTGTAGATACAAATCCCTTATTACGTCCCATGCCCTTAACCAACTGTTCTTAACCACTGAAACTCATCATCGACTTCGCAATGGAGTTCTCAAAACATGAGCAGTTATAAACAAAAGAAGCAAATTTTTTTTTCGCAATGGAGTTCTCAAAACATGAGCAGTTAAACAAAAGAAGCAAATGAAACCGGCCATATAAGATTTAGGCTTGCACCAATGCAATGTGGCAAATTAAATCAATAACGCGAAAGCTATAAATAAAAAAAACTAATATCAATGAGAGCATGAATTTTATAGATGTGGAAAGATGTCAGGGTCGATATATCATATAATCATACACGTACCTGAATCCCCATTCCTTGTCATACCAAGACACATGATTTGTGTCCAATTTGAAAAGACTTTTGAGAGATTAAATATGTTCACAAACTTACCTGGTGTCACTAACAAAGTATGTGAATACAAGATCATCTTCAGTATATCCCAAAATCACCTAAGCTTTCCTTCTGATTCCTCCTTGGGATTATGTAAGACTTTATTACAAGGTTCCCGAGTGTTAATATTATTAATTCAAGTGAATATTTGTTTCAACACTTACTTGATTGCAGCTTTGATTTGTTCATAGGTAGCCTTCTTTTCAAGCCTTACACTCAAGTCAACAACTAAAACATCATCAATTGGTACGTGCAAGAAAAACTTTTAAAGTGTCCATGTAGTAGACCTGAAAGTTTTTAATGAGATAATTAGCAATTAATACATATATAACATAAACAAATGCTAGAAAAATATTCAAATCAATATTTAAGCTACTTTCAATTGACACTAAGCATGTTTATAGTTTCATCAATATTTGACATATGTTTATGCATAACAATCTACTAACTAAAAGTTTCCGTAATAACCAAAATCATAAATAAGCAAATCTGACCTTGACAGTGCAATCCATTAGAGCAGCCACAGTTTTCCTTCCATCAGGGCTTATTGCCACCACTACAACATCATCATTCATTGGTAAAGTTCTCAAATTTGACACTGTTAAATGCACCAAATCCTGAGAATCAAAAACTTAAAGCCAGGTGATAAAATGATCAAATAATATAAACTCTAAAGTTAAAAAAAAACCGCTGAATTTTGTGGTTTCAAATTATATACACGCCTGACCAGAATCCTCAAACCTCTGTTGTTTGATACATCCAAAAGTTAACACCATGATCTGTATTTCCAATCACAAAACCACCACCATCTGGTGTGTGAACAATTGATTGAACTGACCCGTATGAGGTTTCACTACTTCAACCAAAATACCACTCTTAACATCAATAATTTCAAGACTGCCATTTTGTAGCTATGACAACATACATATTACAAAAACAACTCAAATTCCGTATCAATGACAAAGCAACCTGATCCACATTGGCTTTCACTACTTCAACAGGGAATACCAATTGTTTGTGTATACACTGTGTATGTTTTTTTTTCAATATGAACAAATAGTAAAAGTAAACATACGATGAGTATCTTGGGAACCTTAGTAATGCAGTTAGATCCATGTACATGAGATTATTAACAGACCTGCAATGTAAATATCAATGAAAACATGGAGATTTCATCACCAATCTGGACGCAAATGAATAGATACCTGAAGTATATCTAGTTTTCCAGTGTCGAGAGTATCATACATGTTGTGGAGGGTATTTCCTAAACAAAGCAGAAACCAATTGAAAATACAAGTTGTAGAAACCAATTAAAAAAGTAATCAAATTTAAAACACAAATCTTTATGTTTATCTAGGAAAAGGTTAGACGGATTTGAAGTTGGCTCTATGAATCAATGCCACATAAGATGTTCCATATGCAACTGGAAGTGCACCAGCAGCCACATCACACCCTTCAGGAACTCCGTACCTCCAATTGTAACTAAAACTCAAAATTAGGGCAAAATTTAATCAAATCTGATACGCATAGAATTGAAATAATTACTCACAAATCCTTCTAACATGCAACGTTGCATTGGCGAAAGAACGACGAAGGAACAAACATGATCACCAACTTTGAACATGGTCGCGTTGTGATCGACGGAATTGGTGCAACACAAGCAAATTCAATTTTTATTCAAATTCTCCATATCCATTCCTGCGGAACGAAGCTGCAATAGATAGTAAAGAGATTTGTACCATCATCATCGTCTGGAGACCTTGATGTTGTTGCGCGTTGGATCGATCTAGGAAAGATTGTAATAGATACATGAGAAGAAGTTGATAAGGATTTATGTGTTGAAGGGGAACCACCATTTAGCGGAGTGGTTCTCAACCGGCGCTAAGAATAAGGAGGGGAGAGTGCGTGGAACCTCCGCCAACTTCCTCTCAAGGTTTTTCCTAGTTTTAATGGTCATGATCTAAAGTTGAGGACTTTAGAGGGCTGAGATTATATCAAAAATCAGTTAACATTAAGGGAACATAAGAATATATAATGTAATTAGCAAAACGGTTAAAGGTAACATTTTAGGCGGTTGAGTCATGGAGTGAAGATAGTGGGCAGCAAAAGGTGGAGGCAACCACCAGCTGCAAAAAACCGACCATAACCTCTGGGAACCGCCATTAGAGCGGTTATTTTTTGGAGTTTAAACGGCTGAGATTTCATCTCAGCATGATCCGACGGTGGATATCGATTTAAAAAAAAGGTTAGACTTAATGGGAACCATATATATATATAATTGATTTGGGCTAACATATTGGACAATTGAGATTTGGTCTTGTTATTTTCAATTCATTTGGGGCTTACAGACTTTTTTTAGGGGTGTCCTCATAATTGTTCAGATGTATCATTGGTATAAAAACCGAAAAAAAGTTTTTTTTTTTACACTACTGATAAAAAGTTAAGCCGTAGCCTGTGCTACGGCTCGGTATGCATAACAACGATCCAGAAAATGCATCTTTTGAATTAATGAAATATCAATCTTTTTTTTTTCATCTTGTTGCTACATTATTCTCTTTTTTAATAGTTTTTCACTAACAGTATATAGGATTTTTTCCCATTAGTATCAATTATAACATGATAATTTTATACCATGTAATTAATTATAGCACATTAATAAGTAATATCAATATGATAAACTATGAATATAAATCACTCGACTAATGTGCTTTAATAAATATAAGGTTGAAGTGGGCTTCTTTGTATTTTGAATCAGCAAGTTTTTTTTAACAGCAAACAAACTTATAAACACACACTCCCTATATAATTCACATCGGTGTCTACGATGAGATTGGAACACTAAACTCATAGAGAAAAACACTACTAGGTACGTACACACACCTCATCTATATATCTTATTATTGAGAATAATTTTTGAAAACGTAAAACTGATAATGATTCTATTTAAACTATGATTCCATATGGAAGAATGATCAAATTGCTTAAAATCAAATAGTAGTTTATTTACAGATTATTATATTTTCAAATATAATTAAAGAGTAAATTACTTTTTTGGCCCCTGTGGTTTAGCCAGTTTAACTCATTTATCCTAAAAAAGAATTTTTTAACATATCAGACCCCGATGTTGCATTTTATAACGGTTATTGCCCATAACACTAACTTTGTTACTTTTTTTACAGTTAAGTGTAAGGGTAATTAGATAATTATATACCTTAGGGGCTGTTTTTTATAAATACAAAGTTTTGTTAATATTTAAGAGATTATTAATGCAATTACTCAAGTTTTTTTATTATTTCGTTATTTTCACGATTATTATCTAAAAAATATGTTTTATATATACAAATAAATATCTATTTTCATTAAGCGTTTGTTTTTTATAAACGTCGTTTTTAAAATCATTTGTTTTTAACATTTTTTTAAGTCGTCCATTGTTTTTGTAAAATTATTCATTTTTAAACCGTTTGTTTATTAAAATCATTCTTTTAAAGTTGTTTGTCTTTTCAAGTTTTTTAAACGATTCATTTTATACCGTTCTTTTAAAAATTCATTTTTTAACTTTTTTAAATGTAGATTAAAAAAAGGCCGTTTATAAAAAAACAAAACCTTAAAAAATAAGTTAACAATTGTAAGGTATTAAAAAACGCACAAATTTAATAAACAAAAGATTAAAAAATAAAAAATTTTGAATAAACAAACGGTTCAAAGAAATGAAAGATTTGCAAAAGAAATAAATCATTTTAAAAAAAGTTTAAAAAATAAACGATCTTTTGCAAAAATTTTATTAGAATGTTTTTTTCAAAACTTACATTTCTTTTATTTTTTATACACGTCGTTATGTAAAATTTAAAAAATGAACGACTTACAAAAGTGAATTGTTTAAAAATGTTTAAAAAAATAAATGATTTAAAAAAATGCTATCAAACAAAGTGTTTAAAAAAATTTAAAAGACAAACGACTTTTGAAAAGAACGATTTTAACCAACAAATGTTTTAAAAAGGAACAATTTTAAAAACGATAGATGGTTTAAACAAAATGTAAAAAAATCAAAGTATTTTTTAAAACGAATTTTCTAAAAACAAACGGTTAATGGAAATACATATTTATTTATATATTAAACATATATTTTGTTAACTAATAACCTTGAAAATAACGAAATAAAAAAAGAAAACATGAGTGATTGCATTAATAATCTTTTAAATATCAAAAAAAATTTGTAATTATCGAAAACAGCCCCTAAGGTATATAATGACCTAATTACCCATACACTTAACTGCAAAAAGTAAAAAAGTTAGTGTTAGAGGCCAAAACCGTTATAGAATGCAATCTCGGAGTCTGATATATTAAAAGATTACTTTTTAGGTTGGAATAGCTAAATTGGCTAAATCACAGAGGCCAAAACAGCAATTTATAATTAAATGTTGGTATTACATAAATTCAAAAGCATGATTTTATGGGATCGCTTTTGAAACTCATATATTCCATTTGGAAATTACACCATTCTTTCCCAGTAGTTTCCTCCATTAGTAATGTCTATAAAAGCTTGCTTGAATCTCTCATATATCAAACCTTCTCCCAGAAGAAAAAAAGGATGACTGATACAGAAGTTGATATTCCTGTTGCCGAACAAGTTATCACTGTCAACCAACAACCCGCAAAAACCAAACTTCGCGCATTCTTCGAATGGGCAGTAGGCATTCTTCCAATTATACATGGTGGTCTAGTGGCGCCTCTCTGCCGCATCTGGGCTAACTATTACCGACTAGTCCCAGCTAGGGAAGATGTCATCATGCCGCATTCTGCACTAAGCTTTATCGTTCACACTCTCCTTGCTTTTGTACAAATCAAGTCTCAGGGCGTAACTGGATTCCCTTTCAAAACTCACCCTCAGCCCATCATGTGCTCAGTTACCAGTCTCATGATGTATGGCTTGGCATCTGCAGCGGAACTTGTCATTTCGGCTTCACGTTTTGATCATACTTCCATATATGCTATTATTGCTCACTTGGGAAAAGTGGCTTCCTTGTGCATTATGGTGGTATCTTTAGCATCTTTGTTCTATTTGTGAATTGTGATGTTTTTTGTATGTATTATCAAGTGATTTATCACATAACTACTGCATGCATGTAATTTGCAAGATGTAAACCTCTTCTGTAGTTCTGTATTCCTATAAACAAAAAGTGTTTTCTTTTCCCTTAGCGCGTTGATTTAGTGATTTAGACATGAAACTAGTGTGTATGCCCTATGATGATGTCTCAGATTTTGTTTCCCATAATAGTATTTTTTAAAGTGCATCGCATAGCACATATATACTGGTGTTACTTGTACAGTTAATTGAGGGATTTATCACTTATGGATTATGTGTGATGTTTTTTTTTTGTCACTAAGGTATAAGAACTTTGAGTAGGGCTCCCCATTCAGTCATTCACTTATTGTAAACCATGAATCCCCTTATATATGATCTTGGCATTAGACGTACAGGTGTACGGACTCGGGAAAGGACTCTGGAAGCTGACGTGGCGGGGGAGCCCGTCGGGGAACACCCACCCCCCGTCCATGCTTCGGTGCAATCGGAGAAAGTTCCCCGTCAAATCTTTTTGACCGTTTGAATTATGATCGTTGAAAATAGTCGAAAATCCTATTTAAACTCCATGTTCATCTTTAAAAGTCACAATCCATTTTCAATATCTTTCAAATCAATCTCAAAACAATTTTCAACATCAAAAAAATTCATGGATCGGAGCCAAACACACCTGCTACTCGCTCGACCCAACCCCCACTCATATACAACACGACACCGATGAATCTGTTTTCGTTTGGCGGTTTTAGTCAATCTCAAAACCCTTGGCAAATGCAATACCAACAACACCAACATGCTATGCAAATGCAATCACAAGGTGTACAAATGCCGCTGTACCAACCGTTGACTCAAACCGCACCCGAGCACGATTTCGTTTCTTTAGCTGTTGATAACGATGTTATACACGAAACGTAACCACAAACCACGATGGAAAAACGAGCTTTAAGAGATCAAGAAAAGGCCGGGAAGCGGGAAGGCGGAAAGCATTCCTTGGACCCCGGGCGAGTTGGAAGCGCTTGCACGAGCTTGGGTTAAAGCTTCTACCGATCCAATTTGTGAAGGCTTTTATAACCAAGTTTGTAAAGAATTTTTCAAATTGATGCAACGCACACCATATCGATTTGTCCATTCTGTTAGTTCAAAATTTAGAGAGATGAACGGAAAAATTGTTTTGTTTGCGGGTATATATCAACATGCTCGGAACAATCGAAAAAGTGGTGAATATGATGCAAATAATTTGTCATTGGCTATTGAGAGATATACCAAGAAACATGGACCGTGGAATTACATGGGGCCGTATGAAATATTGAGAAAATGTGAGAAGTGGAAGGGTGTGTCTAATGAGGTTTCAGAAGCGAAAAGATCTAAAAGAAGTGCGTCAGGGAGTTATAATGCGGGTGGTTTAGATGCACGTTGAGTTATGAATATAAACGATAACCCCGAGTTCGAAGATGAAGCTCCAACTCCTGAACCAGAGCAGCCAGCTGGAAGGGATCATGCTAAAAGTGATGCATCTAAACTTGATACAATTCTTCAAAAATTGAACCATTTTATGGGAGTGCAAGACGAGAGGTACAAAAAGAAAGAGAAGGAAAAGGAAGAAGTGGCGGCGAGGGAAATGGAGATGCTTGAGTTTGATAAAAGGCGACTCGAATTTGATCTATAATATTAAGAAGCCGAAGAGTTCCGACTCAAAACCGACACTGAAAGCATACCCGAAAGCGACTGTGCGGTGCTCTCAAGAATGAAGGACAAAATCGCGAAGAAATAGCTAGGAGGAAGTGGAAGTGAACTTTAGTTTTTTTTTTTTTTTTTTAAATTATGTTTATTAAAATTATGTTTTTTTAATTATGTCTTTTTTTCTAGGCTTTGTAATTTTATTTTTAATTAATGAAAACTTTTTATATTTTTAATAATTTTGGTATTAAAAAATAAAAATAAAAAATGGAAGGGGGAAGAAGGGGGAACAACACCCCACTCTTGGAGGAAAATGGTAAGGTGGAAGGAAGGGTGATGTAGTGTCTATCTCGGAAGTACGGAAATGCCATTGAGGTGCCGTCTCCCGTCCTGGGGACTGCTAGGTGACGGAAATGGCACGGGGACGGCCAGGAAATGCCCCAGGCATGTTGGGTACGGCCTGGAAACGTGCTACAGAAGGGGACGGGGTTTGGGGACGTGCAGGAAACGTTTCCGTTTATTTTTTTTGGTTTAAAATTTTTTTTTAATCCTATTCTAAAATAGCGCCCCCTCCTATTCACTTATACCAAGCGACGATCACGTTTAAAACCCTACACTCCCTCTGCGAATTGTCGATCCTCTTCTTCTTCTTCTTCTTCTTCTTCTTCTTCTTCTTCTTCTTCTCTTTTCCTATTCAAACTCCAAAATTATGGCTTCTAATGAAGAAACACAAGGATCATCATCATCTATAGATGAACCTCCATTGTGGGATTATGTGGAAAAACTAGAAAAGCAAGGTTCGGGAGGAACTTGAAAATTCAAGTGCAAAGTTTGTGGTGAAAATCGACAAGGATCGTATTCAAGAGTTAGAGCACACTTGCTCGGTATAAAAGATATGATTTTGGTTGTTGTTTACTAGTTTGTTATTGATTATCTACTGATTAGTTGATTATTGTTGATTTGTATAAAAGGTAGTGGGATTGCTATCTGCAAGAAAGCAACACAGAGTGATAAAGTTGCAATGAAAAAGTTAGAAGATGCATATGAAGAGAAAAAAAAAAACAATTCAAAAGCGAAAGAAGTCGGGTTGCCATGTGAAGCTGGCAATCCCTTAAAGAGGAGAAAACCCGCTTCAAATCCTATTCAAATATATATTTATTTTTTTATATGTTTTTATTCTCGTACCCGTCACGTCCCCGCTTCTTGAATTTTTTAGTTTTGCCGTTTCCCGTTCCCGTACCCGTCCCGTCCCCGCTTCTTGAATTTTTTTGTTTTGCTGTTTCCCGTTCCCGTACCCGTCCCCGTACCCCGTTCCCGTACCCGTCCCCGTCCCAGTGCATCATAGGCGTCTATATGGGTTTGGGTGAAGGGAGAACCACACTTCCTAGTCTTAATCACGAGGCCAATCACCATGAATTCAGTTGTTTGGACAGACTTATCTACCATCTTAAGAACATATACGGTTGCGTTCGATTTTGTGGATCGCCTTACTGCTTGACGTGTTGGTTATTGAGATGATGGTTCTTGTTTGTGTATCAAGGACATTAAATTAGGAACGTGAGTGATTTGGTTATGCTATTGAACTATATATGTTATAACTCCTGGTAGTGTACTATAATAACAACTTAGGACCACTAATTTACAATTATTTTATGCTTGTTTAGAAGTCAAACCTGGGGAATTAATTATGTTATATATTGTCTTTATGATGTGCACGTGTGCACACTTTAGACTTGTTCAACTTACCACCACTATACACAGTTTATCTGGGCTATGTGGGGTGTTTGTAGGTTTGCTTTTTTACTACTTTAGATTTTCTTGAAACTAGTGTGTATGCCCAATGATGATGTCTCAGATTTTCCATGATCATTGAAAATATTCGGGATTTAAAAAAAAAATTTTTAAATCCAATTAATTAAACTCCATTTTCATGTTTAAAAGTCACAATCCGTTTTCAATATATTTCGAATCAATCTCAAATCCATTTTCAACATCAAAGAAATCATGGATCCGAGCCAAATACAACTGCTACTCCCTCGACCCAACCCCCACTCGTATACAACACAACACCGATGAATCCATTTTCGTTTGGCGGTTTTAGTCAATCTCAAAACCCTTGGCAAATGCAATACCAACAACACAAACATGCTATGCAAATGCAAATGCAAATGCAATCACAAGGTGTACAAATGCCGTCGTTCCAACCGTTGACTCAAACCGCACCCGAGCACAATTCCTTTTCTTTAGCCGCAAATGACGATGTTTTACATGAAACGTAACCATGAACCACGAAGACTAAGAAGGGGAAAAACGAGCTTTAAGAGATCAAGAAAAGGGAAGCGGGAAGGCGGAAAGCATTCCTTGGACCCCGGATGAGTTGGAAGCGCTTGCATGAGCTTGGGTTAAAGTTTCTACCGATCCGATTTTTGAAGGCTTTTATAACCAAGTTTGTAAAGAATTTTTCAAATTGATGCAACACACCATATCGATTTGTCCATTCCGTTAGTTGAGAATTTAGAGAGATGAACGGAAATTTTGGTTTGTTTGTGGGTATATATCAACATGCTCGGAACAATCGAAAAAGTGGTGAAGATGATGCAAGTGATTTGTCGTTGGCTGTTGAGAGATACACCAAGAAACATGGGCCATGGAATTACATGGGGCCGTATGAAATATTGAGAAAATGTGAGAAGTGGAAGGTGGAGCCTAAAGAGGTTTCAGAAGCGAAAAGATCTAATAGAAGTGCATCAGCGAGTTATAGTGCGGGTGGTTCGGATGCACGTTGTGTTATCAATATAAATGATAAACCCGAGTTCGAAGATGAAGCTCCAACTCCTGAACCAGAGCAGCCAGCTGGAAGGGATCATGCTAAAAGTGATGCATCTAAACTTGATACAATTCTTCAAAAATTCAACCATTTTATGGGAGTGCAAGAGGAGAGGTACATAAAGAAAGAGAAGGAAAAGGAAGAAGCGGAGGTGAGGGAAATGGAGAGGCTTGAGTTTCATAAGAGGCGACTTCACTTTGATCTATAATATTAATAAGCCGAAGAGTTACGACTTATGAAAACTGACATTGAAAGTGTACCCGGAAAGAGACCGTGCGGTGCTCTCAATAATGAAGGACAAAATCGCGAAGAAATGGCTAGGAGGAAGTGGAAGTGAGCTTTAGTTTTTTTTTTTTAAATTATGTGTCGCAACCCCCAACCCCTACCCGGGAGCGGGCGACTGCGTGCCTCAGAGCGGGTGGTATCGGTGTTTATTAATTTGGCAGCGGAATACATCAGGACCGTAGTTAGGAAATATTTTTATCAGAGTAAAACACCAAACTTTTAAAAGGAACATTTATGGGGATAAAACCCAAGTTAATACATTAGTTAGGGGTAAACCCTAATTAATGAAAACAAAATGTCTTGTTTATTTAGGTAACTTTTATAGCCACTATTCCAAGCCTTCAGTGCTCTCCAGCTGGCTTCTATTGGACTTTCATATTGCGTTACTTGAAACGCGTTTTAAAAACATTTTGTCAGCAAGAATTACTTGTGAGCGCATCCTAGTTTAATCAAAACAGTTTTATCACTTTTACAGAATTGAGGGCAACCCGGAATTACATTTGTTTATATCTAATCAATTACTCAATCAGTACTGTCAAACGCTGACTTGTGGGTCATATTTACAATTGGCTAACTCTTGGTCCAATGATAACGGTTTTCCACATTTTGTAGAATTGTAGAATCACAAATACTCAATTAGTGTTGTAGAATCACAAATACTCAATTAGTGTTAAGTGTAAGTTAAAACATTTGAGGTTTCGGTAAAACATTTTGACTTCTATAAAAAGATGGCAAAAAGCAGATGTACTCACATTGCAAGTTTAGATAATACTAAGGCTTTCTGATCGAGAATCTCCTGGTTATTATCTATTAAATCAAATAATGCACACGTGTTAGTAAAATAACCCAATTTAAATTAACCGTACAACTCAAGACAGAATTCCAATGACTGAGTCGGGCATAGCCGACATGCATTACGGAATCCTAAATCAATCGGGGGTACATACGAGACAGAATTCCAATGACTGAGTTGGGCAGAGACAACATGCATTACGAAAATTCTAAATTGATCGTGTAGGGTAATAACAGGGTTATAGTACTTACTACGAGACAAATATTCGCTAAATAGTGGGTATTATGCTCGGGCAGAAGTTCTACTACTATAGAATTTAGAGAGAGAATCGGGAATTGGACGACTGAACAAATGAGCTCGAGCCCTCCATTTATAGGCTGATTCGGGGGTCTGTCGCGCCCAGCGACAGCCAAATCCTAGGCTTTCGCGACCCGCGAGAGCTTCTAAGGCGGCCATAGCTTTGACTAGTCAACAGACTAGCCCTGCCACGCGTCTGCCACATGGCACCTTACGTGTCCGGACAAGTTTCAGGCCGTCACGCCCCACGATAGACCAAAGGGTCTCTGTCGCGGCCCGCGAGCGACTGCCAAACTTGGTTTTTGTTGTTTTTAATAAGTGTAGGGCTATTTCGGGTCTGTTTCTTGCGTACGGGGTATATTTTAGGACATTTAGGGGTGTCCTAAATATTTTAGGAGGGTTGTTATATCCTCCTCACCTTGTTTTGGATCTCGTCCTCGAGTTCTACTGGAATAGGTGTGGGTATTTCCTATGCATTTCCGATTTGAGTTCACAAGTGTATTCTGGTCCCCTTTTGGAATCCCATTTCACTTCAACCAGAACTAATCTCTTGTGTTTGAGATTCTTGATCTTTCTATCTTCAATCTGAACGGGTTTCTCGATAAACTTGAGTTTTTCATTTACCTCTATGTCCTTAAGAGGTATCACTAGTGATTCGTCTGCTAAACACTTTTTGAGATTACATACATGAAATACATCATGTATTCCTGCCATTTCCTCTGGCTGTTGTAGCTGATAAGCTACGTGTCCTATTCTTCTAATAATCTCAAAAGGTCCAACATACCTAGGGCTTAGCTTCCCTCTTGACGGGTGGTCCAAGGGACAACCCTTAAGTGTGTTAAAAGATAAGATAATCCCCCATTTGATCATGTAATTGTCTTGGATTAGTTAACTACAGTTGCTCATGTTTTAGGTGTGTCCAGGGCTAAAAAGGAGTGGAAACACAGCTTTGGATGGAAATTGATTAAAGTGAGTTTTCCAAGGAGTGGAATGAAGAACAAAAAGGATAAGCCAGGACCCTACCATAACTTACGGTGGCTACCGTAAGTTACGGTAGCCCCTGAAGTTGTTTTCCCCCACCGTAAGACAGTAGAGGATGGGCGTAAGGACATAATTGCTACCGTAAGATACAGTAGCTACCGTAGCTTACGGCAGCCTCTGACGAGAAATGTGTAACTGCCCATTAAAATCTGTTTTCAAATGTCTTTTCACATATCTCATCATTGGAGATGTTTTGCAGCAGTTCTAGGGCGAATTTTGGCTTGTGCTAGTGCTTGTGAAGATTTCTAAACATTTCGGTTTGTGTTTTGATTCGTATGAACGTTAAACTTGTTGGAATGATGATTCACCAAGCGATGTGTGGCTAAACTTTCAGTGATCATCCTAGGTTGAAGGTTTCTCTATGACTTTTATGTTTTTATCCGTATTTCTAGAATAATGAACTTGCAGTGTTTGTTTAGTTTATTATGATGCATGAATGTTTGTTTGTAAATTATTGATTGATGTTTTGATCATAATCTAAACCGTACGTTCTTGGTGTCGTTGACAATCAAGATATCACGGGAGGGGTTAGGGTTGGATATTAGTTAATTGGTCATCTGGTAACAACCACGTGTTTTTTTAATCCGAGTTCTTAGTTCCCTTTTATCACAACAAACAATTATGCGTGAATCATGTCTATGGGACTCTTTCTAGTTGGATTTAAGCATGAATGTCATTTGAAACCGGAAACCTAGGATGGTCGCTTTCTCTTAATCTGTTTTAACAACCAACCTTTGATTTGCAATTAGTTTAGTTAATTTTAGTTCTTAAAACCAAACAATCAAACTCCTGAATTTTTATTTCTGCAATTTAGTTTAATTTTAGTTAATTTACAGAGCTGCATAATCAACTATTAGTTGTAATTGGTTTAAATTTGCGTGGGACTATGACCGCACGTCACCTCTCTTAACGAATCTGACTACTTCTTTCCATGGAGAAACTTTTAATAATACTTTATCTCCTAGTTGAAATTCCAATGGTTTTCGTCTGTTGCCAGCATAACTCTTTTGACGAACTCGTGCTGCTTTTAGTCTTTCCTTGACTTGAATTATCTTATCTGTCGTTTCCTTTACTATTTCTGGTCCAGATAATTGTTTTTCTCCAATCTCTGCCCAGCAGACTGGAGTTCTGCACTTTCATCCATAAAGTGCTTCAAATGGTGCAACATTAATACTAGTATGATAGCTGTTATTGTAGGAAAATTCTATTAATGGTAAATGGTCGTCCCAATTTCCTTCGAAATCAATTACACAGGCTCTAAGCATATCTTCCATAGTCTGGATTGTCCTTTCGCTTTGTCCATCCGTCTGTGGATGATAAGTTGTGCTTAGATTCAACCTGGTTCCCATTGCTTTTTGGAAACTTGTCCAAAAATGAGAAGTAAAACGGCTATCTCAATCGGATACGATAGATAAAGGAATTCCATGTAATGAAACTACTTCATTTACATATAGCTTGGTTAACTGTTCCATACTGAAAGTTTCCTTCATGGGTAAGAAATGAGCGGATTTGGTCAATCTGTCTACAATCACCCAGATTGTATCATTTCCTTTTCTTGTCTTGGGTAATTTGGTAACAAAATCCATTGTTATCAATTCCCATTTTCATATGGGCATTTCTAACTGTTGCAATAATCCTGAGGGTTTCTGATGCTCAGTTTTAACTTGAGAACAAGTTAGACATTTAGCAACATAATTAGCTATATCCTTTTTCATTCCTATCCACCAGAAATATTTTCTTAGGTCTTGATACATCTTATCACTTCCGGGATGTATCGTATACTTATATTTATGAACTTCTTCTAGAATTCTGTGGCGTAGGTTTCCTTGTTTAGGTATCCATATCATTTTCTTATGGAACTTCCAAATTCCATCTGTTCCTTGTTCTAATTCCTTAATCATTCCTTTCAATTTTTCAGCATCGTCCTTGATTGCCGATTCCTGTACTTCTCTAATTTTTTCATTTAAATCTACTTGTAGATTTGATCCGAGAGAACGTACTCGCTTTGGTTTTTCATGATACTTTCGACTTAAAGCATCAACTACTACATTGGCTTTCCCAACGTGATACTGGATATCACAATCATAATCACTAAGAATTTCCATCCAGCATCTCTGTCACATATTTAATTCTTTTTGCCTGAAAATATATCTTAAACTTTTATGATCGGTGAAGATAACAAATTTATTTCCATATAAATAGTGTCTCCAAATCTTAAGGGTAAAAACTATGGATCCTAATTCTAGATCATGGGTTGTGTAATTCTCTTCATGTTTCTTAAGTTGTCTAGATGCATATGCTATAACCTTTTGACATGGCATCAACACATCCATATCCTAACTTAGATGCATCACAATAGACTATAAAGTCTTCAGTTCCTTCTGGTAATGTGAGTATGGGTGCGTTGGTTAACCTCTGCTTACGAATCTTAAAGGATTCTTCCTGTTTTGGTCCCTATTCAAACTTAACTGATTTGCAGGTCATTTTAGTTAATGGAATGGCTATTCTATAAAAGTCTCGGATAAATCGTCTATAATATCCTGCCAGTCCAATAAAACTTCGTACTTCTGTTGGTGATTCAGGGAATTTCCATTTAGTAATCTCCTCGATCTTTGTGGGATCCACATGAATTCCTTCATGATTAACCAGATGTCCAAGGAATTGTACTTCTTGTAACCAAAATTCACATTTTAAGAATTTAGCATAAAACTTTTCTTTTCTCAACAACGTAAGGAGTGTATGCAGATGGGCTGCATGGTCCTCTTTACTCTTAGAGTAAATTAGAATATCATCTATAAAGACAATTATGAATTTATCCAGGTATGGTTTACATATCCTGTTCATCATGTCCATAAATGCGGCTAGGGCATTGGTTAAACCGAATGGCATAACAGTGAATTCATAATGACCGTATCTTGTTCTGAAAGCAGTTTTTGGAATATTCTCTTCCTGTACTTTCAGTTGATGATATCCAGAGCGTAAATCGATCTTAGAAAAGAATCGAGCTCCTTGAAGTTGATCGAACAGATCATCGATTCTCGGTAATGGGTACCGATTCTTAATCGTGACTTTGTTCAATTCTCGATAGTTAATGTACATACGCATCGATCCATCTTTCTTCATAACGAACAACACCGGTGCTCCCTATGGTGATGAAGTTGGTTGTATAAAACCTTTGTTAAGAAGTTTGTCCAATTGCTTCTTCAGTTCCTGCATTTCCGTTGGTGCTAATTGATATGGTGCTTTGGCAATCGGCGCCGTCCCTGGTATTAGGTGAATTCTAAATTCAACCTCTCTATCAGGCGGTAATCCTGGTAATTCTTCCGGAAAAACGTCTGCAATTTAGATATTATAGGAATATCTTTTAATTCTTTTCCTCTAGTATGAATGATTACAGAAATCATATATACTATTCCTCCCTTCCTTTCATAACTTGCAACTTTCATCACAGAGATGAATTTCGTCGATCTAGTTGGCTTATCTCCTTTAATTGTGATCTTTTCACCACTTGGTGTACTTACTTGTACTAACTTTTGATCAAATAAAATACTGGCACGATTGGCTACCAACCAATCCATTCCTAATACAACATCGAAACCAGCCGGATTCATTGGGTAAAGGTTAGCAAAGAAATGATGGTTTAGGATTTCTATTCTTGCTCCCTGCAAGATTTCACTTATCTTAACAGATTCTCCATTGGTCGTTTCTACCAGACAATCTTATTGAAGTTTGACTATTGGTAGAAAGAAGTATCGATAAAACTTTGGTTTGCACCAGAGTCAAACAATACCTAGGCAAATATGTCATTAACTAAAAACATATCGGTGATCACATCCGGAATCATTTTGGCTTCCTCAGCTGTCAGAACAAAGGCTCTGGCATTCTTCTTAGGTGCTTCGGTTGTCTAAGTCTTGTTGGACATGGCTAGAGCTAGTTTCGGTCAGTTCGGTCTAATGTGTCCCTTTTCTCCATATTTCTTCCTACAGTCTTCTTCCTTGTGTTCGGAGATTTTGCAAAAGTTGCAATATATAGAGCATCTTCCAAAATGCTTTCTTTTGCAATTCTTACAGTAGGGTGCAGAAGAACCTGTTCCCTTCCCACGGTAGGAATTACTAGAACGGAATTCCTGTGTAAGCTTTTGAGCTAGGTTTTTCCTCTGGTTTTCTTCTTGTGTACGTACCAGTTCGACAGTTAAGGTATTGGCTAATTCTACTGCTTCTTCTATGGTTTGAGGTCTAGCTGCCTGGACTACGTGTCTAATCTCACCAATTAATCCCCCAATATAACGGGAGATTAATACTGGTTCGGGTGAGGCTAAGGATGGTACTATTTTAGCATATTCGAAAAATATGGTAGTGTAACCTTTGCAGTCTATTCCAGTCATTCTAAGATTTAGGAACTTATTGGCTATTTGTTCCTTTTCATTAGGAGGACATAATTTTCTTTCAGCCATTTCCTTAAAGTTGATCCATTCCATATTATAAACTCTGTCACTTCCCCTAGACTGGAGAAGAGTATTCCACCATTTTAAGGCTGCATTTTTTGAAAAGATTAGAAGCAAACATAATCTTATCTTCGTCTGCGCATTTACTTATTTTTATAGCTGCTTCTGTCTTTTCTATCCAATGTAAGACTGCAATGGCTCCTTCATTGCCTGAGAATTCTATTGGTTTACAGACCAAGAATTCTTTAAAAGAACAACCGTATGGAGCGGTTCTTCTTCTTTTAGGAATTAGAGCTTGGATAATAGGTCCATTATCATTATTCACACTGTGACTTGGTTCAGTGTGTTGACGTTTACTGCCATTTGCAGATTTATCTGCTTCTTTAACAGTCTTGATAATATAAGGCATGGCATCTATAATTCCTTGTGCCACTATATGTTGAATGACACTGTTATCTATTTGGTTTCCGTTATTCTCATTATTCTGGTTTTCCTGATTTACTTCATTCGACATCTGAACATTTATCAGGTATTAATTATCACAGAATAAAATTGAGTACAATTATTAATACACAATCACACGAACAAGTTGCGACATTTACTCTTTTTCATATATATATATATATATATATATATATATATATATATATATATATATATATATATATATATATATATATATATATAGGATAGGAGTTGTCCAGAAAGTCCAAATTTCCTAAAAAGTGTAAAAAGTCATAAAACACCATAATGTCAACCATAAAACACACCAAAAACCCACAAATAATATTATGAAGATTACTAAAACATCATGTATGTGAGTTTTGTGTTGTGTTTTAGATGTTAAGGCTCTGATTGTGGAATGACAAATATTATTGTGTTTTATGTTGTTTAGCATTGTGTGTTTTATATTCATAGTTCTACGATGGTGTGTTTGAAGTTTTTATGGACTATTAGAGTTTGAATATGGTGTTTTAGTAATATTCATTCTATTATTTGTGAGTTTTAGGTGTGTTTTATGCCTGAAATTATTGTGTTTTATGACTTTTTACACTTTTTAGGAAAAACACACTTTCCGTAGGATCCCCACTATATATATATATATATATATATGCATCTATTACAAATTACAACTGAAAATTAAAGATACTATGCATTTATACTTATATATGATATATTTTTTATAGTACAAAATTACACGTATATCTAGTTAAGTGCTAAGTGCCGCTCATCCAGTATTGGATTTCCCGCTCATCATATTTCCAAACTAGTCGTTCTCCTATCTGTCTGATTCTATTCCCCTCATTTACTAAATCTTCTCCATACTGATGGAGTTCCTGCACCTGTTTTCGACTCAGTGGTGGATCTAATGGTTCAGGTGGAGGTACGGGTTCCTCGTAGGGGTCTCTGCTAGTCATTTAGAAAAAATGTCCTATCAATTTCCTTCCACGGACCAGGTTCTAGAGGTTTTAGTTCTTCAGGTGGTTATAAGGCTGAGTCTGACCTATTGTCGTCAAACCACGGATCACATCCTAGAGGATGTGGAGTTGGGATTCTAGGTAATTCGTTGGGGTTAAATGCAGGTATCGGGAATTGGTTCTCTGGGTTGGGTTCTAGCATCTGTTGGTTTGGGAACAAAGGTAACAGTGGCGGTTCGGCTACATGATTTTGGTTAGCATCTACGGCTATAGTGGCTAACATGTGGAAATTAGCCAACCGTCTATCTAATTCTTCTTCCCAAGGCGGTCTACTAGTTACTTCCTGAATCTGTGCATCTGCCTCCCTATTGGCCCTGACTATTGCTCTCTGTTGCTGTAACTTCTTCATTCTTTTTCTCCTCTCATGAGCCCCTCTATTAAACCAACCTCTTTTCTTAGTAGTAAAAGGTTCCTCCGATTGTTCCTTAAAAATAAACATTCCCTCTTCTGTATCGGCTGAATATCCTGAGGGATCATGCTGGGATGATGTTCCCTCATTTTTCGGTGAACTATCTAAATGACGAAAAGCGTCCGATGTTCCTTGATCACTCATACTATAAACTAACAAATAGTCAAATAACACATAACACATACTCACATAAATTATTTCCTAACACATAATTTGAAATTTCAGTGTCAGCAGAACACTTCTTTGGCTTAAATCAGTGGCTGTAGCTCTGATACCACCTTCTGTCACCACCCCCAACCCCTTCCCAGGAGCGGGCGGCCGCGAGCCTCAGAGCGGGTGGTATCCGTGTTTATTAATTTGGCAGCGGAATACATCAGGACCGTAGTTAGGAAATATTTTTATCAGAGTAAAACACCAAACTTTTATAAGGAACATTTAGGGGGATAAAACCCAAGTTCATTTGATAATACATTAGTTAGGGGTAAACCCTAATTATTGAAAACAAAATGTCTTGTTTATTTAGGTAACTTTTATAGCCACTATTCCAAGCCTTTGGTGCTCTCCAGCTGGCTTCTATTGGGCTTGCATATTACGTTACGTGAAACGCGTTTTAAAACATTTTGTCAGCAAGAAATACTGGTGAGTGCATCCTAGTTTAATCAAAATAGTTTTATCACTTTTACAGAATTGAGGGCAACCCGCAATTACATTTGTTTATATCTAATCAATTACTCAATCAGTACTGTCAAACACTGACTTGTGGGTCATATTATCCATTGGCTAACTCTTTGTCCAAAGATAATGTTTTTCTACATTTTGTATACAAAACCCCAACATACCGGCAGTAATTGTAGAATCACAAATACTCAATTACTGTTAAGTGCAAGTTAAAACATTTGAGGTTTTGGTAAAACATTTTGACTTTTATAAAAAGATGGCAAAAAGCAGATGTACTCACATTGCAAGTTTAGATAATACTAAGGCTTTTTGAGAATCTCCTGGTTATTATCTATTAAATCAAATAATGCACATGTGTTAGTAAAATAACCCAATTCAACTTAACCGTACAACTCAAGACAGAATTCAAATGACTGATTCGGGCAGAGCCGACATGCATTACAGAATCCTAAATCAATTGGGTGTACACACGAGACAGAATTCCAATGACTAAGTCGGGCAGAGCTGACATGCATTACGGAAATTCTAAATTGATCGTGTAGGGTAATAGCAGGGTTATAGTACTTATAACGAGGCAAAGCTTCGCTAAATAGTGGGTATTATGCTCGGGCAGAAGTTCTACTACTATAGAATTGAACGACTGAACAAATGAGCTCGAGCCCTCCATTTATAGGCTGATTCGAGGGTCTGTCGCGCCCCGTGACAGCCAAAGCCTAGGCTTTCGCGGCCCGCGAGAGCTTCTAAGGCGGCTATTGCTTTGACTAGTCAGTAGACAAGCCTTGCCACGCGTCTGCCACGTGGCACCTTACGTGTTTGGTTAAGTTTCAGGCCGTCGCACCACGCGATAGACCAAAGGGTCTCTGTCGCGGCCCGCGAGCGACTGCCAAACTTGGTTTTTGTAGTTTTTAATAAGTGTAGGGCTATTTCGGGTCCGTTTCTTGCGTACGGGGTATATTTTAGGACATTTAGGGGTGTCCTGAATATTTTAGGAGGGTTGTTATATTATGTTTATTAAATTTTTTTAATTATGTCTTTTTTTCTAGGCTTTGTATTTTATCTTTAATTAATGAAAACTTTTTATATTTTTAAGAATTTTGGTATTAAAAAATGAAAATAAAAAAATGGAAAGGGGAAGGGGGAACCACACCCCACTCTTGAGGGAAAATGGTGAGGTGGAAGGAAAAGTGATGTAGCGTCTATGTGGACTTGGGGGAAGGGAGAACCACACCCCATAGTCTTAAGCCACCAGGCCAATCTCCATGAATTCAGTTGTTTAGACAGACCTATCTACCATCTTAAGAGCATATAAGGTTGGGTTCGATTTTGTGGATCGCCTTACTACTTGACTTGCTGGTTATTGAGATGATGGTTCTTGTTTGTGTATCAAGGACATTAAATTAGGAACTTGAGTGTCACACCCCAACCAATGGCGGAAACATCGGGATGAGACGAACAAATTGCTCAAAACTTCATGACACTATGTGACAATATAATTTAAATCCAAATTTCATTCAATACTAAATTGTCATACAAAGATTCAAATAAAAAGACAACATTGTTTCAAAACAAATATAACATTAAAATGATAGATTAATCTAGGTGTGTATCTTTGTCCACCTAAATTGCATTTCTTCTCTACATCATCTCATCTATCAACAAGTAACATGTATTATCAACAAAAGTTGGCGAGTATACAAGTTTTGTTACATAGCATAATATAGAATAAAATCGTTTAACGCCTCATATCCAACATGAATCATAATATGCAAGTTTACTAGCATGCTGAAACAATGTACTATATGTCCAAACTCAAGAATCCAACACGTTAATTTTGCCTATCCCAATAGAGTAGAGGGAGGTTAATATGTTTAACTTAACAATACCCTAAGTTTCGTGGGCGGTGCGTTAATCCTATAGCGTTATAATTGTTAAGGTAGGCTAGCAAAGTTAATGAAACATATATCGACACAAAAAAAGTTTACATAACATACAAGTCTAACAAGCATCATATAGTTTCATGCTAATCATGGATAGAGTTTAAAATAGTTTCATGTGAAGTGTAATTTTGTATAACATACATGTTGCACACAAAAAGTGATAAAAAGGAAAACGGGATCGAGTATACTCATGGTTTTGCAAGCTTCCTACTTGATATCCCACGAGTGTTTGTTGGTGGATTAGAATGGAGCACCTTGTCCTTCTACACGAAGAAACATAGGTGTGTGAGTATGGGAAGTTTAACGAAAGATTAAAGATTCGGAGTTTCAATCACATGAAAATAGCATATGAGAAAGTAATCACCTAGCACACATGATACTTTTCTTGACATTATGAAACTCGAAAGAGTTTAAATATTTTCATGGAACAAAATTCCATTAGAATCGAGACAACTTATCAAGGTCTAAGATGATGTAACCTACTATCTTGACAAATAACCACTAGTTCATCATCAAGAGTTTGGTTATTTGAATATATTATATAAGTTTTATAGTTGTCATATTGTCATATAGATCAAGCATGAGTTAGGAGGATGAATCCCCCATTTAGGAACCTCTTTATAATTCATATAAGTCATGCATGAGGTAGGAAGAACAAGTCTTCCATTTAGGTACCCATTGAGTGTTCACCACTACACTTGTTGTTATAAACACTCAAGGAGGGTCATGAACATACAATAAAGAATAAGTTAACTACAAGTAGTCTAAGAAATCATCAAGTAATGTGTGGATTTTCAAGTAGGATAGCCTAAGCTAGTCCTATAATCACACAAACATCAAGCCTTAAGCTTGTTCATTACTTGTGGGTTAAACCCTAACCAAAACAGAAAGTTTATGAGGTTCACACCTCTGATTTTAAGTGTCACAACATTTTTTTTAAGCCCAACTAACCGTAGAAGTGATCATGAGCATAAGAACATAGGAATGTGTATGAGAATACTCAAGTTTAACAAAGTTCAAATTAAATCAGAAAGTTTGTATCACTTTGGAGCCTATTTTGGTGATGTTCCAGGCCTTGGTTTTCCATGGAAAACCTATGGAATCATCCTTAGATTGTTCCAAGTGATTTGGAAAAAGAATCAAAGGAAAAGACTAAGAAATGATAAAGTTATGCATACTTGAACAAGTTGTGATGAATCTGTCCAAGTTGTTGATTTCCAGCAGATTGAGAGTGATTTGAGAGTGTAATTTGAGAGTTGTAAAGTGGAAAATGTGTGGAAGGCACTTGGGTTTTATAGGGAAGTGTTTAGGTTAGAGTTTGGTGGACATTTATTACAAGAAACACAGTTAAACATCAAATAAACACAACAAAACTCGCTAATCAGCAAGGTTGATTAGCTGTTCTCAGATTCACGAGTCTCGCGGCCCGCGTAAGGTGTGAAGGGGTGGGTTACGGCTGGTGAGCCTCCCCCTTGGTGGTCCAAGTTTGATTTTAGTACAAGTAGTCCCGTAGACTTTCTTATATGCATGTTTTAAGGAGTTTTCAAGGTGTTTTAAGCATAATAAACATAATCAACGGTATTTTATTTAAACTAATCATAAACTACATATAAAACAAGTATAAATATGTATATTTGTCGAGAATAAGTGTCGAAATTGTGTAAATTGAGCATATAGATCACAAGTTTGCAAGTTTGATGCATTTTGAACAAATTGAGAACAAAGTGTCGCATGTTTAATATTTTTGAACGTATGGACATGTATGAAGTACAAAACCCGCACATTCATGCGTTGTTACTACTTGTTACACTCGTTACGCCTAGCATTGGAGATTCGGATCATAGTGTAACTATATCAAATACATTCTATTTCGCAGTATTTTCGCATATTACGCATACTTTATCGCTATAACACATCGCATCACACACACCAACGCTCACGATGACGTTGAGTGAGGACCTATTCTACCCTCCTCGATAGCCGTGATGCGTCGCAGAGTAACGCATATTCGAAACGAAACCTGGTTATTGTATCGCAACTTTGAAATATGGATATTTATACGACCCTATGTGACTAATTATACCAAATATATGAATGTGGGTATGAAAAAGTGTGACCAAACTATCGCAACGCTTAACAATCAAAACAAAACATCGAAACACAATTAGCCGGAGACCACCGATCGAGTGATCGATCGATCGGATGGCCAACCGATCGGATTGCCACCCGATCGGATTGCCACCCGATCGGATTGCCACCCGATCGAACAGCCACCCGATCGGACAGCCATCCGATCCATGGCACTCCATCACCCCTTTCTCCTCTTCACCTATAAATAGCACTTGTCACATCACATGAACAGTGATGTGACAGCTCCCACCCGACCAGCATGCTTTTGGGCTATTTCCTCTCGATTTCTCGCGATTCTTGTAAGTTTCCACCTCAAAACTTGTACTTCTATGATCTACACGCACTTCTTCATCATTTTCTCTTTTAAATCTCAACTTTTAACTGTGAAATCAATGGATTTGAGGAGTTCTAGGATGATGTCATCATGGAGTTCTTATGAACTTCAAATGTTGGCTTCATTCCACCAAGAACCACTCAGATCTGATGGATTTCCACAAGAATCAACAACATTTTCACATAGATCTACACATATTCATGGATAAAAGGATTGAAGGATGGTTTTCTAACTTTCTTTCAACTCTTTTACACTCAATGCACTCCAAACCGATAGAATCGGAGCTTGTTCTGATCTTCTACTCGTTCTTAGTGAAGCGATGGTTCAAGAACTGAGTTCTATCAAAGAGACTACTGATTTCAGGTTAAACATGAGCAACCACCTCAAACAGAGGACTGATTGGACTAGGGTGATTCCTGCCCGATCGGGTCACCTGGGTGTTGATGAGGTTCTGTTGTTTGGCACGTTGTCACACCATCTCGAGAAAACCGCAAAACTTTCAAAAACGAACGAGTGTCAAGGCGATCAGGCCTCCGGGATGGATTGCCGTCCGATCGGCTTTCACTTGGTTCCACACTTAAACTATATTTTAACTCTTCAAAAACTTTTGAACATCGAACGGATTGCCGTCCGATCGGATTGTCGTCCGATTGAACGACCATCCGACCATGTGACGTTTTAAACTTCAACACTTAAACAATTTTCAACTTGTTCAATGCATAGCTAGTTCCAAGCGGATTGCCACCCGATCGGATTGCAATCCGATCGAGTGATAAACTGCTGTGAACTTGTTCTCACTAAGTGTCCTACTAATCGGATCGTCACCCGATCGAGTCGCCTTTCGATCGATCGACACGAAGGGTAGAGATACTTCTCTGTTTTCATAATGCTACAACAAAAACTTCAAAAGGCAAACCATCATACACAAATATGTCCATACCAAACGAGGTGACAATCCAATCGAATGGCCATCAGATTGGATGACCATCCGAATGGATTGTGTCACACCCGATATTTCCACGTATTACCAGTGGGCCCGGTGGGGAGTATCGTGACGTAGTTGATATCATCATAGTCAAACAACACAATTTTAAATGCACAGCGGAAGCAAAAGATGAATCACATTACAAACCGAATATAAAGTAATATCAAAGTATTGCAAACGGACTGTAAAGGATCCATAGGCGGATCAAATAAAAAGGAAACATAGTTCATCAGACTTAAAATGCATCCAAGCTTGCAAGACTCTTATTGATGCTAAGGAGAGGCCAACCAATTTCGATTAGTACCTGCACTTAGCCTTTTTGGGAAAATACGTCAGTTTACACTGGTAAATACAATTAACTGACTCATTTTGAAAAGGTTTAGAAAAAATAAATTGATTTGAATGCACAAGTCACTAAACATTTTATAACTTGGGATAATTATTTATATATAAACTTGTAAAAGAATTACATGTTCGTTATACGTTCAGTAGCCCGGGTTGAATACCAGGTTAAAGATTAATAGACACACCACATGATATAGTCCCGCGGCGAGTTATTCTCGAAACCGGCGGTTATACCTTATTATTTATATATGCACTGTCGGGTGTACGCCTACACCCCGTGCTTAGGTCGTGGCCATTCCTTAAAATGATGCCAAGGATATCCGGGACATGGTCATTAACCCCCAAAGGCTTTAACTAAACAAAACAGATTAAACGGGTCATCTCAATAAATTAACCTTCATATGATTAACAATTCAATGCCCGACCAAGCGGTATTTTATATACCGTACCCCAAGCCCGATAAGGGAAAATAAGTTAAAAGTATTTACCTGGGCAAGTATAATTCACAAACAGCAAGTGCAAGTAGCTTTTACCGGGTCTCCTAATCTGGAACAAAGGTTTTTAATAACCTATTAGATTCCTAACGGGTCTTTAATTAAGCCTAAACTTAGACCGGTTAGTTTTAAAGGAAGATACGGTTCAAACGCACGATTAAGCAAAGACCGGAATAGAATGTGATTTAGACCCGACAAGTTTGGAGACTTGTATAATATGGGTAAACTAAACACATTCTGGATTTTTTAGACAAAAATGATAAGGTTTGACCCGTTTCTGTCAATTTATGCAAACTAGTTACATAAACCGAACGTGAAAAAATGCATAACGGGTAACCCTTAGAGTTATATACAGGTTTCCTAAGTTAATATGCCTTAAATATGTTGTGACATCAGTAAGATATCTTCTATTATGCCCAAAACGAATTTTAACTCAAATTATGCCCCGTAGGGGTATTTTGGTCATTTAAAAGGTTATAAAAGAGATTTAATATAAATATGAGTTTTAGGTCTGATATAATCAGTAAATATGCTTAATTTAATAGGTTATATCAGTAGGGTATTACATATATGTGAAATTCACAATTTATAACCAAACTATGAACCGAAGGGGCATTTTGGTAATTTCACGTAAGGTTTAAAGGCCAAATCTGGAAATCTAAGTTTACAAATTTTGCTTACTGTTAAAGTATAATAATTTACTTAAAATATCAGTAGGTATCAAGTCTTATATATTTAAAATAGTTTTAATACATATTATGCGCTTAAACCACGTAAAAAGACGGTTTTAAGCGATTTCCGGGTTTTATATGAAAAGCTGATATTTTTATTATTCCAGAAGGCTTAAAATATTTTATTTATCGTATTAGATTAGTAGAAAAACGTTTGGTATCAAAAAGATTTGTAAAACTCATTTTATAAGTCAAAAGGGCAAAACCGACAATTACCGAATTAAAGCTAGAACCCTATGTTATGCTCAGCCTAAAAATAAATAAAAATCTTCAAAAATCCCAAAATATTATTTTATATCAGTAGGTAAAAATTTTGGTATAAAAAATTGGGTTTAGATAGGCTTTATGCTAATTACGCCGTTTTAATTAATAAAAAGCTTTTCATTTACGCTAATGAGCATAAATTCCAATCTAGACCTCAAACTGATGTCAAATTTTAGGGACAAGTTTATAAATCAGTAATAAAGGTCTCTATTCTTTTACATTTTCAAAAATCACATTTTATGGTCATATGGGCATAATAGTCAACATCTGAGCATTTAACGGAAACATGCATATGAATCGGATAATTAATGAACCAAGTTGTATAATCACAGAGGATTATACTAACATGTAACCTGGTCCAAATAAAGCTCTAAGGCATTTCTAAAACATGCTACATTGGGTCAGAACTGAAAGTCAAAGCAAAAGTCAAATTATGCGACTTTCGGTTCCGAACCGAGCCTAAACTAAAAATCGTCGGGTTGAACATGTTTAGACATGTTCTTACATATATTACCAAGTTATATTGGTGATAAAATAGGTTGCATTGTATCTACATTGTTAATTATGTGTTTAAGCGAAAATTGGCTTGCTGTTGACTTTTTATAATCAAGTTTGACCCGACAATTGACCTAGTTAGAGTGGGAATCAGAGGGTGCCCTTTTAAGGGTTTATTACCCACATAATTAACAACTCAAAGCTACTCCTAATCCAAGAATTTACTGGACCATTAGTGATTAATCACTAAGTCAAACCTTAATTACGATAAGTTTGACTTATGGTCATTAAGCTAATTAAAACTGAAATGAAGAGGTTAAGGACACTTACAAAGGTCCTAAGTATGATTTGGAACTTTAAGGAAGTTTAAGAGAAGACCAGAGAGCTCCAGAGAAATTTTGAACTGATTTGAAATGAGCAAGTCCCAAGTTTGCAACTTCAAGCTCTTATATAGTGAGCTAAATGCAACAAGATCATCACACCCAAGTCTATGGAAGTTCCCTGATCAACCCAAGTGTCCCTATGCATGCAAAACTATTGGCCATGCTCCAGTATTTTGAAAACCAGCTCTTTAAGGCGGTGCAACCGGTTATTACAGGCAACTGCCATTTTCTGCTGCGAGCGACCTCCTTACGGACCGTAAGCAGTATGCCTTGCGGTCTGTAAGAACATCTTACGGACCGTAAGCCCAAGGTTTGCGGTCCGTAACCGACCTTGATCTGAGATGCCCAGTTACAACCTTGCGGACCGTAAGCCCTTGGCTTTGCGGTCCGTATCCGCTTTTTATTTATTTTCGCCCAACTCCGCCACCTTACGGACCGTAAGGTGGTCTTCTTGCGGTCCGTAAGCCCTCATCAGAAGACAAAACTTTGTAATCTCTTGGGCTTTGACCATGCATTCTTTACAACTTTGAATCTTATGCCTTAATTAGCAGGAGGGGACCATGAAACAGACTTTTGCATGCTCTTGAAAGTGTTGCCATGCACTTACACATCCTTGGACATTATTGATGAATGCTTTTGAAGGAATTTGTCGTATGAAACATAGGATCCATTTCTTATGCCAATTTGAATTATACATTATCAAAATAATCGGACTTGAATATATCAGATGTTTATAATACAGATTAGGGTCTTGGGATTTATAACGAGGTCGCTCAGAGGTATTAATTTAACATGTCGACACTTTTAAATCCTGCCATACATCTTTAACTTGATCCGAGTTTATGACATGTTCGCCTTACGTGACACGTGTCTTAATTTTATTGGGCATGATTTTTACGAGGTGTTACATCCTCACCCCCATAAAAGAAATCTCGTCCTCGAGATTTACTGAAATAAATACGGGTACTTTTCTTTCATTGTGGACTCTACCTCCCACGTGTACTCAGGACCTCTACGGGCATCCCATTTAACCTTTACAATTGGTACATGCTTCCTTTGAAGCTTCTTAACCTGTCGATCCTCGATCGACAAAGGTTTTTCAACAAATTTCAAGCTCTCATCAATATGAACATCTTTATGTGACATGACTAGCGATTCATCAGCTAGACATTTCTTCAGATTGCAGATGTGGAATACATTATGAATACCACTGAGCTCTTAAGGCAAGTTTAACTTGTAAGCCACTGATTCGACACATTCGATGATCTCGAATGGTCCTATGTACCTTGGGCTTAATTTGCCTTTCTTACCAAAACGCATCACTCCCTTCCAGGGTGATACTTTAAGCAACACTTTGTCACCAACCTCAAACTTTAGAGGTTTACGCCTTAAGTCTGCGTAGCTTTTCTGCCTATCTCTGGTAGCTTTGAGACGATCTCTTATCTGCACAATCTTGTCTGTCGTCTCCAGGACTATATCAGGTCCTGTTAGTTGGACATCTCCAACTTCTGCACAACAAACGGGCGTTCTACATTTCCTTCCTTACAAAGCTTCAAATGGTGCAGCTTGAATACTGGAATGATAACTATTATTGTATGAAAATTCGATTAAGGGAAGATGATCATCCCAACTTCCTCCTAAGTCAATAACACAGGCTCGTAGCATATCCTCAAGTGTCTGTATAGTACGTTCACTTTGACCATCTGTTTAAAGATGATATGCTGTGCTGAAGTTTAACCGAGTACCCAGGGATTGTTGAAAACTTTTCCAGAAATGCGATGTATACCTTGTATCCCTATCAGAAATGATAGACACTGGCACCCCGTGGAGAGATACAATCTCGTCCACGTACAGCTGAGCTAACTTATCTGAGCTGTGTGTTTCCTTAATAGGTAGGAAGTGGGCTGACTTAGTCAGTCTATCCACTATCACCCAAATAGTATCATTCCCTTTCTTTGTCTTTGGTAACTTGGTGATAAAATCCATTGTCACCATTTCCCACTTCCAGGTGGGAAGTTCAGGCTGTTGCAGCAAACCTGACGGCTTTTGGTGTTCAGCTTTAACTTTCGCGCACGTCAAACATTTGGCTACATAGGTAGCTATAGACTTCTTTAAGCCTATCCACCATAAATTTGCCTTCAGATCCTGGTACATCTTATCAGCTCCAGGATGAACGGAGTACTTAGAACTGTGGGCTTCCTGGAGGATCACATCCCTAAGTCCTCCATAACTTGGAACCCATATTCGTCCATTTAATCTTAGGATTCCATCCTTGCCATAAGATAACTGCTCAGCAGTTACTCCCAACTTTTCGTTTGGATAATTAGCTTCTAATACAGCTTCCTTCTGAGCGGCTAACAATCTTTCATTTAAGCTATTCCTTAATTAAATGCTCTTGGCATTGATTCTTATAGGCTTCACCCTTTCCTTTCCACTTAAGGCATCGGCAACCACATTTGCCTTTCCTGGATGGTATCGTATTTCACAGTCATAATCATTCAAAGTTTCCATCCATCGCCGCTGCCTCATGTTCAAATCCTTCTGATTGAACAGATGTTGAAGGCTTTTATGATCAGAATAGATCACGCACTTGGTACCATACAAGTAATGCCTCCATAGTTTTAGTGCAAATACAATGGCACCCAACTCCAAGTCGTGGGTGGTGTAATTCTTCTCGTGCACCTTCAACTGTCGAGAAGCGTAGGCAATAACCTTGCCTTTCTGCATGAGTACACATCCCATACCAGTGTGTGATGCGTCGCAGTAAACCACAAATTCTTCTATCCCATTAGGTAATGTTAATACAGGTGCATTGCTCAACTTCTGCTTAAGAATGTCAAAAGACTCTTGCTGCTTAAGACCCCAATCAAACTTGATATTCTTCCGGGTTAGTGAGGTTAGGGGTGCAGCAATCCTTGAGAATTTTTCAATAAATCGCCTATAGTATCCTGCCAAACCCAGAAAGCTACGAATTTCCGTGGGCGTCTTTGGCTCTTGCCAATTCATGACAGCTTCAACCTTAGCGGGATCCACCTGGATACCACGCTTACTAACCACGTGTCCAAGAAACTGGACTTCACGAAGCCAAAATTCACACTTGGAAAACTTGGCATAGAGTCCCTCTTGTTGAACCAGTGAAAGGATACAACGAAGATGCTTCTCATGATCGGTCTGATTTTTCGAATAAATAAGAATGTCCCCGATGAAGACGATGACAAATTTATCCAAGTAGGGCTTGCATACGCGATTCATGAGATCCATGAACACTGCTGGTGCATTAGTGAGCCCAAAAGGCATCACTAGGAACTCGTAGTGACCATAGCGAGTCCTAAATGCAGTCTTGTGCACATCTTCATCTCTAACCTTCAACTGATGGTAACCTGACCTTAGATCGATCTTGGAGAAATAACTCGCCCCTTGGATTTGATCGAACAGATCGTCAATCCTGGGCAATGGATATCTATTCTTGATAGTGACTTTGTTGAGTTCGCGATAATCGATGCATAGACGCATCGATCCATCCTTCTTCTTCACAAACAGGAATGGTGCTCCCCAAGGAGACGAACTAGGTCTAATAAAACCTTTTGCCAACAAATTATCTAACTGAGTGTAAGACCCTTGCTATTATTTAACAGTTTTCGTATGGTTTACGAAAATAAATATGTAATTATGGATACACATATATTGAAAAATACGGGTTTATTAAAACTTTTACAATTTAAGAACAATACAACGTAATGTAATTGAGTTCGCCGTTTAAAAATAACGACGAAACTATGTGCGGAAGCTTGTAACTGCATAGTGTTCGGTTCACTTCATTGCTTGATCGACATCCGGATGGTAGCTACATTCACCTAACATCAAAAACCAACTTAAAGGTTAGTTTTGATAACTTAAAAACAAGTATAAACAAGTTCCATAACTTTTTATGTACAAGACCGTTTTGCGTAATTTTTTTTTCCACGCATCCGTAATTAAATTACGAATCCGTTTATCACCTCGGTTTGCATAAAAATCTGATTTATAAGCAAACTACTTAAAAATCCTTTGTGTGATTATTTGACCCGTTACTTTTAACATCATGCTACAAGTTTATTAACAATATTCATTGCTTATCGTTTTTACCCATTCCGGGCTTGCCAAAAATTAGCATTTTTGCTTCCATTACAAGGTTTGTATTCGTGTTTACATTCACCGGTTTATTTTGAAATTTTCCAACACTTAGCCAATCTTAATCACTTGCTTTATTTTGACCCGTTTAACGGTTTTTTTTGCATTTAAGCATCACTTTCACTCATCTCTTTTCGTACTTCACATTTTTACATTTAAGATGTCTACTTATGTTTCACCACAACTATTTTTGTGGTGAATTAATACAATAAACCGATTATCCCGAGTATTACTTTTCGGTTAGTCATTTTACTAAAAAGACCTTTTCTTAGGCATTTGACCCACGAAAGTTTATGCCTATATTCTTATACGTATCAAAAGGGTTACATAATCAAAATACAAGTTCCTAAACAACCTCTAGGGTTCGTTTGCCCGGTTTACCCAACGAGGGCTTTTTGGTCAATTTTAATCCTTCATTTTACAATGGACTTTCGCTAATTAATTGACCAAGAATCGTATGTTTAACTAAAAGCTTGTTTATTCGTACCTGGCTCGGGTCAACATATAAACTCATTTTATACCTTGCTTTTATTAGCCGCTACTTTATAGCGACGCAATTATCCACTTCCGGTTCACTCCTGTGAACATACGACTTAACAACCAACGTTAGTCAATATTGTCAAATGATGTTATCACCACCATTTGACCCGTTTGGCCTATATGACAAAACATTTGAATTTGTTTCAAAGCATGGTTTTTAACTACCCACTTCGGATTTTACCACAAAATTTCCTTTTTCTTACATATTTAACCCATTTCGGCTTAAGCCGTGGGTATCCATTTAATCTCAACTTACATTTAGTCATCACGTGACTAAATTACCCTTTTTACCCATTTTTCCCATTTCTAGTTACGCTATTAGGTAACTTTAAGAAAACTTATAAATTCTTAGTCAATTCATGACTAAATTACCATTTTGCCTCTTTTTACCATTAGCCATGGTTTTGATCGTTTTTATTTGTTCCGACTCCTTTCGGTTCATGTCGGAACCCATTTTTTTTAAACATAATCCATTGTCATATTTATCACCTATAAAATAAACACGTACACTTAAATTAGGTGTAAGCTTTACTTACCTTGCATCCTTGCGAGCTTCATACTTGAACTTGTACCTGTACCCATTTGACCCGTTCATTTCCAAGCTCCTGCCTAGCTTGTCAGAGTCAAACTACCATATCATATCCACAAGATGATTAGATTAGTCAACCATTAACATGACCATCACACCTTATGGATTCACACACTTATTCATCAAAGTATGCTATTTATTCAACAACTATTTTTTTTCCATAATTATTTCCATTCACTAACCGTTTGACCCGTTAGTCAAGTTACTTATACAAACTAGTTAGTAAGTGATTTTGAACACTTTAAGCATGTCATATAAAGTGTTATTTGTTCCTAACAATAAATACTTCATGACTAAACAAGTATACGCAATCATATGTCTTTTTCTGGATTAATAATAACATTATTAATGTGCAGCGATTTTCTATTCAGCTGCTGTAATCGACCATTATGACCCATTTAAAATCCGAACTAGATTAACATGTTCAAAGATGGATCGTAGAAAACTTCAATACCTTCGCAAGCATATAAGGTACACCTTCTAACGAATTTTCTTTGATTTTATATGATTTTTATAAAATCAGCACAGCAACTATATTTTCATTTTTCAAACAGCTTTCAAGGTTTTGAACAGCGGTTTAATTCATTCTTTTGGCCTATTTAACAACCACATTTGTTTCTTATGATTCAAAACAGTAAAAATTTACTTCATAAGCTTTCCGAAAAGGTATAGAACACCCAAATCGGATAAACGGTTGATTTTATATGATTTTTTTAAGATTAGTCGAAATCCATATAAAAAGCTGCGGAAATCATGTTTAGGATCATTTTAAATTCGAACCAAACCATAAAATGCAACCCATTTCAATGGCTAAAACCCTTATTAAACTCTTGGTAATGGTTAGAAACCTATAACACAGTGATTGTAGGCTAAGAGATGTCAAAAACATCATCTATTTCAAGAAGTCATCATATGAATCCTAATTTTTATCATCTTTGTCAATTTAAGAACTAGAACTAAAATTAACATATATTCAAGTCCTATTTGGTGATTCTCATACACCATCATGTTTAATTTCATACAAATCAAAGATTTGTCATAAACCCACTACTCATGAAATCATCAAATCAAGCTCTACATACAAGCTAGTAGACAACACGATTCACTTGGGCATTTTAACGAACACCTTACGGGCATGATTTTACATACTTACTAACTAGTTCATAACTAGTTATTTTTTTACCAAGGTTTACACCACAAATCAAACCTCTATGTCTAGTGTTCATGAACTACACCTCATATTTTCAGAAATCAGTTTCTATGCATCAATTTACACTAGATTAGCATTCTACATCCTAGTGTTCATCATTTTCTCACAAAACCCATGAATCACCTTCAATGTGTTCATGAACTTTTTCAGAATTTAGCCATGATTTCACATGTTATTGTCTAGGTTTTACTCCTAGACACCATATCAACCCTAATCTACTCAAATAACAAACATGCAACATAAATTTTCAGATTTCCCAATTTCATGAGAATTTCTAACAGATAATTAACACCAAATTTTACATACCTTGTAACCCCCTTGTGATGAGGATCACTAATCTATGCTCAATTTTCGATTTGAACTTGGTTTGATCTTTCAATTTTGTTGATTTGTTGAAGTTAGGGTTTGAGCTCCCATGGAGCTTTCCCCTGGTCGCATACGTATGTGTGTGTGTTGATTTCTAATTTTTTTTTTATATAAGTGTTTTAATAAAACACTTTTCTAGTTGCCCATGTTTAGTCCCTCAAGTTTAGAGATTCATAATGAAACTATAATTCATAGTTTATTATTTAATTACCCATTACTAACTAGGTTAATTTTACCTAGTTAACTTGGTGGGTTCCGGGAGCTAAAAACCCGTTTTATTTTAAGTCCCGTTGACTCGGGTTCTTATAAACTCAATTTCTTAATTCTTTGATTCACTTGTATTTAAATTATTAGGATTTCTTATTAAATCCAAATATTTACCGGGTTAACTTTTACTACTAACGGTACGTTACCCGTCTTTTAGTATTAACGGGGTTTAATTACCAAACCCGTTTTCGGGGTGTTACAAGTCTACCCCCCTTAAAGAGGTTTCGTCCTCGAAACCTGTTCTTACAAAATTCATTGAGTTTAAACTCAATGTATTCTATCCGAGAAATTACTTATACTTTTTAACCAATCGTTAGTATTACCCGAAAGTTTGGTAACATCTTTTTGGTTGCTAATTGTCTACATATCTCGTACGACATAGTGTAACTTCGAAATAACGTAATCTCGTTATTTCCACTAGTTTAGTTAACTTAGTGATATCCATCGCTTTCATATACTATCGAATTCCTTATGAATCCGTTACTTTGACCCGTTTAAAGGTCTTTAGTGAAATCTTTCACTTTTAGCAACAATTTCTTTTGTTTTCAATTTCGTTTATTTGGTTCAGTTATACCGAATCCACCGCTTACAAGCAACCAATTTACTTAAATGACCTTAACCGGTCTCACTAACTAGACTTATTAGTCCAGTTGCCCTTTTTTTTTACCGCTCGCTTGGTTATAATGTGATTCCACTTCACATTGCATTTCTTGACCGTGATCGTGTCACGTCATGTTTAATTTATATCCACCTTTCATTTTTTTTTCTTTTTTTTCGAAAATACCTCTTTTTCAAATATATCGTCTTGCACCTATCGATGTTAAGACCCATACTCTTTGATATTTGTTATTTTCAAATTCGTCTTATAGTATTCATATTTGTTAAAACGTTGTTTCTTACTAAAACTAAATTTTAGTTTAACGTTTTTCCTTTTAACCATGTCAATTACTCATATTAAGGAAATTGACAACCCATAATTTATTCTTTTCCATTCTTATTTTTCGCGGGGAATCATAACTAGTTCCCTTGCTTTACACTATTGACCCGTAGGTTCTTTCACTTAGCCTCTTAGGCTATTTCTTTAAAAAAAAAATTTCACCTTTTAAGGTGAGACATTAACAACTCGTTTCCTTCTCTTTATAACCCGAGGGTCTTTTTTTTTTATCAAAATTTATGTTTGCGAAAATTCTTGTCATCTTTTAGTCATGACTCATATTCCGAGTCTTTTGACTTTCTATTTCGCGTTCCTGTTTCTCAGTCTATGCATGCGTTTAAATCCTTACCCACCAACCGGGTGTTTTACCGAAGTCGTTATTATTGCAATCCTTACGGAACGCATTATGACTTCGTTTTACTTTATTTGATCATATTAGCGAATCCCATCGCTTTTATTTTTATATTCCTACTTGTCCTCAAGTTTGACGTTTTACAAAAACGGCCCGTTAAGGGACATATTTGCATTTTCCGGGTTCGAGTGTAAGTACACTCCCTCCCAATACTTGTCTAAATCATTTTACATGTTTGCGTTTTCTGGGTTCGAGTGTAAGTACACTCCCTCCCAATACTTGTCTAAATCATTTTACATGCTTGCGTTTTCTGGGTTCGAGTGTAAGTACACTCCCTCCCAATACTTGTCTAAATCATTTTACATGCTTGCGTTTTCTGGGTTCGAGTGTAAGTACACTCCCTCCCAATACTTGTCTAAATCATTTTACATGTTTCTTTATCCCTTCACTCGGGCTCATTATCCTAATGTAACACACTTCCGTCACTCGGTTGTGCGTTTACATTATTATCAAATATTTTGCTTATCTGATTCATTTGGGTACTTTTTAATTAGTCCCATTCACCCCGCCCTTACTACATCGGATGTAAACGTGTCCGCCATAAGAAGTTCATGGTATCATATGCCACTACTTACTTGGCCAGAGTAAGCGATTAACACATGACACACATGACCATTTTATAGTTTTCACATCACGGCCTATGTAAGTAATACCTCTACTTATTTTTCTTGGAAACAATATCCTGGATAGGTATTCTATTCAGGTTTTTCCCAAGTTTTCTATCTACATTTGCAACTTTCAATCTCTATGTATTTGTTGCATATTACTCTTCACGTAATAATTTAAAATGTGCACCTGTAAATGCTTGCCCTAACGGGCTTTTTATGTCGTTAACCTTGTTCGCGATCGTCCCGCGATTACGCTCCTTGATGAGTATGCTTTGCTTGTCATACCTCGGACCGTTCCACCGTCATATCCGCAATTTGTTAAACTCTCGCTATCTTCAGATGCGAGTGTCCTTCAATTAAAACATTTACAAGAATTAGTAACATCAACTTCAATAATCACCCGTATTATAATACAAGGCTTTTCTACTATATGCGTCAACGCGTGCAATTTCGTCAATTATATTTATCATTTAATTGAGGTACCGTGTATCACACGATAGCCCTATTTGTTGTTTACAACACTTTAACATGCTAAACCAATAATATACATGTACTTACCGGATTTGCGATCAAGCCTCGAACCGAACACACTTTATTCTTTAACCATGAGCTCTGATACCAACTTGTAAGACCCTTGCTATTATTTAACAGTTTTCGTATGGTTTACGAAAATAAATATGTAATTATGGATACACATATATTGAAAAATACGGGTTTATTAAAACTTTTACAATTTAAGAACAATACAACGTAATGTAATTGAGTTCGCCGTTTAAAAATAACGACGAAACTATGTGCGGAAGCTTGTAACTGCATAGTGTTCGGTTCACTTCATTGCTTGATCGACATCCGGATGGTAGCTACATTCACCTAACATCAAAAACCAACTTAAAGGTTAGTTTTGATAACTTAAAAACAAGTATAAACAAGTTCCATAACTTTTTATCTACAAGACCGTTTTGCGTAATTTTTTTTTCCACGCATCCGTAATTAAATTACGAATCCGTTTATCACCTCGGTTTGCATAAAAATCTGATTTATAAGCAAACTACTTAAAAATCCTTTGTGTGATTATTTGACCCGTTACTTTTAACATCATGCTACAAGTTTATTAACAATATTCATTGCTTATCGTTTTTACCCATTCCGGGCTTGCCAAAAATTAGCATTTTTGCTTCCATTACAAGGTTTGTATTCGTGTTTACATTCACCGGTTTATTTTGAAATTTTCCAACACTTAGCCAATCTTAATCACTTGCTTTATTTTGACCCGTTTAACGGTTTTTTTTGCATTTAAGCATCACTTTCACTCATCTCTTTTCGTACTTCACATTTTTACATTTAAGATGTCTACTTATGTTTCACCACAACTATTTTTGTGGTGAATTAATACAATAAACCGATTATCCCGAGTATTACTTTTCGGTTAGTCATTTTACTAAAAAGACCTTTTCTTAGGCATTTGACGCACGAAAGTTTATGCCTATATTCTTATACGTATCAAAAGGGTTACATAATCATAATACAAGTTCCTAAACAACCTCTAGGGTTCGTTTGCCCGGTTTACCCAACGAGGGCTTTTTGGTCAATTTTAATCCTTCATTTTACAATGAAGGACTTTCGCTAATTAATTGACCAAGAATCGTATGTTTAACTAAAAGCTTGTTTATTCGTACCTGGCTCGGGTCAACATATAAACTCATTTTATACCTTGCTTTTATTAGCCGCTACTTTATAGCGACGCAATTATCCACTTCCGGTTCACTCCTGTGAACATACGACTTAACAACCAACGTTAGTCAATATTGTCAAATGGTGTTATCACCACCATTTGACCCGTTTGGCCTATATGACAAAACATTTGAATTTGTTTCAAAGCATGGTTTTTAACTACCCACTTCGGATTTTACCACAAAATTTCCTTTTTCTTACATATTTAACCCATTTCGGCTTAAGCCGTGGGTATCCATTTAATCTCAACTTACATTTAGTCATCACGTGACTAAATTACCCTTTTTACCCATTTTTCCCATTTCTAGTTACGCTATTAGGTAACTTTAAGAAAACTTATAAATTCTTAGTCAATTCATGACTAAATTACCATTTTGCCTCTTTTTACCATTAGCCATGGTTTTGATCGTTTTTATTTGTTCCGACTCCTTTCGGTTCATGTCGGAACCCATTTTTTTTAAACATAATCCATTGTCATATTTATCACCTATAAAATAAACACGTACACTTAAATTGGGTGTAAGCTTTACTTACCTTGCATCCTTGCGAGCTTCATACTTGAACTTGTACCTGTACCCATTTGACCCGTTCATTTCCAAGCTCCTGCCTAGCTTGTCAGAGTCAAACTACCATATCATATCCACAAGATGATTAGATTAGTCAACCATTAACATGACCATCACACCTTATGGATTCACACACTTATTCATCAAAGTATGCTATTTATTCAACAACTATTTTTTTTTCCATAATTATTTCCATTCACTAACCGTTTGACCCGTTAGTCAAGTTACTTATACAAACTAGTTAGTAAGTGATTTTGAACACTTTAAGCATGTCATATAAAGTGTTATTTGTTCCTAACAATAAATACTTCATGACTAAACAAGTATACGCAATCATATGTCTTTTTCTGGATTAATAATAACATTATTAATGTGCAGCGATTTTCTATTCAGCTGCTGTAATCGACCATTATGACCCATTTAAAATCCGAACTAGATTAACATGTTCAAAGATGGATCGTAGAAAACTTCAATACCTTCGCAAGCATATAAGGTACACCTTCTAACGAATTTTCTATGATTTTTATAAAATCAGCACAGCAACTATATTTTCATTTTTCAAACAGCTTTCAAGGTTTTGAACAGCGGTTTAATTCATTCTTTTGGCCTATTTAACAACCACATTTGTTTCTTATGATTCAAAACAGTAAAAATTTACTTCATAAGCTTTCCGAAAAGGTATAGAACACCCAAATCGGATAAACGGTTGATTTTATATGATTTTTTTAAGATTAGTCGAAATCCATATAAAAAGCTGCGGAAATCATGTTTAGGATCATTTTAAATTCGAACCAAACCATAAAATGCAACCCATTTCAATGGCTAAAACCCTTATTAAACTCTTGGTAATGGTTAGAAACCTATAACACAGTGATTGTAGGCTAAGAGATGTCAAAAACATCATCTATTTCAAGAAGTCATCATATGAATCCTAATTTTTATCATCTTTGTCAATTTAAGAACTAGAACTAAAATTAACATATATTCAAGTCCTATTTGGTGATTCTCATACACCATCATGTTTAATTTCATACAAATCAAAGATTTGTCATAAACCCACTACTCATGAAATCATCAAATCAAGCTCTACATACAAACTAGTAGACAACACGATTCACTTGGGCATTTTAACGAACACCTTACGGGCATGATTTTATATACTTACTAACTAGTTCATAACTAGTTATTTTTTTACCAAGGTTTACACCACAAATCAAACCTCTATGTCTAGTGTTCATGAACTACACCTCATATTTTCAGAAATCAGTTTCTATGCATCAATTTACACTAGATTAGCATTCTACATCCTAGTGTTCATCATTTTCTCACAAAACCCATGAATCACCTTCAATGTGTTCATGAACTTTTTCAGAATTTAGCCATGATTTCACATGTTATTGTCTAGGTTTTACTCCTAAACACCATATCAACCCTAATCTACTCAAATAACAAACATGCAACATAAATTTTCAGATTTCCCAATTTCATGAGAATTTCTAACAGATAATTAACACCAAATTTTACATACCTTGTAACCCCCTTGTGATGAGGATCACTAATCTATGCTCAATTTTCGATTTGAACTTGGTTTGATCTTTCAATTTTGTTGATTTGTTGAAGTTAGGGTTTGAGCTCCCATGGAGCTTTCCCCTGGTCGCATACGTATGTGTGTGTGTTGATTTCTAATTTTTTTTTTATATAAGTGTTTTAATAAAACACTTTTCTAGTTGCCCATGTTTAGTCCCTCAAGTTTAGAGATTCATAATGAAACTATAATTCATAGTTTATTATTTAATTACCCATTACTAACTAGGTTAATTTTACCTAGTTAACTTGGTGGGTTCCGGGAGCTAAAAACCCGTTTTATTTTAAGTCCCGTTGACTCGGGTTCTTATAAACTCAATTTCTTAATTCTTTGATTCACTTGTATTTAAATTATTAGGATTTCTTATTAAATCCAAATATTTACCGGGTTAACTTTTACTACTAAGGGTACGTTACCCGTCTTTTAGTATTAACGGGGTTTAATTACCAAACCCGTTTTCGGGGTGTTACACTGAGTCCTTAACTCTTTCATCTCTGTTGGTGCTAACCTGTAAGGTGCCCTTGCAACAGGTGCTGCTCCTGGAATAATGTCAATTCTAAATTCTACTTGCCTATCTGGTGGTAAACCAGGTAGTTCTTCAGGGAATACTTTGGGATATTCAGAAATGACGGGGATGTCTTCAATCTTAGGCTTCGGCTCATCAATAGTCACTTGTGCCATGTAGATGACACAACCCTTCTTCATACACCTTGATGCCTTAAGCATAGACACTTGCTTAGGCAATCCATACTGAGTATCTCCCTGTATGGTAAGTGGCTCACCATAAGGAGTCTTGATCACTACTTGCTTCTTGTCACACATAATCTGAGCTTGGTTATGGGATAACCAATCCATGCCTATTACTATGTCGAAACCAGCTAACTTCAAAGGAAGTAAGGACAAAGGAAAAGAGTGGTTCCTAATGGATATGAAACATCCATCTAATACAGTTGATGCGGTTTCTATGGTGCCATCGGCTAATTCGACCTCATATTTTATGCTTAGGGTTCTAACAGGTAGATTTAACAACTTACAAAACTTATCATCAACAAATGACTTATCTGCTCCAGAATCAAATAACACCCTTGCATAAACATCATTTATAAGGAAGGTACCTGTTATCACATTGTTGTTTTGGATTGCCTCTTGCGCGTTCATCTGGAAGACCCTAGCATTGGTCTTTTTCCCATCCTTAGCCTTCTTAGCAAACTTTGGGCAGTTGGACTTGATATGCCCCTTTTCATTGCAGTTATAGCACGTCACATCCTTGATTTTCTTACAGTCCAATGTCTTGTGCTCAGAAGATTTACAAATCCCACAAGCTCTCGGCTGTGACTGGGATTTTGATTCATATCTGCACCTCCCGAAATGGTGCTTCTTACAGATTTTACACTTGGGCTTATCACCCGACTGTTGACCATCCTTCTTAGATCCAGAACTCTTTTTGTGGTCATTGTTTCCCTTATGCTTCTTGTCTGACCGTCATGAGTTGTCATCCTCACGCTTTCTCTTCTCAGCATCGGTGTTTCTGAGTGATCTTTTCCTGACCGCGTCCAAAGTAAGAGACAATGATATATCAGCTGCAGACCTAAAAGTAGCTGGTCTGGAGGCCTTCACACTGGCCTTGATTTCTGGGGCCAAACCCCCAATGAAACGAGCTATCCTCTTGGGTTCCAGAGTCACCAGATACGGAACCAGTCTTGACATAGTGTTGAAGCTCGTAAGGTAGGCTTGACAATCTAGGTTTTTCATAACCAAAGACAAGAAATCAGATTCAATCTTTTCAACCTCATGCTGAGGGTAGTAGTTTTCCTTAATCAACGCCACAAACTGATTCCAAGAAAAATTGTACAATGGGATCTTCCCAGTAGCTTGAATCAAAGACCTCCACCACGCTAGTGCCTCGCCTTTGAATGAATGAGATATAAACTTTACCATATCCTTATCAGCGCAACCACTGATATCTACCACAGTGTCCATCTCGTCCAACCATGACATGCAATTAACTGCTCCTTTCTCCCCGGTGAAATCCCTGGGTTTGCAGGAGACAAAGTATTTATAGGTGCAACCTTTAGCACGTGGTTCTTGATTTAACACAACTCTCTTAGATGGAACACTCCTCTGATTTGATGAGTGATGAGAATCACTTTTGTGAGCGGTATGAGTTCTAGAGGGTGGTTTAGAGTGTGGTACTGACTGAGTCCTGGCCTGAGTACCACTGGATTCTTTGAACTGTCTATCCAGAGCTCGCGTAATAGCATTATCTATCAAGGCCTGTAATTCTGCTCCTGCTATGTTGACTCTGGAGGTGGCATGATTATCTCTGGGTGGCTGTTGACTTCATCAGACCCAACCATGTAGCTTGATTGCTACATAAGATAAATGATTTTAATTTACTCAGAGGTCTATAACAGTTTTATCATTCTAGATGATTTATAAATCATGGTATTTAAGAAACCACTTTGACTAATTTGTTAGGCATATATTTATTCAGGATTTTTCATTATATTAATCCTTAGTTATAATTAAAATATATTAATGGCAAAAAGGCCGAATCACAAGGACAGTTTTAAATTTTTAATCATGATATTATAGGATCAAGGTATTGAGGTTTTAATTATAATTCATTACCTCTTCTTAACAGGGGGTCGAAGACCACGACTGTCTTTTGTCTTATATGACAATGAATATAGCCCGTAGGCATTACATCCCTATTGGATGTTTAATATAATAAAAGAAATTGGAAGAATCCAATGTAAGGATGACTTATGCAATTTTCATCGAATCACATTTTGCCAGGAGTGTTAACATGTTTTCAGATGTTAACAAGGTTTTGAATCTTTTGAATATGTTTTTCCGTCTTGGCCATATCTAGAATGACATGTGGCTAGGTTTTACCTTTAAGATTCTTATTATTTTATTATAATGGTAGGTCTTATAAAAGGAATGTTATTTTTCATTTATTTTACATATTATATTTATGCATATAATTTAACAAAAATGAAAATTTAAATTTAACCATTCCACTACAAAAATTAAACAAGTACAAGTTTGCCCTTAACGGGACTTCTACATGAAATAACATACCCACGCAGGGGCGAAACAACCTTACATACCCACGCAGGGGTTAAACAGAAAAACATGCCCACGCAGGGGTGGAATACTGAAAGACATGCCCACGCAGGGGCTGAATACAGAAACAAATGTCCACGCAGGGACTTGATTAAAACACTAAAAACAAACAAATAAAAAAAAAGGATTTAATGATCCTTTTTTCTCTTTCCCTTGATTAAGCTCGCCAGACCCTTGAAAATTCCTCGGTTTTGCCTATGCCCTTCCCGAACCTCCTGCTGCACCTGACTCAACCTTTGAAGAATCTCCTGATGCTGCGGAGGCGATATCACTGGCGGCTGCGGGGGCTGCTTAAACAGCGGAGGTTGAGGAGGTGGCAGTTGTTGATACCCATAGGGTGGGTATCCATAGGGTGGATATCCAGTTTGATATGGGACTCCAAAGGTTCCCTCTGGATGAAGAGCATGGTAGTTTGCTGCCGCTACCAGGTATGGGTCAGCCTCAGCGTAGTTGTAGTTGGTGTGGGCCATCTACTCAAAAGGGTTGTACGCCACTGAACCGGCATATGTAGGAATTGGGTTGTTAAAACCCACGGGTGGTGGTGCGACCGGCGCAGACTGCACCTCAGAAACAGGGTTTGAAGGCCCACCCATTTGTGGGTCTTCGTATAGTGGCGGATAATGGCTGCCACTAGATGGTTGAGGGGTGCTGATGCGGACACCCCCTCGCACGGACATCCGTGAGGTTGATCTCCTACTCCTCGGTGGCTCCGGAGGCTGTTGCTGCACTGGTGGTGGTGGCGGAGTTACCGCTACAAAACGGGAATCCAAGGAGGGATCCTGTTGTGGGTGCTGCTGCTGCGGTGAGTTGTGGTAGCTGGGAGTAAACACCCAGTCGATCTGGTTGAACCTCGCCTCGTAGCTATCGGGACCATTATAAGGTGATCCCAGAAAGGGTGACCCATCCGAAATTTCGATGGGATGCGTAGGGGTTCCGGACGGTGGTTCTGCGGGATCGGTGTCCTCGTCCATGTCCATCGCATGGTCGCCCGAGAAGTGGTCTTCAGGTCCTAATGGGTTAAAACCCGCTGGTTCTCCAATGTAGTTTGCCGGGTTGAACCAGCTCTGGAAATAGGGCGTTGGGTCATCGAAAGGTGAGTTGTGGCCCTGGAGAGGTATATAAGAATGGTGGGAATTATGGGGCTCGTTTTCAGATTGAGGCCCAAAGGAGCTTTGGAAAGAAGGGGAGGAGCTCAGCGAAACTGAGCGCCTTGCGGGTTCAATATAGGTCCTCCAGTTTTCCTTAGGACTCCGGCTTAGAGAATCAGATGGTGTTCGCCGGTGCGAAGGCCCGGCCTCATGATCGTTCGGTGCGACGAGTGGCCCCATGCCTCTTCCTCTTCCTTTCATTCTTGGTGGCATCTTTTTGTACCTGTCAAAACAAACAAAGGATACAACAAGAAAAATATAAAAGACAAAGTTAGAAATAAAACAAATTTGGATTAATCCTAAGTTCTTTGTCTAGACTCGGAAATCGAGGATTGTGCAAACTGTGTCATTGAGATTAAACAAAAAGGCTAGTGTTTAATTCACTCAATGTTGGCTCTGATACCAACCTGTCACACCCGATATTTCCATATATTACCAGTGGGCCCGGTGGGGAGTATCGTGACGTTGTTGATATCATCATAGTCAAACAACACAATTTTAAATGCACAGCGGAAGCAAAAGATGAATCACATTACAAACTGAATATAAAGTAATATCAAAGTATTACAAACTGACTGTAAAGGATCCACAGGCGGATCAAATAACAAGGAAACATAGTTCATCAGACTAAAAATGCATCCAAGCTTGCAAGACTCTAATTGATGCTAAGGAGAGGCCAGCCAATTTCGATTAGTACCTGCACTTAGCCTTTTTGGGAAAACACGTCAGTTTACATTGGTAAATACAATTAACTGACTCATTTTGAAAAGGTTTAGAAAAAAATAAATTGATTTGAATGCACAAGGCACTAAACATTTTATAACTTGGGATAATTATTTATATATAAACTTGTAAAAGAATTACATGTTCGTTATACGTTCAGTAGCCCGGGTTGAATACCGGGTTAAAGATTAATAGACACACCACATGATATAGTCCCGCGGCGAGTTATTCCCGAAACCGGCGGTTATACCTTATTCTTTATATATGCACTGTCGGGTGTACGGCTACACCCCGTGCTTAGGTCTTGGCCATTCCTTAAAATGATGCCAAGGATATCCGGGACATGGTCATTAACCCCCCAAAGGCTTTAAGCAAACAAAACAGACTAAACGGGTCATCTTAATAAATTAACCTTCATATGATTAACAATTCAATGCCTGACCAAGTGGTATTTTATATACCGTACCCCAAGCCCGTATAAGGGAAAATAAGTTAAAAGTATTTACCTGAGCAAGTATAATTCACAAACAGCAAGTGCAAGTAGCTTTTACTAGGTCTCCTAATCTGGAACAAAGGTTTTTAATAACCTATTAGATTCCTAACGGGTCTTTAATTAAGCCTAAACTTAGACCGGTTAGTTTTAAAGGAAGATACGATTCAAACGCATAATTAAGCGAAGACCGGAATAGAATATGATTTAGACCCGACAAGTTTGGAGACTTGTATAATATGGGTAAACTAAACACATTCTGGATTTTTGAGACAAAAATGATAAGGTTTGACCCGTTTCGGTCAATTTAAGCAAACTAGTTACATAAACCGAACCGAACCCGAAAGATGCATAACGGGTAACCCTTAGAGTCATATACAGGTTTCCTAAGTTAATATGCCTTAAATATGTTGTGACATCAGTAAGATGTCTTCTATTATGCCCAAAACGAGTTTTAACTCAAATTATGCCCCGTAGGGGTATTTTGGTCATTTAAAAGGTTATAAAAGAGATTTAATATAAATCTGAGTTTTAGGTTTGATATAATCAATAAATATACTTAATTTAATAGGTTATATCAGTAGGGTATTGCATATATGTGAAATTCACCATTTATAACCAAACTTTGCACCGAAGGGGCATTTTGGTAATTTCACGTAAGGTTTAAAGGCAAAATCTGGAAATCTGAGTTTAAAACTTTTGCTTACTGTTAAATTATAATAATTTACTTAAAATATCAGTAGGTATCAAGTCTTATATATTTAAAATAGTTTTAATACATACAATGCGCTTAAAACGCGTAAAAAGACGGTTTTAAGCGATTTCCAGGTTTTATATTTAAAGCTGATATTTTTATTATTCCAGAAGGATTAAAATATTTTATTTATCGTATTAGATTAGTAGAAAAAGGTTTGGTATCAAAAAGATTTGTAAAACTCATTTTATAAGCCAAAAGGGCAAAACCGACAATTACCGAATTAAAGCTAGAACCCTATGTTATGCTCAGCCTAAAAATAAATAAAAATCTTTAAAAATCCCAAAATATTATTTTATATCAGTAGGTAAAAAGTTTGGTATCAAAAATTGGGTTTAGATAGGCTTTATGCTAATTACGCCGTTTTAATTAATAAAAAGCTTTTCATTTACGCTAATGAGCATAACTCCTAATCTAGACCTCAAACTGATGTCAAATTTTAGGGACAAGTTTATAAATCAGTAATAAAGGTCTCTATTCTTTTACATTTTCAAAAATCACATTTTAAGGTCATATGGGCATAATAGTCAACATCTGAGCATTTAACGGAAACATGCATATGAATCGGATAATTAATGAACCAAGTTGTATAATCACAGAGGGTTATACTAACATGTAACCTGGTCCTAATAAAGCTCTAAGGCATTTCTAAAACATGCTACATTGGGTCAGAACTGAAAGTCAAAGCAAAAAGTCAAATTATGCGACTTTCGGTTCCGAACCGAGCCTAAACTGAAAATCGTCGGGTTGAACATGTTTAGACATGTTCTTACATTAATTACCAAGTTATATTGGTGATAAAACAGGTTGCATTGCATCTACATTGTTTATTATGTGTTTATGCGAAAACTAGCTTTCTGTTGACTTTTTATAATCAAGTTTGACCCGACAATTGACCTAGTTAGAATGGGAATCAGAGGGTGCCCTTTTAAGGGTTTATTACCCACATAATTACCAACTCAAAGCTACTCCTAATCCAAGAATTTACTGGACCATTAGTGATTAATCACTAAGTCAAACCTTAATTATGATAAGTTTGACTTATGGTCATTAAGCTAATTAAAACTGAAATGAAGAGGTTAAGGACACTTACAAAGGTCCTAAGTACGATTTGGAACTTTAAGGAAGCTTAAGAGAAGACCAGAGAGCTCCAGAGAAGTCTTGAACTGATTTGAAATGAGCAAGTCCCAAGTTTGCAATTTCAAGCTCTTATATAGTGAGCTAAATGCAACAAGATCATCACACCCAAGTCTATGGAAGTTCCCTGATCAACCCAAGTGTCCCTATGCATGCAAAACTATTGGCCATGCTCCAGTATTTCGAAAACCAGCTCTTTAAGGCGGTGCAACCAGTTATAACAGGCAACTGCTATTTTCTGCTGCCAGCGACCTCCTTACGGTGCGTAAGCAGTATGCCTTGCGGTCTGTAAGCACATCTTACGGACCGTAAGCCCAAGGCTTTGCGGTCCGTAACCGACCTTAATCTGAGATGCCCAATTACAACCTTGCGGACCGTAAGCCCTTGGCTTTGCGGTCCGTATCCGCTTTTTATTTATTTTCGCCCAGCTCCGCCACCTTACGGACCGTAAGGTGGTCTTTTTGCGGTCCGTAAGCCCTCATCAGAAGACAAAACTTTGTAATCTCTTGGGCTTTGACCATGCATTCTTTACAACTTCGAATCTTATGCCTTAATCAGCAGGAGGGGACCATGAAACAGACTTTTGCATGCTCTTGAAAGTGTTGCCATGCACTTACACATCCTTGGACATTATTGATGAATGCTTTTGAAGGAATTTGTCGTATGAAACATAGGATCCATTTCTTGTGCCAATTTGAATTATACATTATCAAAATAATCAGACTTGAATATATCAGATGTTTATAATATAGATTAGGGTCTTGGGATTTATAACGAGGTCGCTCAGAGGTATTAATTTAACATGTCGACACTTTTAAATCCTGCCATACATCTTTAACTTGATCCGAGTTTATGACATGTTTGCCTTACGTGACACGTGTCTTAATTTTATTGGGCATGATTTTTACGAGGTGTTACAGATTGCCACCCGATCGACTGGCCATCCGATCGGGTTGCCATTCGACACTCAGTCGCATCTCATCGTTTAACGCACAGTTCGACGCTCACGCTATCAATCTGTAATCAGGCTAATCTCAGACGCGCTCCCTTCAATCCAACCAAGTTGTGTTTACTTGCTAAACACCGACTATGAGTATACTCGAACCCCTTTTTATCGCATTTTGGGTGTAACATACGTTCCTATTAAATTGAATTTATCAAAACGAATTATTCAATCAAACTATTTATCACTTGTGAATAACTGTTATGCATATTTACACGTGATGCTAGTTACATATGTGTTAGGACTTATACACGCAAGGTCCCGCCTTAACTAGTATAGTACTATAGCACCCGACGGGGTCTAGTTAGGATGAATAGCAATCGCAATCGCAGCTCGAGTGACTTAGCTGGTAGTATCTGTCTTGTATGCATATATGTTGAGGTATCTCGTTTATGTATTTGGTAATTCGTAGCACCTTTAACTATTCACGCTACACTATCAAATCTTGTATACTCGCCAATACTTTTGTATTGACGTCGTTTTAACGTATGTTGCAGGTTTAGTCGCAGTCTACATCAAATCAAGCTAGGAAGTCTAGAAACACAACTAAAATCTAGGTTGTCAGATTTGTATTGTTTGAGAGAATAAGAAATTCATGACAACTTATGTGATTGTAATTGTTTATTAGTATGGGATAATGAACACATTAAATACTGTCGCAATGTAGTTGTTATGGATTCTCTTGAGCAATCTGATTCGCCTAGTGCTGCGCCCCGATGATTCCGCCATCGGTTGGGGTGTGACATGAAGTATGTATAACATAAATGTAAGGAAAATACGAATTTCATTATGATCCAAGTCTCGGATTTTACAATGATTATATTGAAACGATGAATACAAGAACACAAGACTTCCAAAACTAGACTTACAAGTGACGCTTTCTAATAATGGAAAGTACGAAATAGCAGGGCATTACAGTCTCCCCTCCTTTAGAAAATTTCATCCCGAAATTTATGAAGAAGTAACTAAAAGTTGTGGATACTTGGTCTTCATATCACTCTCGAGTTCCCAAGTAAATTCAGCGCCACGTTTTCCTTCCCATCGAACCTTAATGATAGGAATTTGATTGCGCCTCAGTTTCTTGACACCTCGGTCCATGATTTCGACGGGTTTCTTCAAAAAATGCAAAGTGTCGTTGATTTGGAGATCTTCGAGAGGAACTTGAAGTCCTTCTTCAGCTAGACACTTCTTGAGATTTGAGACATGAAACGTTGGATGAACGTTGTTGAGTTCTGGAGGTAAATCGAGTCGATAAGCTACCTTTCCAATCCTCTCAAGTATCGTGTAAGGACCAACATAGCGCGGGGCAAGTTTTCCCTTTTTACCAAAACGAACTACTCCTTTCAAAGGAGATGCCTTGAGTAGTACATGATCACCAACGTTAAACTCCAAGAGTTTGCGTCTTTTGTCAGCATAGCTCTTTTGTCGACTTCTAGCCTTAAGTAAGTTGTCACGGATTTGAAGAATCTTATTCGTTGTTTCTTGTATGAGCTCAGGGCCAATAAATTGTTTGTCACCAATCTCATGCCAGCTAATAGGAGATTGGAATTTGCGACCATACAATGCCTCAAAAGGAGCCATTTGAATACTGGAGTGGTAGCTATTGTTGTACAAGAACTCGATCAATGGTAAATGCACATCCCAACTACCACCAAAGTTGATGGCACAAGAACGGAGCATGTCCTCTAGGGTTTGGATAGTACGTTCAGTCTGTCCATCCGTTTGAGGATGAAAGGCCGTACTGAGATTCAAATGAGAACCCATAGCGGACTGGAAAGTTTGCCAAAGTTGCAAAGTGAAACGACCATCTCGATCAGAAATGATGTCAAGAGGAATACCATGACGGCATATGATTTCGTCAGTGTAGAGTCGAGCAAGTCGTTCAACCTTGAAATCTTCACAAATAGGAATGAAATGAGCGGATTTGGTCAGACGATCGATAATCATCCAAATGATATCGTGACCAGAAGAGGTATGAGTGAGTTTGGTTATGAAGTCCATAGCAATGCTATTCCATTTCCAAACGGGGATTTCAGGTTGTTGATGCTCAGCTTTGACTTTCGAACAGGTGAGGCACTTAAAAACATACGTGTCAATGTCTCTCTTCATACCAGGCCACCAATAGGATGTACGTAGGTTTTTTTTTTTTTTTTTTTTTTTGGTAAAAGAGGACAGCACCTCTGGTAAATTTTATTAAAAATAAAAATATATACATCACAGCAAGGGAACCTATCAAAAAGACCATACATACCAAGCCCCTCACTAAACAAAACAACCTACTCTAAAACAGACTAAACAAAAAACAAACAACCAAAAGAACCCACCTATCTATTAGTTACATATCAAAATTATCAAAAGACATGGCTTCCAATCCAGCATCCTTCCAACAACAACCTCTTCAAATAGTACCCTTCAGCAACCAAGACAGCTTCATATCTAAGTTCTTCTCAAAATCCATTCCCCAAAACCCATGTGCCAAATAACCTAAATTTAAAACACCTCTAAAAATACCCCATATCCATAGTATTCCATACCAGATTTTAAAACAATCAAACAAACAATTCACCCTGATCCTGTGCCCAACCCATAGGACCACACTGCCCAACCACGAAACCACCCCTTCTAAAAATGCACAAACTCTTAAAAATTGCAGCACCCAACCCCGATAGAATCTTCTAACCCATCCAATAGCAAACTTCACATAACCCAACCCAATATCACATATCAGAAACACCTTTTTAAACCCAAATAACCAGCACCATCCCACTCCAAACCCATCAAACAACCCCAACCCAAGCTGCAACCGACCCTTTCCCATCCTGCTAAACAGACTCACCAGACTCAAAAGGAAAGCAAGAAAAGGTTCCAGAAAAAAACTATTCAGTATATGTATCCAGGTTTGATTACCACTGCATTGGTCTATAAAATATAAACAAAAACAAGGGGAGGATAATGATGTCCTAAACCCAGTGGTAATCTGCTTCCTTATAACTCCCAGGTTATTGCATCCCCGAAGCATATAAAAACCTAATCCACCAACAATAACCGCAGATGTGACCAGAATGGTAAAAACACCCTTTAGACTGGCCACAAAAACACAAAAAAGGCTCAAATCTCCTATGAAACAGAAACATAAAAGAGAATAAAAAATATAAACAGATCTAAAAGGTAAGGGTTTAAGTAAGATGACTACCCAGGCTGAAAACATACCCCTTCTATCTCCTGATTTCCAATCAATACCCCAAAAAACCCCACCCAAAGAAGAACTCAGACTCAAATGACTCAACACAAAACCAAGAAACAGTTTAGAAAAAAACCATATAACCCCAATTGCCCAGGTTTGACTGTTACTGCAAAGTACTACAAAATGACAAAAAAGAAAAAAAGGAAGAAGTTAATGACCTACCAGCAGCAACAGCCTCCATCCTTATAACTCCCAATCTAGAGCATCCCCTTAGCTCAAAAAACCTACAACCCTTCACCATAATCGCAGAAATAGTCCATAGTTCAAAATGAACATTCGGACTATTGGAAACACACGCACCCTGAACCCAGTACAAGGAAATACCAAAGAAAAAAGATAACAAAGGAAGCCCACAAGGCCAGATTACTACCCACGTACAATATAGTCTCCTTATTACTGCAATTCCCAACCCTCCAAAGTCCCCAAATCCAGCCCAAAGCCCTGATAACAAACCAAACCCAATCCCAGCCCAAACCCAATTACTGCACCACCTATTAATTCCTGACATCATTCCCACCATTCCAAACTTTAAAATTCCAAACATCTGCAACCTCCTTCACCCCACAACTCTCTCTAAACCTTAGCCCCATAAGCCTCAATCTGACCTCATCAACAATCCTCTCCAAAAGCTGTTTAGGTGATCTGTTATTTTCCCTAAACAGCCTCCCATTTCTCTCCTGCCAGATGAAATACACAGTAGCAGCAACCACCAGCCTTTGAATAACATCCCAAACTGATTTACCAACCCTTTTCTCCTCTATATACACCACAAACTCTTGCCAGGTTATTGGAGCATCTGCCATTCTCGCTTGAACTTTAACTTTCTTCCAAATAGCCTTGGTGTATTCACAGTTAAAAATAAATGGCCATGACTATCTGGACACCTTTCGCAAAAAACACATTTTAGCTCTCCCTCCCAACCCCAATTTAGCAACCTGTCCTGTGTAAGCAACTTACATCTAAATGCTAACCAAACAATAAAAGCATGCTTTGGTATACACTCGCTGAACCAAACAAACTTACACCACTTCACCTCTTCCCCACCAAAACATAGCGTATTATACACCTGTTTTACAGAAAAATCAACCAACTTCCCATCTTTACCTTTCCACTTGACAATATCAGCCCTAACACTACTAAAACTCCCATTATCATTGGATATCAACCAAGGATATTTACTATGCCACTCTTCAGGAACCATCCAGCCATTGAAGCCATAAATTTCAGCAACTTTCGTGTTCTGATCAAACCCAGCACCTCTGATATCCCTCCTATCAATAAAATGTCCCAAAATACCCTTCCCATGCCATAAATCATGCCAAGCAAAGGTATTTGAACCACTACCCACTTTTACAACAAAATTATCTCTCACAAGTCTCCTATTTTGCAACAAGTGACCCCAACTCCAAGAATCAGATCTATTTTCCCCAATTTCCCAAAAACTTCTACCAGATAACTTATAGGCTTTAACCCAGCATACCCACAACGACTCCTTATTAGATAATAGATTCCACATATGCTTTGTCATTAAAGCCAAATTTTGATGCTTTAAAGACAAGATGTTTAACCCCCCACAAGCTTTCGGCATACAAACCTCTTCCCATTTAACCCTAGCCAGCCCCCTACTCCCATCATAATGATTCCATAAAAAACCCCTAATCAATCTCTCAATCTCCTCAGCCACATTGCAAGGCAAAATAAACAAAGATGACCAATAAATTGTCAGAGAGGATAAAACAGACTTTATTAGCTGTACTTTCCCAGCATAAGACAAGAATTTAACCTTCCAATCAGAAATCCTGTTTTTCACCTTGTCAATAAGAACTCTGCAATCATTCTGGTATAATCTTTTGGAAGATAAGGGAATACCTAGGTATTTCATAGGGAACTTCCCAACCCTATAAGGCAAATCAGTAAGAATTTCCCTCCTCAGCTCATCCTTAACATTGCCAAAAAATATTTCACTTTTTTGCATATTCGGAACCAGAACTGATACCCTACTGAACTCATCAACAGCTGATTTAATAACCCTAATCGAATCTTTATTCGGCCCACAAAAAAATTAATAAATCATCAGCAAAACAAAGATTAGTCAAGCCAATTTTCTCACATCTCCAATGAAAACTAAAACTGCCACACTCTCCAATTCTTCTCTTTATAATCAGATTAAGTACTTCCATAACCAAAGTAAACAAATAAGGGGACATCGGGTCCCCTTGTCTTAACCCCCTCTCTCCTTTGAAAAAACCATAAAATTCACCATTCAAAGCCACCGAATAAGAAATAGAAGCCATACAGCTCATAACCCATCTGATAAATTTCTTATGAAACCCAAACCAAACCAAACAATTCTCCAAGAAACCATGATCAACAGAATCATAAGCTTTTTGCAGGTCAATCTTTAAGGCCACCCTCGGATATCCCCCTTTCCAATCATACCCCTTAACCAATTCCTGCGAAAGAAGAATATTATCACTAATTAACCTCCCCGGGATAAAAGCACTCTGATTTTGGGACACAAGTTTATCCAGATAACCCTTCAACCTGTTACAAATGACCTTACTTATACACTTATAAAGGACATTACAACAGGCTATAGGTCTGAATTCAGAAACAGACTTAGGAGCCTTCACTTTAGGAACCATGGATAGAACTATCGCATTAACTTCTTTTAACAGCTTCCCATTTTCAAAAAATTCCAACACAGCATCTGTCACATCCTTGCCCACAATATCCCAAGCTTCTTTAAAAAATTTAGCACTATAACCATCTGGTCCAGGAGCTTTCTCATCACTTATCTGAAACATAGCCTCCTTAACTTCTTCTTTAGAATTGTTTAAAACCATAGCCAAAGCTTGATTATCATCCAATCTATTCAAAAACAAAGATTCAGGCTCCCTGACAGGTTCAACCTTAGATTTCTTACCCATAATACCAGTAAAAAAATTTACAAAAGCATCCCCCACAGCCTTTCCTTCATACACCTTACCCTCCAAATCCGCAATTTGACCCACGTGATTCCTGGTTTCTCTATGCTTAACTGCCTGGTGGAAAAACTTAGTGTTCTAATCACCAACTTTCAACCAGTGGACTCTAGACTTCTGCTTCATCATATATTCCTGATCCAGCACAGCCTCTTTAAACGCTTTTACATACGCCACTTCTTCAAATCTTAAATCTTCCTCATTTGGATGCTTCTCCATCTCAGATTGAACCCTTTCCACTTCTAACTTTAAACATTCAACTTTCTCATTCAAATTACCCTGCTGCCTATTAAGTTTCCTCAGCGGCTTCTTCAAATCTTTTAACTTTGAAACCACCCTAAACATGTTATGCCCCGTATAGCTTCTATCCCAAACCTCCTTCACAATAGGTTTAAACTCAGCCTTATAAGCCAAATAATTCCAAAACTTAAAAGGTTTCGGACTAAACTTTTTGCGACCAGGAAAAATGAGGATGGCAGGAGAGTGGTCAGACGTGTAAAAAGGCAAAAATTTAGAACAACCAGACGGAAATTCACTCATAAACTTCATATTACCCATAACTCTATCAAGTTTCTCCATAATACCATCACTACTACCTGGTTTCAGATTCCAAGTAAAGTGAAAACCCTTTTTCATAATATCCATAATATTCGTTTCCGCAACACATTCTTTAAATTCCTCCATGCCATAATTAACCCCCTTATGAACAATATTCTTCTCACTATGATGCAATATAGCATTAAAATCCCCCATAGCAACCCAAGGGATATCCTGAACTCTCTTACCAAAGTCAATAAGCTCTCTCCATAAAGGCCTTCTTTGAACAACATAAGGATAACCATAAACAAATGAACACAGAAACCCCTTACCCTGCTGCACACTCTTAATCTCACAGTGAATAACCTGATCCTTAACCTTCAAAATATTAACATCAGCCCTTTTAGGATCCCAACCCACCACAATTCTAACCCAGTTCAGACATACCTCAGCATTACTAACCCATTTCCATCTGCTGTTAATTTTGGCAGCCATTTCTAGAACTTTGTCCTGCCTAATATGCGTTTCAACCAACCCACACACACTAATGTTATTATCCTTCACAATCTTCCTAATAAGACAATGCCTACCCACATCACAAAGACCTCTCACATTCCAAACCAACACCTGACTACTCATTAAGACATCAGCACCTCACAAGGGCTGTCCAAAACTTGGACATTCCCAGAATAATCCTCCTTCATATCACACGCCATTTCATCATTTTCAGATTCCACCTCAACCTCATTAACCACCTTGTCAAACATAAGAATATCACATTGTTCTTGGAAAAGTTTCTTTTGACCCATATTCCATTTCCTCATAATATCACTAGGAGGAAGAGATTTCTTAGAAATATAATACGCCACAACATTAAATTGTTCAGCAGTCAACTTGAAATAACCACTGTCCGTATTGATTTTAGTCTTCAATTTAATCGGGTGAACCTCCTTGATAATAACCTCCTCCTGCATAGACTTATCCTCCACAGAATGATCTACCATATTCTCAACTATCCCTTTATTAACTTCCACATCCCCCGAAGACTCCCTACCTGCATCAGACAACTCCACTCCAGCATCCTCCTTTAAAACATCAAATCTATTGGAAATATTCACAACCCCAATATCTTTAATTCCCCCTTGCTTACCAGTCTTCACATTCTGCTGTTTTACCCTATATTCCACCTTATTAGGCTTATTTCCAGAAACCCTATTCAACCCTACCCCCACCTCCTTAATAACTTTCCCATTAGCATCCTTAGTACCAGACGGACCACCCTTATCATTCCCCAGGCCAGAAGACCCCCATCTACCATTCCAATTAACACCACCCCCACCATTCCCTCTAAAAGGCTTAACATTACCTTGCCCATAATTTCCCTGAAAACCATTCCCCTTCTGCATTCTGTTACCCCTTCCCATAACCTGAAAATCATCCAAATTATTCCCCGAAACCGAAAACCCCTTACCATCTGCAGCTTTAATATCCTCAACCAATTTCTTGGCCTTCATTTGCACTTCTTCCTCAGAAAGGACTCTCTTAGGACAAACTAACAAGTCATGCCAAAATACCTTACAGTCTTTGCATTTCTTAACTTTCAGTTGATAGACCACTTTAACCAACTTAGTCTCCCCAGAAACCCCATCATCTTTCGGATAAAAAGCTTTAACATATTCTGGCAACTCTGAATCTGCACTAACCTCAACCAAAACTCTAGCAAAACCTGGAGGACCCTCAACCATAGCACACCTCTCAGAAGTAACCCTATCAAACAAAATAGGCTTCCCTATGCAACTCAACATGCAACATATACTTTCAGTATTCCAAAGTTCCAACGGAAGGTTAGGAATAGTAACCCATAAAGGAATAACACCTGGCTCAGTTTTCTCCAGACAAAGCCCAGCCTCCCATCTTTTCAAACATAAAGGAATGTCATTCACAAGCCATGGGCCCTTTTCCATGGCATTCACCATCCCTATTTCATTCCTAAATTTAAAGAAAAACACTCCACTATTATTAGTAGAGATATTCAATAAGCCAAACCTCTTCCACATTCTCATCAAATGGAACCTAACCATCCCTATAGACAAGTCTTTCCCCACAAAATAGCCATACAAATAAGCACTGTACACAACCTTAGCTTCAGCTATCTTCTCAGGTTTAATAACAGCAACCTTCTCCCCATTCTCTAAAACCTTCGGAGGATAATAACACACTTTCTCTGCTATCACAGACTTAGTAACCCCTACAGACCCAGCATAAGTCTTCTTCTCCTTCTCTTTATCAACCCCTTTATCCACCCCTCTTACAACAGTAAACACCACATTATCTTTTAAGCTTACCGAGTTCAGAAGAGATTTAGCCGCTGGTTTCAAATTATTCAACAAGGGCATGTCACTTTCAGAAATACAATAAGGCTTTAATTCATCAGTCTTCTCCTGAATCAATTTTTTCATCGACACTCTATTCGACTTCTTCCCACCCTTCGGTTCACTAACCCTTTTCACCCCTTTATCAGCATCATTCAACCCAGAGAAAACGGGGATCTCAGACTTTAACTTCCCATCACTAGAACCTGGACTGAATTTAAGATCCAGAACAGAAGTTGCAAACTTAAACTGCTGCCCCTGATTAGAATACATGTTACTTCTCCCACTTCTCTTAATAACTTCCTTATCAATACCTGTTAGTGCATGGAATGTCTGTTTACTTCGTCTGCATTAGGTCTTGTGTCTAGATTGATTGAAAGAACACATAACAGGGTTTTAATTAGGGTTTTTATGTGTTTAATCAAGTAGATTTCGCTTGAGAGTGATTGTGGTTGGTTCAAGCGAAATCAACATAGATGATTTCGCTTGAAACCATCTCAAGCGAAATCTTCATCATATATATAGCTTGTGTGTTCATTTGGTAGATAGAACTTGGTCATTGTATGTGAGACGAAGTGCTGACGGATTTGTATCAGAAAACCTTGTATAAGCACTCAAATTAATCAGAAAAGAAAGATTAAAAGGATTAGAGCTGTTATGACTTAGTTTACTTTGATTCCGCCTTTGTAAACTGAGATGAACTGCCTTAACTGACGGTTAACGGTCGTAGAACGGTCCAACAAGTGGTATCAGAGCCTACAAAGATTCAGACTAAAATTCAGACTAAAACATGTTAAAATTGACCTAAAACTGGATTTCGCTTGAAAGTTTTCGAAGATAATGGACTGATTTCGCTTCAAATTAGACTTATTGGACTATTTCGCTTGAAACCTCTGAAGCGAAATTGACTTTGCTGAATTTTGCTTGAAAACAACTGAAGCGAAATAGTTGTTTTCGCTTGAAACTGTTGGATTTGAACTTGTATTGCTGAAGCGAAATAGATCAGAGAATTTCGCTTGAAGCTGTTTAAATTGATCATTGGGATTTCGCTTGAAGGTTCTGATCTGTTGAAGCGAAATAGTAGTTTTCGCTGGAAAAAGTGCTTGGATCAGATTTCGCTTGAACAGTTTTATCAAGCTGATTTCGCTTGAAGCTGATTATATTTCAAGTATTTCGCTTGAAGTTGCTGAATTTTCAAAACTTAAAATTTTACTAAGTGTTTGCTTATCTGTTTGTTTGCAGGAACGTACAAGATGGTAAATTCCGATCCTATTCCTTGGAAAGATGATCGTACTGAGGAACAGAAGTATCAATACCGAAAGATGATTGCTGAAAACAAGATTATCAGAATTTCTCGTATCTATTTGGAAGCAAGGAGAGCAAATAGATGGGATCCGAACAGAGAGTGTTATCTTGACCCATATGGAAATATTGCAATCAATGACAAAACGCTTGATATCGAAGCCATAATCCAGCAGTACAAAGAAGAGGATGAGTATTGGCAGAAGAAATGGTGGGGAGATGAAGAAGAGAAAAAGAAAAAGAAAGAGTTACTAGATGAAATTGAAAGAAACTCAGATAATATGAGTTTGGTTGAGTTTAGTGAATTAATCAAAAGGATTAAAGAAGGAATGACAAAGAATGAAGAATCAAAGAAGGATAAAACGTCGAAAAGTGAAGTTGTGTGCTCACAATGCGAAAAATCCGAAGCTGAAAATTTCAATCTCTTGAAAGATGTGGAGAATTTGACAGTGGAAATTAAAAGCTTGAAGGATGAGAAAGAATTTGCTAATAAACAGATTCTTGAAATGAGAGAAAATTGTGAGAAATTGAAGTCACAAAATGACAAACTGTTGAGTAGTTTGGACAGTTTGACATTGGAAATTAACGTTTTGAAAGAAAAAGAAAAAGATTTTGGAAAAATCAAAATTGAAAATGAAAACGTTTTTTGGATAAAATTGGAAAATGAAACGTTAAAAGAAAAAGAAAAAGATTTTCAAGATCAAATCAAGATTTTAGAAGATGAGAGAGATATTTTTGGTAAAGATAATCTTGAAAAACAAATTGAAATCAATTCTCATCTTGCTAAAATCATTCAGCTTGAAAAAGAAGCTGAAAAAGCTCGGATGAAAATCAAAGAGCTTGAAGTGAAATTGAAAGGTTTTGTGAATTCTACATCACATGTTTCTCCAAAACCGATCAATTCTGTTCCAATAAGTGACAATGTCACAAATTTTGACAAAGTTAAAGTCAAAATTGAAGATTGTGATGACAAAGCTGATGATGAAATAGAAAAAGAAAAGAAAAGAAAAATATTTTTAGATTTACAAGAAAAATTTAAAAATACTGTTTTGCAATCTACTGAAACAGGTGAATGTTCTAAACAAAAACCTGTTAAGAAGAGTGTAGAACAGAAACAAAAAGATAAAAATTTGAAAAATCCTAAAAATGAAAATAAAAGCTCATCAGATAAGTCATCCAATCATTTTGAAAAATTACAAAAATTTAAAAATCAAAACTCAAAAATAGTTGGTAATAAGTGGTGCAGGTCGGACCACAGTGCTTCAAAGCCAAAACAAGTTTTCAAGAAGAGTGATGATCACCACAAAGCCAGACAATGTTATGATCTAAGCATATGGTGTGAAAGTGGTAAATGGTATGATAACAGGGTGTGTTACAACTGTGGTTATCAAGGACACATCGCTGTTAACTGCCAAAGATGGAATTATGAGACAAGAAGATGCTTTAACTGTCAAATCAGAGGCCACATTGTTAGAGATTGCCCAAGGAGATCGATGGGAAGATCGAGGGTTGAATCTCAAAGAACGGCAAATAAGACAGTTAACGTCAAGCCCAAAGAACAGAAGGTTCAAGAACCTAAAATTCAGGAAGCAAAAGTAAAACTTTCTCAGGGGCAAAAAGACAGACTGCGAAAGAAGAGGAAGAAGGCTAGAGAATATCTGGAAAAGATTTTGTCCTCGGGTTCTTCGGTTGGTAAGAATAAGAGTACTGATAAATCGCTTCAATCGACTGCAAAGTCAAACAAGCCGAGTTCATCAGTTACAAATTTGAGGACAACAGAGAAAAAGAAGAAGAAGAAAATGGTCGGCGATGAATCTGATGCGTTAAAGTCAGACAAGCCACCATCAGGCGATGAATTTGACTTGTCAAAGTCAAAAGAGCCACATTCAGGCAATGATTCTGGTTTGTCAAAACCAGAAGAGCCATCTGTTGAGGTAAAAGGTGTAAAACCCAAGGCTGGTCAGGCTTGGGTAGATCTTTTCAAATGAAAAACCTGACTTGCCGGAGCTTCCAGGTTGGTAAGCGTGAAGCAGGTATCGGCATATTTCTTGAGAAATTCACAGGATGGTAACTGTGATATTTCGATTTACAAGTGGTAAATCAGGGACATTAAGTTGTACTTGATTTTCTACTAGTGTTTGTTGTTGACAAGGGTCTTAATTGTTAATTATCTAAAATGGTTGAAAAAGAACAAGGTAATGATCCCCGAATTTGTAAAATGACACATAAAACTAATTTTCCGGAAAAACCATTTGATTAAAACAAACTTAAGTGTTTTGAAATCATAATGGGAAAATAGTTTGTTGTCAGGGGAGTTCTGATTGTTAAGCCGAGTGAATGGCGAATTGAAGTGATTTGATATCAGTTTGTCACGTTTCTTGTATAGTTTGTTTTCAAATTTTCTCAGAAAATCAAAATTGAAACATATTTTGATTTTAGGGGGAGAAAAATTTTAAAAAAATTAGAAAATTAGAAAATTTCAAAAACATTGAAAAGTAAAAATGAGTTTTGTTGTGAAAAAGAGGAAATGATAGTAGATCAGTGAACTATCACAGCATGCTAAGGATATGAAATGTCAAATGTGATAAACGGTCTCACTGATGATGTGCCAGTAGGTTTTTGCACATTTAGTAGATTGTAACGAGATATAAATCTAAATTTCAAACTTGCTTATATCGTGGGTAACATCTCTCGGATATATGGGTAACCCCCGAAATCTTGTTTGAAAGGTCTCGTATTCTGATATACTAGGTTTTATACTCAGTTGATATCTGGGGTATTATTCCGGGACTTCTGCTGAACGGTAGTTCTGACCTAGTCCTTGAATAATACTTTCTGCATATGCTTGAAACATAGCATCACCCTCAGCATAAATGATAAGACAATAAAATTGCTTAGCAATGCTGTTGTAAAAAAGATCCTCTAAAGGGGACACACCGAAAGTTGAGTCATGATCTCTCTGCTGAACGGTAGTTCTGACCTGAGCTCTCATGATTCTTCATAAATTATTAACCCCTTACAGATATCATTTGTGTTATAATTACCTGTAAGACTGAATATTGGGATCTGGATACGGGAGTATATTCTGAGGTGGGACACGTGATTAAGTTTAAGTATCTAAGACATTAAACTCGTATCTCGAAGCAGTTGAACTTTGTGTGAAAATTTAAGTGGACCAATATACTGACAATCAAGGTGAATCGTTTAGAGCTTAAAATGATTAAAGCTTAATGGTGCTTGTGATTTGTCTCATAAACTGATATGATCCTCTTACACAAACTCACAAAAATATTATTTGTACATATTTCTTTACTGCATTTCTTTAATCAAAAATCCAAAAAGATTTTAGTGTGTTTTAGCATAAAGTTTTGAAAAATTCAAAAAGAGTTTTGACAACTGATGTTGAAGAGCAGATTTTCAAAATTCCAAGTGCTAAACATGATGAATTGGTTTGGGAGTATATGTTGAAAACTTTGAATGTCATATACAAATGTTTTGAAAGAATGTGTAGTTAGTTTATCAAGGTCATTTATTTGAACTTGATGTAACTAGTATGATTGATTGTGTTAATGATTTCTACCAGTAAGTTTTCTAAATTCAATTGTTATAAATTTGTAAAACTTATGTTGTGGTAGAGAATATGTAGGTTTCAGGAATTCCCACGGAAGCTAAATGTCAAAGCTTGAACCAGACATCTCAGATTCTAGCATACCGAGAGGGGGAGTCTGTGAAAGAGGGAGTCTGGATCAACAGTCAAAGGGGAGTTTGAAGTTAGATTCAGGTTGTGATTCTAAACCTGTGAAGAATGTTTATGATGTGAAGACAAAGAGTTGGAGAAAAGACCAAGACTGAAGACTCAGGAGCTGAAGACTTCGTCAACATCCAAGGGGGAGTCTGTTAGTGCATGGAATGTCTGTTGACTTCGTCTGCATTAGGTCTTGTGTCTAGATTGATTGAAAGAACACATAACAGGGTTTTAATTAGGGTTTTTATGTGTTTAATCAAGTAGATTTCGCTTGAGAGTGATTGTGGTTGGTTCAAGCGAAATCAACATAGATGATTTCGCTTGAAACCATCTCAAGCGAAATCTTCATCATATATATAGCTTGTGTGTTCATTTGGTAGATAGAACTTGGTCATTGTATGTGAGACGAAGTGCTGACGGATTTGTATCAGAAAACCTTGTATAAGCACTCAAATTAATCAGAAAAGAAAGATTAAAAGGATTAGAGCTGTTATGACTTAGTTTACTTTGATTCCGCCTTTGTAACTGAGATGAACTGCCTTAACTGACGGTTAACGGTCGTAGAACGGTCCAACAATACCAATCCTCTTATTCATATTCAGATCAGAAGCTAATTCACAAGCAGTAGCACCATCTGGCAATACTTCACTATACCTCTCCTCACTACACTTCACAGGCTTCTTAAAAAATTTCTCCGTACCCCATAACACTTTACAAGTTTTGACTTGAACTCCCTCATTCTTAACAGACCTCTTCTTCCTTTTATTCAGCAAAACAAATTTGGCATTATTGTTTAATTCAAAGGCATTCACATCAACTTCTAACTGAGGAAACTTCAAAACATGTCTACCATCCCTACTATCCCCAGACTCAGATTGAATCCCACACAACTGCACAACCCCAGCTAAAATCTCTTGAACAGACCCAAATAACCCAGATACCTTTTCAAAATCACAACCTCGAAGTCCCTTCCCTTCCACACAGAGCATAACAGAGAAATCAACCCCGAACGCCTCTAAATCAGATTCTGATTTGAACGAGACCCTCAAATCAGAACAACCTAACTCTAGGTTCTCATTAAACATTTGAAACACCCAATTCTCCCCCAGCATACCCTTAAGAAATAACAAATCAACCTCAGATAGAACAATCCAATAGGCAATACCTGAATCAGAGAATTGAAAACCACGGGAAACTTTAGATACCACCGTCGGCACAACAACCACCTCTCCCATACTCATATCCTCCAATTCCTTCACCTTATTCTCATTCGAAACCACCGAAGCCGCCGCAGAGCCTTCCGAAGAGAGCAGACCCTCAGATCCAGAAATACCACCTCCCAATCCCAAATCAGGAGGGATATCAGGAGGAACCCTAGTCGAAACCATTGATTCCATAGAGAAATCAAAGAAACAGTAGAAGAAAAAACGAGGAAGGACGCAGGAACAAGAACGAGACTCTAAAACCCTAGAATCGCCAAAATCGCCCAGACAGGAGAGAATTGTACGTAGGTTATGGTACATCTTGTCAGCACCAGGATGAAATGAGTACTTCGATTTGTGTGCCTCGTTCATGATGAGTTCACGAAGATTGTCGCGATCTAGCACCCAGATGCGATCTAGGTAGTATTGAAGTCCATCAGATTTGGTCACAAGTTGGTCTTCAGTAGCACCACGTATTTCTATGAATAAAGTACCTTCGTTGGCTGACGAATATTGAGCTTCGCGAATGCAAGTGTGAAGGTCGCTAGAAACTTGAAAACAACAAATGCTACTAACATAAGTCTTACGGCTAAGTGCATCGGCCACGACATTCGCTTTACCAGGATGGTAACGAATCTCGCAGTCGTAGTCGTTAAGTAATTCCACACAACGTCGGTAACGCATATTGAGCTCTTTTTGGTTAAAGATGTGTTGTAGGCTCTTATAGTCAGTGAAAACCACACACTTCGTACCATATAAGTAGTGTCGCCAAATCTTTAACGCAAAAACAACTGCGCCAAGCTCGAGGTCGTGGGTAGTATAGTTTTTCTCATGTATTTTGAGTTGACGAGAGGCATAAGCGATGACCTTGTCTCGTTGCATGAGAACGCAACCAAGACCATGATTCGAGGCATCGCAATACACCACGAAATCATCATTCCCACCGGGAAGAGCAAGAATGGGAGCGTTACAAATCAAGTTCTTAAGTGTTTGAAAAGATTCCTCTTGCTCAGGACCCCAAGCAAAAGGTTTCTCTTTTTGAGTCAACGAAGTGAGAGGAACGACGATTTTTAAAAAGTTTGAGATGAATCGACGGTAATAACCTACCAATCCTAAGAAGGAACGAATTTTAGAAGGAGTTTTAGGTGCGGTCCAATTCTTCACTTCTTCGATTTTGGAAGGATCAACATGGGTTCCTTTTTTACTTACCACGTGTCCAAGGAATTGGACTTCTTTGATCCAGAACTCGCACTTCGAAAACTTCGCGTATAGACGTTCGACACGTAAGAGTTCAAGTATGAGGCATAGATGACGTTCATGATTAAATTGGGTTTTAGAATAAATGAGAATATCATCAATAAAGACGATAACGAAACGATTCAAGTAAGGTTTACAAACGCGATTCATAAGATCTATGAACACAGCGGGTGCGTTGGTCAAACCAAAAGGCATAACCACGAACTTTTAGAGTCCATAGCGAGTGCGAAAAGCAGTTTTGGGAATCTCCTCTTCGAGAAAACGAAGTTGGTGATAACCAGATCGAAGATCTATCTTGGAGAAGCAAGTAGCGCCTTGTAGTTGGTCAAAAAGATCATCGATACGCGGAAGAGGATAATGATTCTTGATGGTGAGTTTGTTAAGCTCATAATAGTCGATGCACATACGGAACGAGCCATCCTTCTTTTTGATGAAAAGTACAGGAGCACCCCAAGGTGAGGTACTTGGACGAATGAAGCCCTTATCGAGAAGTTCTTGAAGTTGCGTAGATAACTCTTGCATATTGGAAGGTGCAAGACGACAAGAAGCTTTGGCTACAGGAGTCGATCCAGGTACAAAGTCAATACAAAATTCAACAGATCGAGGTGGAGGAGGACCAGGCAAATCTTTAGGAAAGACGTCAGGGAAGTCGCGCACCACTGGAACGTCACTTACGCTTTTTCCCTTGCCCTTTTCTTCCACAATGTGGGCTGAAAAGGAAAAGTACTGTTTGCGTAAATATCTATTCGCTTGTGTGCAGGACATCAATTTCAGTCCTTTTGAAGGTCGCTCTCCATAGACGTGTAAAACGTCACCAGATGGAAGAGGCAAAAGAACATACTTCTCGTGGCAAGCGATTTCAGCATGGTTCTTTCGAAGCCAGTCCATGCCTACGATGATGTCAAAACTACCCAGTTGCATGGGTATAAGGTCGATGGTAAAGACGTGCTTGTTAAGAGTGATGAGGCAATCGAGAAGAACGGAATCAATAAGATAGATTTGCCATTGGCGACTTCGACGGAAAACGACTTAGGCAGTTTAGAGTGTGTAGAGTTTAACAAGGATTCAAATTCAATGGACACAAAGCTTTTATCCACACCAGTATTAAATAGTATCGAAGCATAAAGGTTATTAACAAGAAACGTACCATTAACAACTTCATTGTCGTTGCGAGCCTGATTCGCGTTTAGGTTGAAAGCTTGTCCTCTAGGTGGTTGTTGTTGTTCCTGGTTAAGTTGAGGACACTAAGGACAAAGGTGAGTTGCGTCACCACATTTGTAGCAGGCTCGTGCTAGTTTGGCATTTTGTTAAGCGGGTTGAGCTTGTTGAGCTTGCGGCGTAGGGTTGTTACGATAATAGGTGGTGTTATGGCCAAAACGGTTGCAAATGGTACAATGGCGACAATTGACATTGACAAGATGTTGGTAATTGTAGGTAGTACACTTGGGATGAATCCTAGTGTGTGGCTTTCGATTGTTTGTAGGCGAAGCAGGGTTCTGGTTCACAGTTTGTACAATCGCGTTGCAACCAGGGTTCGATTGCTTTCGCTTCTTCCCCTTGTTGCCACTCGATTGTTGGGTGATCTGATTGGCTGGCTTAGAAGAAACAGGGTTTGTAGCTTGCTTATCGCGAATGCGATTGTTGTTCAGGGAAGCTGCGAGACGGTAAACGGCTTCGATATTCTAGAGTTTGGCTGCCTCGATAGTATCACGCATTACGGAAGGTAAACCATTAATGTACTTTCTTATCTTGCGGTCGGTGGTCATAACGAGGTGGGGAATGATGAAACTAAGTTATTTAAAGTAGGTGGTATAGGCTAGGTTATCATCACCAACTTGTTTTAGAGCCCAAAATTCTTCTTCTAACTTTTGTTGTTCATGTGGAGGGCAAAATTCTTCCATCATGAGTGTTTTAACTTCTTCCCAAGGTAATGCATAAGCAACTTCGTTAGAACGAAGATTCCTTTCATTTGTCCACCATTCTAGAGCTCGGGCTTGGAATACCCCAGTAGCACTACGCGTTTTGAGCTCTTTGGGACATTCACTATTGATGAACGTGACCTCTATGCTGTCAAACCATTCGAGCATAGCAGTCACCCCATCATTGCCAGTGAATGGCTTGTGGTTGCAAGACGAAAAGTGCTTGAAGTTAAACAACACGGGCTTGCGTGCTTCAACCTTTGAATCAACGGAGGAGTTTGGAGTACCAGAAGCTTGAATCTCAGTGACAATCTTTGGAACGATACGAGAGATTTGATTGGCAATGAATGCCATCATTTTCATTTAAGTGCTGGTCTTAGACTTCTTAGAAGAGTTGGAGAGCTGGCCAGGCATCTAAGATTTCAAAAGAGCGAAAAAGGTGAGACTTGATCATAATGTTTGTTTAAGAAAACTCGTTTTCATGAATGCGACACATAGCATAAAGTTTCACATAGCATAAAAGTGTTCAAATTGTTTCACATAGCATAATTATGAATTTCACATAGGATAACATGGATAAAGAAAGCATCCTAAATTTAGTTTGTTCACGAGAAATTATTATTGTTTTTTGATTGTGATAAACGTGCGAATTGTGTAACGGTTTTGAAATGAACGAGATAATAAGTATAAAAATCACAAAAAAGATAACATAGAAGAGAAGGTCATAAAACATTGGATTGTTTCGGGTAGAGAAACGTCGAGTATTCCAAAGTGGGTTGAAAGTCCTTTCGAATTAGAGAAACTGTAGGATCGTTTTGCGACCTCATGAGTCGTTCAGAGTCAACACAAAGCTGTTTGAAAGGCGGAAACAGTCAAACAACCTCAAATCAGTGTAAGAAATGTGTAGAAACAGAGTATGATACTTAAAACAAGTTTCTCATTGATATTTGAGTTGAAAATCGGGCAGCACTTCGTTACACCACAGCTAATTCCGTGCCAAATGAGAAACTACAAATGCCTATTTATAGGCTGGTGATTTCGCATGAAATGACCACATGTCATTTCAAGCGAAATTAACAACTTTAATTTCATGTGAAATAGCCACAAGCTATTTCAAGCGAAATTACTACAAAACAACATAAAATTACATTTTTACCCCTATACAAGCTACCGACATGACCTAGACTTTAGACGTAGGCTATAGACATTATGCACCAACAAACTCCCCCTTGGATATTGCCGGAGTCTTCAGTCTGGTCTTCAATGCTTTCTTCACAATGACTTGTACTTTTCTTCCCTCGGCTTAGGCTTTCTCAGCAACAGCTTCCTAAGCTTTTCATTATCTTCAACCCTTTTTTTTCCTCAGCAGCCATTCTTTGTACCACATTATGTCTTAACATGTTATCTCTATCTTCACGAGCTTTCCTTTTTCTTTCAGCCTTCAATGCTTCCTCTTTCTCAATCACTCTCCATTTAGACGACCATTTATTGTCAGCATTGATTCCTTTCTGGAAGCAGATTGAAACAACCTTCTGAAACTGCATAGCCTGATCTTTGTGTTCGGCTTTAAATCCAATCTTGTTAACAAACAAGCATTCAATGTCTTTTGCCGAGCAGTTCACCAACCATAAAGGATCATACACAAAGATGTGTCTGATTTCATTTTCAGCTTTATAGGTAATCACAGCTTCAGTCTACAAACAGCTGTATACCCAGTACAAGAACCCCTTATATCTTGCTCCATTTGCGGTACTGGAATGTTCTTGATAACTCTAGGCTTCTTCACATCCAAGATCGTTTCTTCATTTCCAGTTTCAGGATTCACTCTTCTCACCTTCTTTGGATAATGTGGTTTCCAGTGCTTGAATCCTCTGAAAGCTTCAAATTTCATCAGACCCCAGATGGGTACATCATGCTTTCTGACCGGATAATCCAGAGTTCTAACTTTCGATAACTCTTCAACGTCCCACCAAGGCAAGGTCATGATATCCTGAATGTATTCAAAGTATTGCACTCCAAATTCTCTCCGAATAGCATACACATTTACTTATGGTAGAAAGCCCCAACTGATAATATCTCCCAGTGACACATCCCTGTCTCTTTTATCAAACTTCAATGGCCGCTTAAATTTTCTTTCAGAACTTTTTCTAAACCACTTCTTGCGTTCTTCGCGCTGTGCATCTTTTGTTGTACCATCAAAGTTCTTATCTTTCAGACATTCTGCAACTTTTCTTCTCAACTCCTCTACATTTGCTTGACTAAAAAATTCGACAAGTGTTGGAAAATCAGAAGTATCAACATTCTCACTCTCTTCGTCACTGCAATCTTCAACCTCAACTCTATCATAGTTGTCTGCCTCATTAACATATTTGTACTCATAGTCAGGCTGTTGATTCATATCAAGTGCATTCAACTCTTCTTCAAAGTCAAACTTGAAGTTAGGATCATCAATACGTGTCATCTCGATAATATCAGCCATGGTGTACGTATGTCTAATTTCTCCTTCTTCAACTTCAGGCTCTAGACGCAAAATTAACTTTTCACGTTTATCAACGTTCTCATCATCAACGTTCTCCCCCTCACCTGTAGCATCCTCAGGTTCTTCATTCACATCATCATGAAGATAATCATCGACTTTCTCTTCATTCGAAGCTTCAGAAACTTTAATACCAGAAGTACCCTGATCGTCATCATTTCCATCATCATCACTATGACTACTCGCAGAAAATACATCATCTACATCATCTGTTTTGTCTTCATCATCATCCTCCTCGACCTCTTCCTCATCATTAATAATATCATCAATCAACACGTCTTCCTCAAAAATAGCAGACACAGCAGAAATAGGATGAGGATTCTGAATAGGTGATTCAGAAGCAGTTGATAGAACAATTGCTCTCTCAGAAACACCTTCAATGCCTTTACCCTTGTTCTTCATCTGAGCATCAATTTCAGCTTGACGTTGAGCTCTAACCTCTTCAATCTTTATTTCATCGAATTTCTGTTCAACAGATTTTCCAAGCATACTCTCTAACAGTTTGTTTATCATGTATATCTCATGTTTTTTTTATTGCTTTAGCAGCTTCCAATTCTTTATTCTTTAATTCAAAGTACTTGTTTTGCTCATCTTTACGTGCTTTCTCTTCTTCCAACTCTGTAACTTTAACTTTCAGAATATCAATCTCAGCTTGATCTAATTCAACTTTCTTTAATAATGCAAGAATTTTCAGCTTCGACTGACTTAACACGCTTTTCCAATTTCTTCTCACGATCCAACAACTTCTTGTTCTCAGCTAACACTTCATCAACTTTCTTTTCCAAACTCTTAACTTGCACATCAGTCGCAAAATTGAAATCAACAATTTCTTCAAGAGTAATACCCTCCGGAATATTAGGAAAAGTTTTGAAACCAGAAGAACCAGGTGTAGTTTGGACAGGTGGTTGTGTGGATGGTGGTGTTTGAAAGATTTGCTGTGAAGTAACAACAGGTTGTTGTTCATGTGGAGGTGTAGTAATATGAATATGTGGTGGTGATTGGATTGGTGATGGTTGTCTTGGTGGTGATTGATGTAGTGGTGAATGAATTGGAGAAGGTTCAGGTGGTGGTGTAGGTGGTTTACTTGGTTTTTGGATTGGTGTCTTCTTCAACAAAACTTTTAACCTTGGAGGTGCCTTTGGAGTAACAACTCTTTTTCTTGCAGTAACTTTCTTCTTACCACTAGAAGATGGAGGTGTCTGAGATTCTATAACATGCTCAGGAGATGGATTGTATAATTCATCATCCTTATCTTCTCTCCTCTTTCTCTTGAGCTGCTTCTCTTTTTCAATCTCAGCTTTAATTCTCTTTGCACGTTTTGTTTCATCAATTTCTTCATCAGACGAGCTTGAATCTACATCATCACCTTCATCACCAGCTGTTTTCTCTGTTTCAGCATTAAATTCAGTAAGAGATTTCAATAATTTTGTAGATTCAGGAGACATACGAACATCTCCTTCAACATCAACTTCAGCTTCAACTTCAGCTTCAGCTTCAGCTTCATCTTCAGATTCATCAACAAGCATAGTCTTTTGACGCTTTTTCTTTGGTTGAGGAGATGAACCCTCCTCTACTTGAACTTTAGGAGTTGCTTTCCTGCTCCTCTTCTTTTTCTCTTTCAAGAACCATTCGTTTCGAGTTCCTTTGAAGCTTTCAAGTGTTTTTAATTCATCTGCATAACTCTTCTCTTTCATTTCTTTCTCATTTCTCCAGTTCTGATGATTGATTGGATCGGGATCTTGATAATTCTTATCTTTGATTAAACCAAAGAATTCAGCTTTTGTTAATGGCTCTGGATGGTTAGGATGATATCTGGCCAATTGTTTCACAGAGTCATTATCCATGTGAGATAAAACCAACAAATCATTATTCTCATCTCTTTCAAGATCTGGATAGGCATGATCTAACATCATTTGAACAAATCGTGGATACACCCAAGTCTTGCTCTTTGAAGTAATGTTTTCAACCATGTAATGAAACACAATCTTTGAAAAATTATACTTCTTGTTTAACACGAGAGCTGTCACCATGTTCATTTGATAATCCCTCATCGCATCATAACCTCCCTTACGATGACTTAGAGCCTGCAACACTGAGTGAATAAGAAACTTGTAAGGCTTTGAAAACTTTGATTTCAAGTAATTAGCACTGTTCAGTGCACCATTATAACCCATCCGCAACATGCAACCTTTGACCATCCTCTCTGGGAACTTTGACGGAGAATTTTCATCGTCCTGAAAGTCTATCACCTCTCGAATTAACTGCTCTGTGATAATGATCGGGTTGTCTTGATCATTCAAGCTCACAATTGAGTTTATTGTTTTGTGTTCTTTGTTATACGTTGCCTTCTCCCAAAAAAGCTCAATATGTGATCTAAAAACCAAATGTTGATTCGTCAAAGCTTTCTGAATCGTCAATCTTTTCACAAACTCCAGAATACTCTTGAATTCGGTCAACTTTGGTATCTTTTCCTCATCGAAAACACAACAACTGTTGTGTAATGGATCAAATATCACATTTGAAACCTGAAAAACAACAACATACATTCAAGTTAACACTTAGAATAATTTTCAACACATTGATCATTCATACAAATCACTTCAAACGAAATCACATTTCATGCAAAATGAATTAGTTAAAACGAAATCACATATGACAGTTTGAAACGAAATCACAGTTTGACACGAAATAGCCTGTTTTAAATGAAATATCCATTTCAAACGGAATACCATTTTGAAACGGAATAACCATTTGAAACGAAATACCCACTCTTATTTCGTTTGAAACTGACAAAATCAACACAATAATTTTTCATGATCTGATGATGAAATTGATTAACTGGGTTTGTTCCTTATTAAATTCCGAGCATGAGGGTGTGTTTTATTCACATTTTATCCCACAAACATAACCTAGATCTAAGTCTGAAAAACCTTTTCATCGTCATTCAAGCGGAAACAACAGATCTGGTTCAATCAAAATACTAAGACAGATCTACAACCAATTCCGATCACACGTATATAATTAACATTCATTCTGTTTAACAAACAAGAACTAGATCTATGTTTTTGGTCCTGTTTATCACCGACCAAACGAAATCAGTTCAAATATGGGTCAAATTGACCATCAAACTCACCTTTCCCATGATCTAAGTTGAGCAAACCAACTTAAATATGGATTTCAAACAACAATCGGGCAGAGTTTCGGCTTAAAATCGATGATATGAGTATTTCTCTTGAAATCGTCTGATGAGGAGCTTTGAAGCGAAATAATAGAAATGACAAGTTCAAGCGGAATACCCTCACTATTTATAGACAGCCTTATTTCGTGTGAAATAGGCACTGAGACAAGTTCAAGCGAAATCACAGATTCAAGCGAAATCACATTTTCAAGCGGAATCACGTTTTCAAGCAAAATCAATGTTCAAATTTTTAACTTTTTGAAATTTTACCGACACACCAAGTTAACCAAGTCGTTAATGACCTTGGCTAACTGCTTAGCCTGCCAAGTCCAAGTTAATGACCCTGGCTGACCAAATTATGAAGTTTGCTGACTTTTGAAACAGATTTAAGTTCAAGTTAATGAACTTTTGAACTTTCAAGCAATTACCAATCACTTTCTCAATCTTCTGCTTACCCAAACCTCATGATCCGGACTTGTTTAGCACATAAGACTTTGATCATCTGATCCCCAACGTCCGTTGTCAAAAATAAGATGAAAAACAAATATTTTTGGATTTTTGATTATGATAAGCAATAAAACTGTACACACATATTTTTGTGAGTGTGTTAGGGGATCATATCAGCTTCCGATAAGATACGAGTACCGTTAAGCTTTGATTACATATTCAGCATTAAACAATTCGCTTTGATTGTCGATATACTGATCCTCTTAAATTTTCACACAAAGTTCAATCTGTTCAGGATACGAGTTTAGTGTTTTAAAGACTTAAACTTATACGCGTGTCCCACCTCAGAATATACTCCCGTATCCAGATCCCAATATTCAGTCTTACAGGTGAGTATACCTAAATGATATCTGTAAAAGGTTAAATGCGAGGGCCGTGAGAGCTCAGGCTATTGCTTCCGCAAAATCAGATAGATGACGGCTTCGACTTAAGGTGGGTCCCCTTTGGGGATCTTATTTTACAACAGCACATGATTAGCATTTTTCAATGTTTCATCATTTTTTATGCTGAGGGGAGGCTTATATTTCAAGCAGCGTAAAGTATTCTCCGGGGACTAGGCCATTGCTTTCGCAAAATCAGAAGTCCTGGGATAATACCCCAGATATCACTAAGTATAAAGACCTAGTATCTCAGAAAGAGGGACCTTTCAAACAAGATTTCGGGGGTTACCCATATATATCCGAGAGATGTTCCCCACGTAAAAGCAAGTAATGATTTTATGTTTATATCCCGAACAAACCTACTAAATGTGTAAAAACCTATCGGCACATCATCAGCGAGACTGCTTAACACATTTCAAACATTACATTTCTTTAGCGTACTGCATTTGTCTAGCTGATGTACTATCATTTCCCCTTTTACACAAACTCTTTTTCAGTTTTTCAATGTTTTTGGATTTTGAAATTTTATCATGTTTTTGGATTTTCTGCAAACTTTCTCCCCCTAAAAACAAAGACATATTTTTGTGTTTTTGTTTTTATCAAAAGCAGAAAATAAACAGTACAAAAACTTTGACAACACAACTGGGACACTCTGGGTTTTCCCGAGAAATCTACGTGTATTAGCATTATGTGTATGAATACTATTAAATGAAAGATTGTGAATTATCTTGGTGTGCTATGTGATCTGCGCGTTTAATTATGTGTATGTATAATGAATGGTTAAATATATATATTTTCGTATGTAGTAAACCGAGACCATGAACCCGACTCGAGACCACTTGGTCTCGAGTAAACAGTGAAACAATTGGACCGGTTGGGCCATGCCGCTCGGAAACCCACTAGGGTGCACCAACTTGGTCCGGGTATAAAACCCACAAGAGTGGCCAACCTTGCCACTTTTCACCATTTGCAACATTTCCACACACACTCTCCTACACACTCTTTCCATCACTAAAACCCTAGAGCACCAACATAAAAACCATCTTCTTCCTCTCTCGGATCCAACCGGCAACACTAGAACTCTCGGTTCAAGCTTGGAATCATCATTTGGAAGCCCGTTCATCGATCCTCCATACCCTCACACCTTGGAACACAACCGGTTAGTGTTTTAATGTGTGTTAGAAATTATGTGTGCTTAATGAATAAGATACATGATTAGTTTAGAGGTCTTTTTGCATGATTTTTGTATGATTAGTGAGTTTGTAATGGTTAAATGATGAATAATGTGCATGAACTATTGTATGATAATGTTTTACTAAGATGTTTTGAATGGTAAATGATTAATAGCTTAGGATGATTTTTGCTATCTGATTCATGTTAGATATTTTAGGACAAATGTGTGTTTGATGAGATGATGCAAGATTTACTTGATCCTTGATCACAACATTTCATGCTTGAATGATCTCATGAAGAACATTATGAATATGTGTTAAATATGATATGAACATATGATGAACAAATGTTGAATATGATGAACAATGTTGAATATGAGATAAACATTTGAATATGTGTTGTTTGATCTGATTCAATTAGAATTTAGACAAGAAAACATGTTTATGAAATCCTATTGGTTAGTACTCAGTTTCATGAAATCACAATTCTATTGGATAGTACGAGTGGACAGGTTCTAGAAGGATTTCTTGTGCACACATCCGTGGTTGCGAGTCGAGACCCTCGGTTGTGACTCGAGACCACCAAAGTGGCAACTCGAGACCAAGCGGCAGGCATCAAGGACCCGAGACTATCAAGATCTCGACTCGAGATCTCCTGTTCTCGACTCGAGACTAAGCTCGAGACTTCCGAGGTTGCGACTCATGCCTGCATTACTCGAGATCTCATGGTTGCGAATCGAGACCGCATGATCTCGAGTCGAGACCACCTTGTCTCGACTGGGCTGCTTGTCTCCGTTATTGGGTGAAAAGTGTGTGCAATGTGCATACCGTTTTATTTGGACTCTGTGGTGCTGTTAACTGTTAGTATGATTGGATAGGCCCAATAACACTTATGATTTGTAGGTTAGGTGTGACGGTTACTGTTTAACTGCTTACGTATTAGAACAGGCTCGATAACTTGCTGGACATTTCTATGTTATGCATGCAATGTGTTAGCTATGTGTAGAATATACGTGATCTTCCTGTACCCAAACCTCACCTATGCTGGTAACCATGTTAGGACGTGGTGAGCAACGTACTTGACCAAGTAAACGGTCTGCCGAGCAACCCAAGGTGAGTTCACAACTTAAAGCATGCATTCCTGGTGGATTGGGAAACGGAACTAAAAACAACACTATCCCCTTGTGAGGGATACAAACTTACTTTTCTTCCCTTGTTACTGGGAATAAACTTACTTACTTCCCTTGTTACTGGGAACTCTTGGTTAATTACGGTTTATACGGAATGCAACGAGCAATACTAAACGAAACTCTATCACTTAAGTCCCTACCATTTAATACCGCTTAGTCGCCGGGGCCTGGCGAACGGGTTATTAGTTAATAGCGCTATTTAGGTGTAACCAGCCTCACACCGACCCTTGTTACTGGGAACGGGAGTGAACTAATGTACTCTAGAAAACCATCAATGATGATAGAACATTGACAAACGGGGCACTGCGGAAATGTACGGTTAAGTAAGTATTCGGTATTGTAAAATAGTTTAGTCGCTTACTTATGGGGTAGCTCCCCATCGCATGTATAAACGGATAAATTAACTGGTGAAACAAGTTTCTGGTAATTAAAAACTGAACAACTCGTGGAATCGCCAACATTTTTGTTGATACCCTACTGCATGCTTTGCAGGTACCCAGTGACTCAGGAGCTTGCAGCTTGGGAATGTGTAGTGGTCGTCTAACCCATGTGTTGGGTTTTAAATAAACTTGAACTATGAATTCTGTTTTGAAACTATTTGGCTTATGCTTCCGCTGTTTACTTAACTGTTATTTAAACTTAAACTTTTGAAACTTCGAACTATAAAGTTTGCTAACTATTGTGGTTGGTGAACATTTTTACTACTGACCAATGCTCAGTATAATTGGTGGCTGGATCCTGGTCAGTCACGCCTCCAAGCGGTGGTACTCCGCATGTGGATTTTGGGGGTGTGACAGATTGGTATCAGAGCCATTGGTTATAGTGAACTTGGTTTTAAAAGAAAGTCTTTTGAGAAAAACTAGACTATATGACACGGCCCCCGACCCGGTTTGACCCGTTTCAGGACCCGCGGGACAGAAATCCCTTGGTATTTAATTAATTGAGTTTAACAGCGGAAGTTTTCATCAGGATCTTTTTAAATGCAAAAATATTTCCCGATTATTTTATTTCACAACGCGGGATAAAACCCCGGTAATTTACAATCATTAGATTTCACGAAGAAATCTTTTATTTTACAAAACATGTTTCTTTATTTTATACTGAGCCACTTCCTTGAGCTTGTAGTGCTTCACGGCACTTTTCCTGGATCATAACAGATCACCTGAAACATGTTTGAAAAAGGTTTTGTCAGCGGGAAATACTGAGTGAATCATTCTATTTTGCATAATGATGCATAGTTATTAATTACAGCATAAGAGCAATTACAATGGCTTCTATCTTATTTTTATCTGGCGCTCTGTCACAATGGTGACATGTCACAATGGTGACGATGGTCATACCACTATTAGATCAACGAACCTAAATAGTGATGAATTCTTGGGTAATCTTTTGGGCTACTTCCTTCCTTCTATTTTCTTCTCTTGTCCGTACTAGTTCGTCAGTCAGAGTATTGGCTAAATCCACAGCATCATCAATCGTGTGAGGTTTCGCAGCCTTGACAATGTTACGGATTTCACTAATCAGTCCCCAAATATAGCGAGAAATAAGTACCGGCTCTGGCGAAGCCAGGGTTGGTACCACTCGAGCATACTCGAAGAATGTCGAAGTATACCCTCAACAATCTACATCCACCATCCGGTGGGTTAGAAACTTATTTGTCATTTGTTCCTTTTCATACTCGGGACAGAATTTTCTTTCTACAAAGCTCTTAAATTCTTCCCAATTCATAGCATACGCCATCCTTCTTCCTTTTGCTTGTAACACCGTATTCCACCATTCTAGCGCCACTTCTTTGAAAAGATTTGACGCATACATGACCTGATCATCCTGAGCACATTTACTTATGGCAATTACTGCCTCGGTTTTCTCTAACCAACGCAGTGCCGCAGTCGCTCCTTCATTGCCTGCAAACTCAGTGGGTTTACAAGCAAGAAATTCTTTATAAGTGCAACCAGGTGTTGCAACTTTCATTTTCTTAGGGAGCGGAGCTTGCCGAGGTTCATTATCATGATTAATATGATCATTGCCTCCGTTTATGCTATTACTGAAGTTATCTTCAGAAATACGTTTGCTAGGAACGATTTGTTGTGGTTCGATTGGATTTTTAACAGCAGCAACGATTGCTGGAATAGCGTTGGCTATCCCTTGAGCAACTATTGCTGGAATAGCTTTGGCTATCCCTTGAGCAACGATATTTTCTATATCCTGCCTAGTCATATATTGATCCCCCGGTTGTTGCTCAGATTGATTAACCTCATTAACTGGTTCATTATTCGCGTTTTCCATCTGATATCTAATTTATAGATAAATAATTAGTATAGAAGAAATAATCTAATGTTACAATTAATTGCACATAATCACGTAAATGAATATACAAACAAAATTGTAAGTCTTCTAAAACTTTATTTGTTTTAGAGATTATATCATGCCTCTATATACAACCATTTTATCATTTATTTTACACGTACTGATTTTACTATTACTATTACACAACCATAGTTCCATAAATCCCCTATCCTTTGTCAGTTGATTTTCTAGTAACGTCGTTCCCTCTTATCGTAAGTCCAGGAGATCTGTCCCAAAATCTCTTGGATCCTATTCCCAGCATCCACTAGTTCTTTGTCAAAATGGCGGAGTTCAGCCATTTTCTCGTTACTCATTGGTGGATTTGGTAATGGTTCTAGATTGTACTGAGGAAAAAGCTTATAGGGATTGTTTTGTAACTGTATTTCATTAGTCAACCATTCGTCTATTTGCGAGTGGATTGAAGGGTTTGGAATAGCTGGTTCTAAGTTTATTGGTAGTTGTGTTTCAAAAGAATGAATAAAACATTTTCATTAACAGGCTTAATATTTGTCATTATAAAATCTAGCTCTTCCTGAGATGGTAACCCCTCAATTTGCCTAGAGCTTTCCCCAATTTCCATTTTCTTAGGCTTGGGTTTCTCGAGAGGTAAAGCATTGAATTCTATAAGTTCTTCTATGTCTGGTATATACCTATTGAAATCTCTGGAAACCTCTATTCTTACTGGATAGAGATTTAAATTCTGAAGGGCGTCAGTCAAGTCACTCATGTGTTACAGTGGTTAGCCTATAAAAATCTGCTCATTCTGTACACAATTAGTCAGATAATAATACACATAATCGCAAAATAGCAATTAATAAAAATTAAGTATTTTCTAAATACTTAATTGGCTTAAATCAGTGGCTCGATCAGTGGCTCTGATACCACCTTTTTCTGTCACGGCCCCCGACCCGGTTTGACCCGTTTCAGGAGCCGCGGGACAGAAATCCCGTGGTATTTAATTAATTGAGTTTAACAGCGGAAGTTTTCATCAGGATCTTTTTAAATGCAAAAATATTTCCCGATTATTTTATTTCACAACGCGGGATAAAACCCCGGTAATTTACAATCATTTGATTTCACGAAGAAATCTTTTATTTTACAAAACATGTTTCTTTATTTTATACTGAGCCACTTCCTTGAGCTTGTAGTGCTTCACGGCACTTTTCCTGGATCATAACAGATCACCTGAAACATGTTTGAAAAAGGTTTTGTCAGCGGGAAATACTGAGTGAATCATTCTATTTTGCATAATGATGCATAGTTATTAATTACAGCATAAGAGCAATTACAATGGCTTCTATCTTATTTTTATCTGGCGCTCTGTCACAATGGTGACATGTCACAATGGTGACGATGGTCATACCACTATTAGATCAATGAACCTAAATAGTGATGATTATCCCTGTAGGTCAATGAACCCAACAGTGATTATCCCGATTAGGTCTATGAACATAACCGGGAGAAAATTAGTAATGTGCACAATACCCCACTAGCCTGTAATTCAAGATATCCACGACTTAGTCCCTGTAATTATAACCTTGAAAATAATTTGAGGTATTGTAAAATAGTTTGATAAAAAGAGAATGACTCACATTGCAGATTTAATTTGAGCAGAGTTTAGCCTACTGATTAGCCTTTTTAACCTAAATTTAATAACAGGCACACAATTCTGGGTTAGTAATCAATACAGCATTTACGATAACTCACGAGATCAAATTCTCACAACGAACGACAAAGTGCGATACTTAAACATCCATCGAATTAACGACGAATAACAAAGTACGATACTTAAACATCCATCGAATTAACGACGAACGACAAAGTATAACCCTAATGTGGGCAGCACTTAAACATCCATTGGATATATTGATCGATCGGACAATGAATCGTAATAGCGATCGAGTTAATACCCTGATTGTGGCGTCGATTAGTGAATCGTGTGTTTTAATTGTAGTATTTCGACTATAACTCAGCGTAGAATTGGAATTTTTACGACGTTTCAGATCCAGAAATTGAGTGCCAATGTTCTGTATTTATACCCAAAATTTGTCAACCCTTGCGCACCGTAACACTATAACCCTTACGGTGCGCAAGGGACACCTAAGGTTCATAGGGTTGCCACGTGTGGGACTAGGCCTGCTGACTTGACAGATTTCTTAAATTCATTTCTGCCAACGAATTATTTGGATAATCGTAAACTAGGAAATACCGCCCCTGAGTTTTAGGGGCCCTGATCCTGATTCTGATTGTTCTGAAAATTTTAGGGTTTGCGCAGAATCACTTGGGTGTCTCAATTATGGTTTCCTATTGGACAATTAAAATAATAATTAAGATATTTTGATACGAGTTGTTACACTATAACCCGTGACTCGTGACGACACTACACTCCAAGGGCAAGACTCAACGTATTAGACCTCATAGCTCGGACTTGTGTTTACTTGCTTGTTTACTTTATGTTGTTACTCTACTATACATACTAGTGTGCCTAATTAGGTAGATATGCATTCCTCTTCTACCTCATTCTCGCTACATTACGACATCACGCTCATACTGTGTTTTCTGGCTATGAAGAAAATGAGCGGACGCGGAAGAGGAAACGTTAACATGACTCAGGCTCAATTCACTAACTTGCTCAACATGGTGGCTGCAGCTTTCTCAGCTCACCCTGGAGGTAAACTCGTTACTTTAGGATGTTTAGATCCCACCCCCGCATCGTCCTTTCACCTCTAAATCTATTCGCTTCACTTCTCACGACAGGTTAGCCTGCGCCTGCGCAGCCACGTGTTTGTACTTTCAAAACCTTCATGGATGGCAAGCCTCTCCCTTTCAACGGAACTTAGGGTGCCATAGGCCTTCTGCACTGGATTGAAAAGGCCGAAGCTTTCTTTGCTGTCTGCGAGTGTCCCCCTGCTAACTGGGTAAAGTTTGCGACTGGTACGCTTGAAGGAAACGCGCTTTCATGGTGGAAAGCACAGATTCAGATGCTTGGTCTGGAAACTGCTAATGCTACTGCGTGGGAAGATTTCAAGGACATGATCAAAGAGGAGAACTGTCACAGGGATGACATCCACAAACTCGAAAACGAATACTATGAGCTCAAGATGGTTGGATCAGAGATTGAGACCTACACCAAGCAGTCCAACGACTATGCTGCACTTTGCCCAAACATGTCCCGACCTATGTATCGAAGGATCGAAATGTACATCAAAGGTTTGGTCCCAGAAATCCGAAGCCATGTAACCTCAGCCAACCTCAATACCATACAGCCCGTGGTCCGTCTTGCTCACAAACTCACCAATCAGGCTGTGGAGGAGGGCAAGCTGCCCAAAAGGATTAGTGCTATTGCCGGAACTTCTAGTGATAACAAACGAAAGTGGGATGGAAATCAGGGTAAGGATGCTAACCCTACTCAGGCCTCAGTTCAGCAAAGGAAGACTGAAAACAACAAAGGCCCTCAGCAACAGGGTGGCTATCGAGGAAACCACCCCAAGTGTAACAAATGTAACCGACACCACAATGGGCCATGTGGCAAAGGTCAGTGTCTGCGATGCAACAAGATGGGGCATGAAGCCAAAGACTGCAGGAGCCAGTTCCCAGCTAGGCAGAATCAGCATCAACCACAGCAACAGCAGCAACAAGGGAACAACCGTGAATGCTACAAATGTGGGGCAATAGGGCATATGCGAAAGGATTGCCCTCAACTGAACCAGAATCGCAACAACAATAATCAAGGGGGTGGAAACAACAACAACAACCAGGGAGCTGGAAACAATGCAAGGGCATTCGTGATTGGGGCTGGTGAAGCAAGGAACGACCCCAACGTGGTGGCGGGTAAGTTCCTACTTAATGACCGTTATGTTTCCATATTATTTGATTCTGGAGCAGATGCTAGTTATGTATCCCTACGTATTAGTAAGAAACTTAAGTCCACTCTTACGCCGTTAAGCTCTAAGCACATCGTTGAAATAGCTAATGGTAGAAACCTCGAGGCCTTACACGTTATTCGTAACTGCAAACTAGAATTGTCTGGTCAGACCTTCCGTATCGATCTCTTCCCCATCATTCTCGGAAGCTTCGACGTTGTCATTGGTATGGATTGGTTATCCAAGCATCGAGCTGAAATCCTCTGCCAAGAGAAAGCTATTCGTATTCCCCGTCCTCCTGGCAAACCCCTTATCGTTCAAGGCGACAAAGGTGGAGAAGTCACAGGCATCATTTCAATCCTAAAAGCCCAGAAGTGTTTACGAAAGGGGCACACTGCTATCTTAGCACTTGTTGCCGACACGCAGAAAAAGGAAAACAGGATTGAAGATTTTCCAGTTGTACGTGACTATCCTGAGGTATTTCCTGAAGAACTACCTGGACTCCCTCCTCACCGTCAGGTCGAATTTCAAATCGAACTAGCTCCCGGAGCAGCACCTATAGCTCGTGCACCTTATCGACTAGCTCCCGCAGAACTAAAGGAACTTTCTACTCAACTATAAGAACTATTGGACAAAGGCTTTATCCGTCCTAGCTCGTCACCCTAGGGAGCCCCAGTGCTCTTTGTCAAAAAGAAGGATGGCACATTCCGAATGTGCATTGATTACCGCGAACTGAACAAGGTTACCATCAAGAATCGTTATCCACTTCCCCGTATCAACGATCTGTTCGACCAGCTGCAAGGGTCGAGCTATTATTCCAAGATCGATCTGCGATCGGGCTATCACCAACTGAGAGTCCGCGATGAGGACATCTCTAAGACCGCTTTCAGAACCCGCTATGGTCACTACGAATTCCTTGTTATGCCTTTCGGAATGACCAATGCACCTGCGATCTTCATGGACCTCATGAACCGGGTGTGCAAACCCTACCTCGACAAATTCGTGATTGTGTTTATTGACGACATCCTGATTTACTCAAAGAATCAAGGGGAGCATGAACGACACCTGCGCCTTATTCTCGAACTCCTTCGCAATGAGCAACTGTACGCCAAATTCTCGAAATGTGATTTCTGGCTTAGAGAAGTCCATTTCCTTGGGCACATAGTCAATCAGGATGGGATTCACGTCGACCCCGCTAAGATCGAATCCATTAAGAATTGGCCCATACCTAAGACTCCGACCGAAGTTCGCCAATTCTTGGGGTTGGCAGGATACTACCGAAGATTCATCCAGGGATTTTCTAAGATCGCTCAACCACTTACAACCCTCACTCAGAAGGGTGTTGCTTACAAGTGGAGTAATGCTCAGGAATCTGCCTTTCAGGAACTAAAGAAGAACCTCTGTAGTGCTCCTATTCTTTCCTTACCTGAAGGTACCGACGACTTCGTTGTTTACTGCGACGCTTCTATTCAAGGACTTGGTTGCGTGTTGATGCAACGCGAGAAGGTTATTGCTTACGCTTCGCGACAACTCAAGATCCACGAACGGAACTACACGACACACGACTTAGAATTCGGAGCTGTGGTTTTCGCGCTCAAGATTTGGAGACATTACTTATACGGTACTAAGTGCACGATTTACACCGATCACAAGAGCATCCAGCACATAATGGAACAAAAGGAATTGAATATGCGGCAACGCCGATGGGTCAAACTCCTAAATGACTATGAGTGTGCGATTAAATATCATCCAGGAAAGGCTAATGTGGTAGCCGATGCCCTCAGCAGAAGGAGACCAAACCTAAGCGTGTTCGTGCCTTACAGCTCACCATCCACTCGAACCTCCCTAAGCAAATCCGAAACGCTCAGGTCGAAGCATTGAAAGTCGAGAACGTCAGGGCTGAGTCCCTGCGAGGATCAAGGAAACGGCTAGAACAAAAAGAAGATGGTGCTTACCACGTAAACGGGCGTATATGGGTCCCACTTTATGGGAATTTGCGCGAGCTTGTAATGGATGAAGCCTATAAGTCTCGTTACTCAGTACACCCTGGTTCGGATAAGATGTACCACGACTTAAAGACTACATATTGGTGGCCTGGCATGAAAGCCCATATAACAACATACGTCAGCAAATGTTTGACTTGCGCGAGAGTCAAGGCCGAGTATTAAAAACCCGCGGGCCTACTCCAACAACCAGAAATCCCGAAATGGAAATAGGAGCAAATTTCCATGGATTTTGTTACTGGCTTGCCTAGGTCTCAATGCGGAAATGACACCATTTGGGTGATAGTGGATCGATTAACAAAATCTGCCCACTTTTTGGCTATTAAAGAAACAGACAAGTTCTCTACCTTTGCTGAGGTATACTTAAAGGAAGTGGTTTCGAAGCACGGAGTGCCAACCTCTATTATTTCCGATCGAGAAGCGCGTTTTACTTCTGAATTGTGGCAAGCTATGCACAAATCTTTTGGCTCACGTTTAGACATGAGCACCGCCTATCATCCACAAACGGATGGGCAATCCGAGCGCACCATCCAAACCCTTGAAGACATGCTTAGGGCATGTGTGATCGATTTTGGCAAGAGTTGGGAAAAGCATCTACCGTTAGTAGAATTCTCCTATAACAACAGCTACCACACCAGCATTCAGGCAGAACCCTTTGAGGCATTGTACGGTCGTAAATGCCGATCGCCTCTCTGCTGGGCGGAAGTAGGTGACAGCCAGATCACAGGTCCAGAACTTGTGGTAGACACTACGGAAAGGATTGCCCAGATCAGACAACGCATGGCGGCAGCTCGTGACCGTCAGAAGAGTTACACTGATAAGGATAGGAAACCGCTAGAGTTCCAGGTTGGAGACCGGGCTCTACTTAAAGTCTCACCCTGGAAGGGTGTGGTTCGTTTTGGAAAACGGGGCAAGCTTAATCCGCGATATGTCGGACCATTCGAAATTACCGAAAAGATCGGTAAAGTCGCTTACAGATTGAATCTGCCTGAAGAACTGAGTGTTGTGCACAACGTCTTTCACGTGTCTAATCTGAAGAAGTGTCTGTCAGATGAAACACTCATCATTCCTTTCAAGGAACTTACTATTGACGAACAGCTACACTTTACTGAGGAACCGATTGAGATCACGGATCGAGAAATCAAAACCCTCAAACGTAGCCAGATATCTCTCGTACGAGTTCGTTGGAACTCGCGCCGTGGCCCAGAGTTTACCTGGGAGCGGGAAGACCAGATGAAGCGCAAGTATCCCTAGTTGTTCCCTAATGAAACTCCCAGCACTGAAGCTACAACCGAATTTTGGGACGAAATTCCAAATTAACGGGGGGATGATGTGACACCCCGTTAAAACGTTCTCATCAGCTTGACAGTGGCTGCCTTAACTTTCGGGACGAAAGTTCTTAAAACTTGGGGATAATGTGACACTCTGGGTTTTCCCGAGAAATCTACGTGTATTAGCATTATGTGTACGAATACTATTAAATGAAAGATTGTGAATTATCTTGGTGTGCTATGTGATCCTCGCGTTTAATTATGTGTATGTATAATGAATGGTTAAATATATATATTTTCGTATGTAGTAAACCGAGTCCATGAACCCGACTCGAGACCACTTGGTCTCGAGTAAACAGTGAAACAATTGGACCGGTTGGGCCTTGCCGCTCGGAAACCCACTAGGGTGCACCAACTGGGTCCGGGTATAAAACCCACAAGAGTGGCCAACCTTGCCACTTTTCACCATTTGCAACATTTCCACACACACTCTCCTACACACTCTTTCCATCACTAAAACCCTAGAGCACCAACACAAAAACCATCTTCTTCCTCTCTCGGATCCAACCGGCAACACTAGAACTCTCGGTTCAAGCTTGGAATCATCATTTGGAAGCCCGTTCATCGATCTTCCATACCCTCACACCTTGGAACACAACCGGTTAGTGTTTTAATGTGTGTTAGAAATTATGTGTGCTTAATGAATAAGATACATGATTAGTTTAGAGGTCTTTTTGCATGATTTTTGTATGATTAGTGAGTTTGTAATGGTTAAATGATGAATAATGTGTATAAACTATTGTATGATAATGTTTTGCTAAGATGTTTTGAATGGTAAATGATTAATAGCTTAGGATGATTTTTGCTATCCAATTCATGTTAGATATTTTAGGACAAATGTGTGTTTGATGAGATGATGCAAGATTTACTTGATCCTTGATCACAACATTTCATGCTTGAATGATCTCATGAAGAACATTATGAATATGTGTTAAATATGATATGAACATATGATGAACAAATGTTGAATATGATGAACAATGTTGAATATGAGATAAACATTTGAATATGTGATGTTTGATCTGATTCAATTAGAATTTAGACAAGAAAACATGTTTATGAAATCCTATTGGTTAGTACTCAGTTTCATGAAATCACAATTCTATTGGATAGTACGAGTGGACAGGTTCTAGAAGGATTTCTTGTGCACACATCCGTGGTTGTGAGTCGAGACCCTCGGTTGCGACTCGAGACCACCAAAGTGGCAACTCAAGACCAAGCGGCAGGCATCAAGGACCCGAGACTATCATGATCTTGACTCGAGATCTCCTGTTCTCGACTCGAGACTAAGCTCGAGACTTCCGAGGTTGCGACTCATGCCTGCATTACTCGAGATCTCATGGTTGCGACTCGAGACCGCATGATCTCGAGTCGAGACCACCTTGTCTCGACTGGGCTGCTTGTCTCCGTTATTGGGCCAAAAGTGTGTGGACTGTGCATACCGTTTTATTTGGACTCTGTGGTGCTATTAACTGTTAGTATGATTGGATTGGCCCAATAACACTTATGATTTGTAGGTTAGGTGTGACGGTTACTGTTTAACTGCTTACGTATTAGAACAGGCTCGATAACTTGCTGGACATTTCTATGTTATGCATGCAATGTGTTAGCTATGTGTAGAATATACGTGATCTTCCAGTACCCAAACCTGACCTATGCTGGTAACCATGTTAGGACGTGGTGAGCAACGTACTTGACCAAGTAAACGGTCTGCCGAGCAACCCAAGGTGAGTTCACAACTTAAAGCATGCATTCCCGGTGGATTGGGAAACGGAACTAAAAACAACACTATCCCCATGTGAGGGATACAAACTTACTTTTCTTCCCTTGTTACTGGGAACAAACTTACTTACTTCCCTTGTTACTGGGAACTCTTGGTTAATTACGGTTTATACGGAATGCAACGAGCAATACTAAACGAAACTCTATCACTTAAGTCCCTACCATTTAATACCGATTAGTCGCCGGGGCCTGGCGAACGGGTTATTAGTTAATAGCGCTATTTAGGTGTAACCAGCCTCATACTGACCCTTGTTACTGGGAACGGGAGTGAACTAATGTACTCTGGCAAACCGTCAACGATGATAGAACATTGACAAACGGGGCACTGCGGAAACGTACGGTTAAGTAAGTATTCGGTATTGTAAAACAGTTTAGTCGCTTACTTATGGGGTAGCTCCCCATCGCATGTATAAACGGATAAATTAACTGGTGAAACAAGTTTCTGGTAATTAAAAACTGAACAACTCGTGGACTCGCCAACATTTTTGTTGATACCCTACTGCATGCTTTGCAGGTACCCAGTGACTCAGGAGCTTGCAGCTTGGGAATGTGTAGTGGTCGTCTAACCCATTTGTTGGGTTTTAAATAAACTTGAACTATGAATTCTGTTTTGAAACTATTTGGCTTATGCTTCCGCTGTTTACTTAACTGTTATTTGAACTTAAACTTTTGAAACTTCGAACTATAAAGTTTGCTAACTATTGTGGTTGGTGAACATTTTTACTACTGACCAATGCTCAGTATAATTGGTGGCTGGATCCTGGTCAGTCACGCCTCCAAGCGGTGGTACTCCGCATGTGGATTTTGGGGGTGTGACAACAACGTTGATCACATCAGATCGTCGTCCTCCTTGGCTTCACATTCAACAACCCTCCCAGAAAACAAATTTTTCATCCCATTTAATTTCAAAAGATAGTTAAATCTCTTTTTATCAAACGGTTTGGTGTAAAAATCAGCTTTCTGTTCATCGGTGTGTATATGTTCGATGCGAATCAATTTCTTCTCGTGACAATCACGGATGAAATGATGTCGAATTTCTATATGTTTAGTTTTAGAATGGTGAACCGGGTTTTTCATTATGTTAATCGCTGCTTCATTGTCCACAAATATAGGCATGTCCAAGAACTGCAAACCAAAGTCTTGCATCTGCTGTTAGATCCAAAGGCTCTGAGAGCAACAGCTCGAGGCCGGAACATATTCAGCTTCGCACGTAGAGAGCGCTGCTGAGGTTTGTTTCTTGCACAGCCAGGTGACAAGTCTAGTTCCGAAGAACTGACACCCAACAGTGGTGGACTTAGCTTTTTGCTTGCAGCTACCAAAATCCGAATCAGCATAACCTGTGAGTGAAAAGTCACCCGACTTAGGATACCACAAGCCGGTGCTTGGGCAGCCTTTCAAATACCGTAAAATGCATTTCACGATCGTCAAGTGGGACTGGCATGGGCTGGACTGATATCGGGCGCATAAACACGTCAGATACATGATGTCTGGGCGGGAAGCAGTAAGATACATCAAAGATCCAATTATCGACCGGTAATACGTCTCGTCCACTTTCTCTCCACTCTCATCTGGACAGATTCCGTGATTTTGAGCTAGGGGTTGATGTCGGAGTAGATTCAGACATGTTGAACTTTTCCAAAACATCGTTCACGTATTTGGTTTGATGAATGAAGACTCCTTCGGGTATTTGTTCAACCTGCAACCCTAGGAAGAACTTCATCTCCCCCATCGAACTCATCTCGAATTTTGTCTTCATAACTTTCTCAAAATCTTTACACAAATAGTCATTTGTTGAACCAAAGATGATGTCATCAACGTAGATCTGCACGATTAAAAGATGTCCTACAACCTCTCTTGTAAACAGAGTGCTATCAACCGTCCCTCTGATGAACCCGTTGGCCAACAGATGTTGGGAAAGCGCCTCATACCAGGCTCTCCGGGCCTGGTGAAGTCCGTAAAGCGCTTTATCCAGAAGATAGACTTTGTTTTTGTGTAGTGGATCAGTGAAACCCGACGGTTGTCCAACATACACTTCTTCTTTGATTTTTCCATACAGGAATGCAGATTTCACATCTAATTGGTAGACTGTGAATCCTTTCCAAGACGTGAACGCCAGGAAGATCCTAATCGCCTCAAGTCTAGCAACAGGCGCATACACCTCTGTAAAGTCAATGCCTTCTTGCTGACTGAATCCCTGTACTACCAATCGTGCTTTGTTTCGAACAATGACTCCTCTATCATCTCTTTTACATTTGAATACCCACTTTGTTTTGATCAACTTTTGATTTTCAGGAAGTCTACTAGTCTCCAGACTCCCAACTTCTCAAACTGCTGCAACTCTTCCTGCATAGCATTAACCCAACTTTCTTCAGTTAACGCTTCTTTATACGTCTTGGGTTCAACCTGCGAGATGAAACACTTAAGTGAAAATTCTTCCTATAAAGGAGCAACAGATGTATAAAAACATGTAAGAGCTCTATTGATCTGATCCCGCGTTTTTACTCCGCTCTGAAGATCACCAATAATCTGCTCTGAAGGATGATATGACAAAGTTCTTGGCATAGCAGTGTCAGGCACGCTCACTTCCGATTGTAAGTTCATAATATCTTGATCACCGGTGTGATCCTCAGCTTCTGTCGTTGCAACATTTGGTTCCTCGTCAAAAGTCGGACCGTCTTCCGATTCTGAGTCGTCAGAATTATCAAATGTTGGAGCTGGTTCCTCTGGGGGTTCGTGTGACGTTCCACTTGGACCGGCCTCGTGATCATTTGTACAACATGTAGGGTCGCTTGTACCCACGTCAGGCTGAGAAACTACCAACGGTCTTGGCACCTGATATTGTGACATAGATTAGGGCTGGCATATCGTGTATACCCGTACACGATAAGACACGACACGATAAGACACGATACACAAAATCCCATACACGAACACGACACGATAACTTATCGTGTCCTTTTTTCAAACACGAACACGAACACGACACGATATACACAAAAATTACCTGTTAAGACGACTGTTCGACTGTTATACATGAAAATTACCTGTTAATACCTGTTAACACGAACACGACATGCTATCTGAGAGTTACAGAGGGAGTTTAGGGGTTTTATTTTTTTTGAATTGAATGAGGAATGAAAATAGAAAGGAATTAAGGAACCCACACGCACATGGCTGATGAGTTTTATTTAATTTAATTTCTTATCATGTACTAACGGGTATTAAGAGGTAAACAGGTATTTAACCCGTTAATACATGAAAATTGCCAGCCCTAACATAGATTTTTGATGTGGTATAGTAAAACGAGTTCCTCGACACTTGGCTCAGTCGGCAGTTGGAAAGACTCCCAGAGTTTATCGTAATCGAACAGAAATCTTTGTCCAGGAAGTCGTGGTGGAGCAGTATGCTTCTGACAATCAACATGCTGAACTTGAATTATCTTCCCCAGACATGGAACAAACACTCTCTTCAGCGGACTCGCATAACCTACAAAGAAACCCTCATTACTTTTCGCACCAAACTTACCATCTGGATCAATAAAAGTACAAGGTGATCCAAACGGTTCTAAAAACTTCAAATTTGGTTTAAAACGATGAAGAAGTTCAAAATAGGTTTTCTTGTATTTCTTCACTGTGAGAACGCGATTCAATGTATAGCACGCTGCTACAACTGCTTCACTCCAGAAAAATATCGGAAGTTTGGAATCGGCGAGTATCGTTAGAGCTGTTTCAATTAAGGTGCGATTCTTTCGTTCAGCTACACCATTTTGCTGTGGAGTGTATGGTGCACTGAATTCATGAAGAATTCCTTTCTCATTGCAAAACTCGAGCATCCGATTGTTCTTAAACTCCGTTCCATTGTCACTCCGAATTCTTCTGATCGGCACTTTGTACAGCGTTTCCATCTTCTTGAATAGAACCATCAACGACTCAAAAGTTTGATCTTTACTTTCCATACACACTACCCACGAAAACCTTGTGAAGTCGTCAGTGACCACAAGACAGTACAAGTCTCCGCTCACACTTTTTACATTGACTGGTCCGAAAAGACCCATGTGTAGCCTTTCGAGCGGAACCCTGATTGAATTCAATAGCTTCTGTGGGTGTGTCTTTTTGGTCTGCTTTCCCTTCTTGCACTCTACACAATCATCATTTAAATGAAAGTTTTTCAGATTTACACCTTCTACAAGATCATTGTGCACAAGAAAGTTCATTTTTCTGACATGAATGTGGCCCATCTTTCGATGCCACAAGTTTTTCAGTCGCTTTTGATTTTGTCACAAAACATTGTTTCTGATAATCTGTTGTTGTTGCGAGACTCATATCCAGGACATACAAATCATTTTCCTGGGGAGCTCGCATCAACACCATGTTCTCAGGAATTTTAAAACCAGGTTTTATGATTAAACATTCATTTTTAGTGAAGTGTACTGTAAATGACTTGTCACAAATCTGTGAGATGCTCAACAGATTGTTTTCAAGTTCGATGATATAGTTCACTTTTTCAAACGACACAACTCCATTTGTTAGAGTTCCTTCACCAACTATCCTGCCACCCTGATTTCCTGCAAATCCAACATAGCCACCGTTGATTGATTTAACATCGTAGAGTAAAGCCAGCATTCCAGTCATATGCCTTGAAGCTCCGCTGTCCATGATCCACTTTGAGATTATTGACCTAGGAAGCTCCTGCATACATCACAGAAATTTATTCAAACAAAGAAGCCCATGATTTCTTTACCTTTGGAACACTTCCAAACACAATATCACATGACTCATCAACTTTCGGAATGTTAAAAATGACATTTGGAACAACAGTTTTGGCTTTTGGTTTTACATCACCCTCTTTAATTGGAGGAAATTCCTCAAGCAACTTGTCTAGTTCAAATTCAAGTTTCTTAACATCATTTGCACACAATTTTTATTCAGATTTTAGCTCATTTTCCATCTTCTTCACTTCAACTGACTGTTTTGGTTTTGCCACCCATGATTGGTTTTCAAAATTTTTTGTCTTCCGATAAACCTTTGAAGTCTTTTGGGTTTTCGAAGATTCGCCAATCTCATATGTTGATTTCGGCTTTTCTTCGGACTTCAAAGATTCACCACTTTTCAAGATACGAACGGGGGAAACCATTGGCTTTTTACCTTAACTTCAGTTGGAGTTTTAGGTTTAGGTTTTTGCAAAACTGGTTTCTCAAGCTTTTTCACACACTGCTTGGCCATATGACCAATTTCATTGCAGCGGTAACAAATTCTTTTCTCATACTCGATAAAAGTTGATCTGTAGGTCTCTTGTTTCAACTTCTTAGCTGCATTGAAATCGTCAATGGCTTTTTTACTGAAAATATAATCCTTTTCAGCATCAACACTAGGACCAGCAACAAAAACATCACTCATCTTTTCTTTTGGCTTGACATTCTTAGCAATCTTCTTTTCAAAACCAATACCTTTGTTTTTAAAGTTGTTACCATTTCTTTTGTTAGACCCATTTTTACCCACCCAATTCTTTTTCCCAGGGTTGTTCGGTTGTTGTTTCACAAAAGACTTTTTAGGTTTTGAAAGAAACTCGTTGTTGCTCACCTCAGAAATATCAATTTCAACAAGTTTAAACACCTTCTCAACATTTTGCATGTTCGCGTTCTGGATTGGATACTCAAAATCAGAATAGAGTTTGTCAGTTTCGGTCATTGTGTAAACCACAATGATCGAATCATCATTCGCAACTTTGTCTGATTTTGTTATAAACTTGTCCAAGAAGTTACCATCTTCTTCAGAATCAGAAATGGAGTTTTCAAAATGAGTTTTCACAGTATCAAACTCCGAGTTATCACTTTCTTCATCTAACACTTGGTCAACAACGGTTTTGATCACCTGTGACTCATTATCAGTGTCGGATGGAGAAAATGTAACATCAATGCTCTCAGGCAACTCATTCTCAATGGTTCTCAACTTGAGATTTAATGCAGATTCCACCCCATCTGGATACTTTTGAGTGTAATGATTCCACATTGGGGGTGGAACACTTTTGAAGAAAGGTTTCGCATCAGGTTGTTTCGGAACAATTTGATCAATAACATATGATGAAGCATCATAACTCATCAGTTTCTTATCAATTCTCTCAGTTTCAATTCTCATTAACTCAAGTTCTCTTTTCAAAGAAGCAATTGTGTCTAAATGGATGTTAATTTCCATCTGTTTATCCATGACAGAAGATTTTAGCAATTTTGTGGCTTTATCATTTTCAAAACTTTCTGTTTTAATCATTTTGATTGATAGTGCCAAAGTGTCATATGCTTCTTTAATCTCACTCAGATCAAATTCTACTTCATCAGTAAATTTCTTCAATTCTTGAAATTGTTTGTCTTTTTCAAGACAATCCATGCATGGTTTTGAACAGTTTTTGCATGGACTTTCAAGAATCGAATCAACCTTTTCGGTAACCTTTTATTCTTGATCAACTTTAATAACTGTTTTACCAAAACCATCAGACTCTGACTCAGACTCGTCTCCTGATTTGCTCTCCTCATTTTCTGATTTCTCGTCAGACTCCTTTTTGACCGTTTTGACAGACACACTTTCAACTGACTCGGTTTCAACAGACTTTGATTCGACAGATTCTGTTTCTACCTCTTTTAGCTTGCCCATCAATGCTTTGTCAACAATCTCTTTTAGAGTCTCTTCATTCATTTCTTTTGAAACGTCTATTATCTCTTCAACTGGAACTGGTTCAACATCATATCTTGGACAAAGACCAGTAGTTGGCTCACTGAAGAAACCTGCAAAAGATTCAAACATATTAGGAGGCATTATTGATTTGAAAGAACTAGCAATAATCTCCTGTTCAGACTGATAGTAATAGACTTCTGCAGCAACTTCTTCAAGATCAGTTAAACTTTCTTCAGATGTCACTTCACTGACTTCTTCTGTCTCAACAACGCATTCTGATTGTTACACAATCTCTGCCATCATTACCCTATCTTCACTACATGGGATCTACTTATCCCAACTAAAACCTTCAGCAACCTTCTCATCATCTTGATTGACTAAGAGAGCCTTCTCCGGCTTGTTTTCGATCTGAGGTCTTTAGGTGAATGGTTGCTGACTTGTCTTATGATAGATCGCTTGTTTGTAATAATCATTTGAGAACGGGTTTTGATGGTTGTTGACCTCCCTGTTTGGACATTCCCGCTTGAAATGTCCCTTCTCTTTACATTTGAAACATGTGACTTTCGATTTATCAAACCCAAGTTTTTGATCAGGCCCTGAAAGAATGTTTCGACCAGTAATTTCCATAAAAGGTTGAGTTCTTCTCACCAAGCTTGCCATTCGCCATTTGATGTCGATCAACTCCAACTCCTCTGGATCGATCTGATCATAGTCTTCCTTTGTCATATCGGGGTTCCCAATTCTACCTGCAACCAAGCTTTCATACGATGCAAGCACCGAAGCAAGAAGTGCTATGTGCTGCTTTGCTGATGATTCAGTAAAGTCTTGAGCATTCTTTATGTTCACTGCTATGTTGCACATAATTCCTGGACCTTGACTTTGACTGTTTGATCCTGATGAACTTTGAGTGTAAGATTGATCAGGTGAATTTTGAACTTTTGGATTTGGCTCAAAACTTGCAAATGGTGAACTGTTATTGCTTGATGTGATAGATGATACTCCGGATGTTGAATCTGCACTAAAGGTTGTCTGCACTTTTGGACTTAGATTTGATGTTGCTGGAGTACTTCCTTTGTAATACAATGAGACATCTTGTTGAACACTTTAAGACTTCATCTTTCTAATCTTTGTCAACTCAAGCTCGTGTGACTCAATCTTTTCAATGAATGTGCTAAGGTTGAATCCCACATACTCCAAATTATTCTTCAACACCAACAGATAAGTGCCCCATTCATCATATGGCAATACATCTGCCAATTTATCAACCCATTCCTCATCCATTTTGGTTATGCCCAACCTCTTCATCTCAACAACTAGATGGCAATATCGTTCAATCAACTGCTTTGTTGTCTCACCCTTTATACCCGTATAGATATCAAATTCTTTCTTCATCAAAGCTGTTTTGCTTTTGATCATAGACACGCTTCCAAGAAACTTTACTTTCAATGAATTCCAAACAGACTGTGAATCACCCTGATGTTGTAGCAGAACTAAGATATCCTCTTTGATGGCTTGTTGTAGAATGCTCATCATTTTCTTTTCTTCCTTGAAATCTTCTTGTTCTTGTGGAGTCAAACTTCCGATAGATTTATCTAAACCCGAACCATTCTTTGGAGGAACATATTTAGACTCGATTTTCCTCCAGCATTCAAAATGGTTAGCTTGCACCCAAGTCTTAAACCTTTCCGACCACCCAATATACTCATCAATGTTCATCAACTTCGGCGGTTTCTGCATAGTGCCGAGTTCATTTTCCATGTTCACATTTTGCACGATACTGGCTGGTGTTTGTGCTGCCATCATTCCCCCACCGGCAAAGAAGTTGTAAAACTCTTGATTATCCATTTTACGAAAATAGTTTCGGAAAAATTTTCAAGTTTTGAAAACTGGTTACTTTCAAGTGAAAACACATTCTACACACGAAATAGACTTTCAAACGAAATACCACGAATGAAATGGACTTTCACACGAAATCAGCTTTTTTAAACGAAATTAGGCTTTCAAACGAAATCACTTCTCAAACGGAATCAACTTCTCAAACGAAATAGCACTTTCAAGCGAAATCAAGTGCCATTTCAAACGGAATTACTTTTTCAAACGGAATCAGATGTAATTCAAACGAAATCAGTAATTTTGTGTGAAATTACCTCAACTTTTCAAACGAAATAAGATGCTCGTTCAAACGAAATTAGTAATTTCGTGTGAAATTACCCCAACTTTTCAAACGAAATTAGAGACTCGTTCAAACGAAATTAAATGTTTGGCCCATTTTTGTCACTTTTAGTCTTAATTTAGGTCTGATTCTTTCAAGGGTTTGTTAAAACTGTATTTTACACACAATATCAAAGATCAGTCCATTTTGTCCATGAATTTGTCCAGAAGTCCAAAAATGAGTAGAAAAAGCATTGATTTAAGTGTATTGACTCATCCTGAGCTCTGATACCACTTGTAGGATCGTTTTGTGACCTAATGAGTCGTTCAGAGTCAACATAAAGTTGTTTGAAAGGCGGAAATAGTCAACCAACCTCAAATCAGTGTAAGAAATGTGTAGAAACAGAGTATGATACTTAAAACAAGTTTCGCATTGATATTTGACTTGAAAATCGGGCAGCACTTCGTTACACCACAGCTAATTCCGTGCCAAATGAGAAACTACAAATGCCTATTTATAGGCTGGTGATTTCGCATAAAATGACCACATGTCATTTCAAGCGAAATTAACAACTTTAATTTCGTGTGAAATAGCCACAAGCTATCTCAAGCGAAATTACTACAAAACAACATAAAATTACATTTTTACCCCTATACAAGCTACCGACATGACCTAGACTTTAGACGTAGGCTATAGACATTATGCACCAACAGAAACGTGCTTTGGCCTATAGGTAATATACTCTCTTTGAGAAGAGATTAACGGCATCTTACTCTTCCAGTTACTACACGTCTCTAATCGATTGAAACAATCGAGACTTTGGCAAGATTGAAAATCGAGGAATGGGACATAATTGACAAGATGCGGGTTTCACCCCTAACCTGACGATTTTGTACCCTAATGTGGTTGGTACTCGTCGGGTCAAAATTAAATTTCGACACTTTGACGAGGGCCCACTAGAGTTTGAAATGGAAATTTACCATTAAGATGTGGAATTCACTCCTAACTTAATGGTCAAATTTCATGCAAAAATAGAATCAAGCGGAATGAGAGTCGTTTACCAAATTGTGGGTTTCACGCCTATTTTGCTAAATTCGTCTCGTTTTTGTTACGAGTGTCTTCAAGTCTTCAAAAGTTTATTATGTTAGCCTTAGGAAAGGCATGTAAGTTTAAGAGACCAAAGAAGAAGAGATAAGAAGCAAAGAAGGTAGAATGCATGTATTTTTAAACGACAAATAAGAATCAAGTTCCTAAAACTATAGACTAGGGCAAAGCGTTCCTACTTTTCCTAATTCCCTATAGTTACGGCTCTGATACCAATCAGTCACACCCCAACCGATGGCGGAAACATCGGGATGAGACGAACAATTTGCTCAAAACTTCATAACACCATGTGACAATATAATTTAAATCCAAATTTCATTTCAATACTAAATTGTCATACAAAGATCCAAAAAAAAAAAGACAACATTGTTTCAAAACAAACATAACATTAAAATGATAGATTAATCTAGGTGTGTATCTATGTCCACCTAAATTGCATTTCTTCTCAACATCATCTCATGAATCAACCTGTAACATGTATTAAAATATATCAACAAAAGTTGGCGAGTATACAAGTTTTGTTACATAGCATAATATACAATAAAATCGTTTAAAGGCTCATATCCAACATGAATCATAATATGCAAGTTTACTAGCACGCTAAAACGGTGTACGATATGTTCAAACCCAAGAATCCAATGCGTTAATTTTGCCTATCCCAATAGAGTAGCGGGATGTTAATATGTTTAACTTAACAATACCCCAAGTTTCGTCGGTGCGTTAATCCTATAGCGCTATAATTGTTAAGGTAGGCTACCAAAGTTAATGAAACATATATCTACACAAAAAAAGTTTACATAGCATACAAGTCTAACAAGCATCATATAGTTTCATGTTAAGCATGGATAAAGTTTAAAATAGTTTCATGTGAAGTGTAATTTTGTATAACATACATGTTGCATCCAAAAGTGATAAAAAGGAAAACGGGATCGAGTATACTCACGGTTTTGCAGGCTTCCTACTTGATATCCCGCGAGTGTTTGTTGGTGGATTAGAATGGAGCACCTTGTCCTTCTACACGAAGAAACATAGGTGTGTGAGTATTGGAAGTTTAACGGAAGATTAAAGATTTGGAGTTTCAATCACATGAAAATAGCATACGAGAAAATAATCATCTAGCACACATGATACTTGTTCTTGACACTATGAAACTCGAAAGAGTTTAACTGTTTTTATACAACAAAATTCCATTAGAATCGTGACAAGTTATCAAAGTCTAAGATGATGTAACCTACTATCTTGACAAATGACCACTAGTTCATCATCAAGAGTTTGGTTATTTGAATATATTATATAAGTTAAATAGTTGTCATATTGTCATATAGGTCAAGCATGAGGTAGGAGGATGAATCCCCCATTTAGGAACCTCTTTATAATTCATATAGGTCATGCATGAGGTAGGAAGAACAAGTCTTCCATTTAGGTACCCCTTGAGTGTTCACCACTACATTTGTTGTTATAAACAATCAAGGAGGGTCATGAACATACAATAAAGAATAAGTTAACTACAACTAATCTAAGAAATCATCAAGTAATGTGTGGATTTTCAAGTAGGATAGCCCAAGCTAGTCCTATAATCACACAAACATCAAGCCTTAAGCTTGTTCATTGCTTGTCGGTTAAACCCTAACCAAAACAGAAAGTTTATGAGGTTTACACCTCTGATTTTAAGTGTCACAACCTTGTTTTTAAGCCTAACTAACCATAGAAGCGATTATGAGCATAAGGACATGGGAATGTGTATGAGAATACTCAAGTTTAACAAGTTTAACAAAGTTCAAATCAAATCAGAAAGTTTGTATCACTTTGGAGCCTGTTTTGGTGATGTTCCAGGGCTTGGTTTTCCATGGAAAACTTGTGGAATTATCCCTTAGGTTGTTCCAGGTGATTTGGAAAAAGAATCAAAGGAAAAGACTAAGAAATGAAGAAGTTATGCATACTTGAACAAGTTGTGATGAATTTGTCCAAGTTCTTGATTTCCAGCAGATTGAGAGTGATTTGAGAGTGTAATTTGAGAGTTTTAAAGTGCAAAATGTGTGGAAGGCACTTGGGTTTTATAGGGAAGTGTTTAGGTTAGAGTTTGGTGGACATTTATTACAAGAAACACACTTAAACATCAAATAAACACAACAAAACTCGCCAATCAGCAATGCTGATTAGCTGTTCTCGAATTCATTTGTCTCGCGGCCCGCGTAAGTTGTGAAGGAGGTGGGTCGCGGCTGGTGAGCCACCCTCTTGGTGGTCCAAGTTTGATTTTTGTACAAATAGCCCCCTAGACTTTCTTATATGCATGTTTTAAGGAGTTTTCAAGGTGTTTTTCGCATAAAAACATAATCAAGGGAATTTTATGTAAACTAATCATAAACCACATATAAAACAAGTATAAATATGTATATTTGTTGAGAATAAGTGTCGAAATTGTGTAAATTGAGCATATAGATCACAAGTTTGCAAGTTTGACGCATTTTGCACAAATTGAGAACAAAGTGTCGCATGTTTAATATTTTTGAACATATGGACATGTATGAAGTGTGTATAACATAAATATAAGGAAAATACGAATTTCATTATAATCCAAAAGTCTCGGATATTATAACGATTATACTGAAACGACGAATACAAGAACGCAAGACTTCCAAAAATAGAATTACAAGTGACGCTTTCTAATAATGGAAAGTACCAAAATAGCAGGGCATTACAGTGAGTGATTTGGTTATGCTATTGAACTACATGGGTTAAGTTATTTTACAAAGTCTCTTAAAAACAAGAAGTGTAAGAAGACATTATAGAATAACAAGTGTCCAAGAACCTAAAACCTAAACCCACTGCACCACCACCCAAAACCTAAACCCCCACCCCCACAAATATATATAGGGTCAGGATTTAGAGAAAACGGTGGAAAGTGTGAGAAACGTTATGGATCGTCCGATCAAAACAATCTATGGACTAGATTGGCGCGGTGGCGTTTTCGAAAATAACATCAATTTTATTACGTGGACGCGCTTCATTAAGGGTAAAAAAAGGTAAAACATCATTTCTCACATAAAACGCCGTTGAAAATATAAAACGCCAAATAAATACAAAACGACAATTTTATCATTGCGTAGTTTTTTCTATGTTTTTATTTAAACTCTCAGGCTACAAAAACGCCACAAAATATGAAACGCCATAATATATAACGCCAAGCCTTACATCCGGATAAATGTTAACTACATTTTTTGTTATAAAAATAATATCCCGCCTAAACTACGCACCAAAAAATCCTATAAATAGAAACGTCTCACCACTTTCCGTTTATCACACCAAAAAAACACACACACACACACACAAAAAACACAGTGTGTTGGTGCATACGTCTCTCGACTTCGTATTGTATCGAGTCGTGTAATAGAATAGATGAAACAAGTCACACAGTTCGAGATTAACAGGATACAGAGGTGAACAAGCCAGTTCAAACGAAGTGGCCAGTTCAAACGAAATGGATCAGTTCGTACGAACTGGAGATGCTTTTTCAAACGAACTGGATTTAGTATAAATAGTGGACTTGTTGTTTTCATTTGTAACTTTCAGATTCCGGTAGCGAAGCTCTGCCAAAGTGTCTCCAGATCTGTAATCATCATCAAATCAATACAAGAGATAGATTAAGTGATTCTAGTGTGTATACAGCTGAAATAACACTGATACGTTTGATTCTGCCTCTCGTATTGGACGAGATCTCTTCTGAACGACTCGTTTGGTCGTGCAAACGATCCTACAAGTGGTATCAGAGCTCAGGAGGAGGAGCTCTTGGATTTTCAGCTTTGATTTCACAAAATTTCTGCTTCTACCCCTTTCTGTCACGTATTTTCAAAATTAACCGAAATTTTCTGGATAATATGATTTGATTTTCAAGTATATTGTGTGAAATTGTGTTTTAGACAATCTGTAAAAGTTTTAGATCAAAAATCAGTTTAAAACTTAATCAATTTGTTCAAAAACCGATCAGTTCGTTTGTAGTTTGTCCATTTCGTATGAACAGAAACTTTGTCTCCAGATCTACGACGATTTAGTGGATGAAATTGAACGTTTTACATATCATTGTGATCAAAATTTGACGAAGAACATTCCTACGGTTTCAATTTCATCAGATATCAGAGTTTGAATGGATTCTGTTTAGGTTCGTTTGAAAGGTCGTAACACGAAGTAAGCCAGTTCGTTTAAGATTGGAACGAGTTCATACGAAGTACTTAGTTCGTTTGAGAATTCAGTTCATACCGAGTAAACTTGAACTTCTTGTTCGCATGAAATTCAGTTCGTCTGAATTGCTAGTTTAGTTCGTTTTAAGAGGTCAGATCGTTTGAAAGGTTCAGTCCGTCTAAAAGTTGTTCAGTCCGTTTGAAAATCAGCAGTTCACACGATCTCAGTTCATACGAAGTAGTCAGTCTGTTTGAAAGTGTTCAAAAGTTCAGTTCGTTTAGAGGATCAGTTCGCTTGAACCTTCTCAGTTCGTCTGAATCGCAGTTCGTGTGTACATCAGTTCGTTTGAAATAGTTGACCAGGTCATACGAAGAGACCAGTTCTTCAGATCGTTTGAGTTCACACGAAGTGAACTTTCAGTTCGTTTATAACTCAGTTCGTTTCACCAGTTTGCACCAAAGTCAGTTTGAAATCATAAAAGTTTGTTTGAAAGAGGCTGTTTGTGAATTTTTGAGAACCGAATCATGGAAGAGGATTTTTATAATGCTTTTGCCACATCTCCAACTACTCCAGCTTCCATTGCTCAGAACATGAATTTGGAAAACGAAACCGGAACATTACAAAAACCCCCGAAGCTAATGAGCATTGAAGAGTATTACGGATGGAAAGACAGATTTGAAAACTGGGTTCAAGCTAACCATCTGAGATCATGGGAATGCATTCTGAAGAAGTATGTTCTACCACGTACAGAGTTGCAAGTTGTGAAAACAATTTCTGAATTCAGTGACCAAGAACGAGATATGTACAAAGCTGAGAAAATGATGATCAGTTTACTTCAGCAAGCTATCAAAGAAGACATCTTTGTGTTGCTTCAACATGACATGACAAGACATCAAAATCAATTTGGGAAGCTCTTAGAATCAAGTTTGAGGGTAGTGAAAATATGATTAAAAGTAAAAAGGCATTGCTTAAGAAAGAATTTGATCTATTCACTAGTTTGCCCGGGGAAGATACCAAGAAGCTAATTGAAAGATATTGTCACTTAGTGAGATCTATGTCGATGCTAAGTATAACCAAAGATCGTGAAGAATGGGTCGACAAGTTAGCTGACGCTTTACCGCAAAAGGAATGGGGTACTTATTTGATGATCTTAAAAAACACTGGGGTATATGATGGGTTGATAATTTCTCAGTTCATTGAGAAGATTGAGGGTCAAGATCTTGAACAACAAAAGATTGCGAGGATGAATAATCCGAGTGGTCAACAAGATGTAAAAATGTACTACAAAGGTAGTATTCAAGAAGTTGAAAGAAGTCCGAAGATACAAACTGCGTTTAGTGCTGGAGATTCATCTGAAAAAGTTGATCAAAGTTCAAACAAAAACAATGGATTCTCTTCATATTCGAGTGTTAATCCAAAAGATACAACATCAAGTTTTCAACATCAAAGTTCTAAAAGTGGAAATGGTTATGTGATACAATGCAACATTGCTTTGAATCTTCCTGAGGGTCAAAGTTTCTCTGAAGAAGTTGCGAAAGATCACATGGCATTACTTGGCTCCGTGCTACTATCCTATGAAGGTTTGGTTGCAGGGAGAATCGGGAATCCTATGCTGACAAAGGAGGATTACGATCAGATAGATGCTGAAGAGATGGAGCTCATGGACATCAAATGGTGTCTAGCTAGTGTCCTAAGAAGAGCAGAAAAGTTCAAATTGATCACTGGAAGAAATGATTTTCTTGATGCACATGTTTCTACTTTAGGTTTTGATAAATCTAAAGTTACTTGTTTTCGGTGCAGGGAGAAAGGTCATTTTAAGAGGGAATGCAAAAATAGAGAAGCAAGTGAAGCAAAGAATCCGTTCGGAAAAGATGATTACTACCGGAAAGCCATATATCAACAAGTTGGTCAACAACAACAACAAGAACCACAAGTGGCTCATGGTAGAAAAGTGATAGAGGATTCAAAGAGAGCTTGTTTAGTGAATCAAGAAGATTTTAACTGGAACAAATATATTTCATCCAACAGTAAAGCTTGTTTAATCAATCAAGATGATGAAAGGTTACCTGAAGGATTCAGCTGGGATATGTTTGCGGATGAGAATGGGAATTTTAAAGCTTTCATTGCGAAGATATAGTTCAAGAACCAGATATGTTTACCAAGTGGATGAAATCTATTTGTGTTAGTGTGAAAAATGAAGATGAAAAGTCTGTTTCATCATATGAAAGTTCACTAAGTTCTGATGAAAGCTCAGAAAAAGCAGTTGTTTTTTTATCAAACACCATCTGATTCTGGTTTTTCAGATGATATTTCTGACAAGTCAATTGAGTTTGACCCATCACCAACTGATGACAGCAGTGATGATGAGGAAGAAAGACATATTAATGTTGCAAAATCTCATCTTTCTCCTGAAAGCTTTCATTTTTATTTTGCAGATCGATTGAAGAAGCTGACAGAGAAACAAGTTGCAAAAGAACAAAAGAAAATGAAGTCTGAAAGTGTTGCTGAAAAAGATGAGACTGTTCAAAATGAAGAAGTTATAGTTGCTGCTGAGGAGATTGTTGATACAGAAAAGGTGGTTGAAGTGGTGAAAACAGTTGAAATAGAAAAAATTGTGGAAGTCATCAAGCCTTGTCCAAAGTGTCTTGAATCTTGCAAAGAATGTGCAACAAAAGATGAGAAGTTGATTGAGTTTGAGAAGATGAAAGAGAAATTACTATTCAATCTAAATTACGTGAAAGAATCCTATGATGTTTTGAACAGAACAGTAACTGGTCTTCAAAAGACGGATTCTGAAAGAGAAAAAGCATTAACTATGATGAATGCTGTGATGATGACAAAACAAAAAGCTATAAATCATTACATTGAGGAGTGTGCCAATCTGAAACAAGAGTTGGAAAAGGAGAAAATTGAGAATGAGAGAATCAGACGCTTATTACAAAGTTATTCTAGTTCTGATTATCTTATTGATCGAATTTATCCAACTGTTGCAGGTTTCGAAGCTTTTCAAGACGAGAAGCCAAAGAAGAAGGATACTGGTAAGAAACCGAGTGTTAGCTATAACAAGTGTCCGCCTCCAATCTGGGAAGGTTATTCTCCCAGAAAACCAAATGAGGAGTAAGTCGAAAAAGCAGTCAATATAAAGCTAAAAACCGATGCAACTGATGATTTACCAGAAAACATTGGCGTTACTTTCACATCGTCTGACACTGATCATGAGTCTGAGTTAATTAAAAAGGTGGTCGATTAGGTGTTGGATATTGATGAGGAGTCTGAGTCAAAGTCTGAGTCTGGAGGTTCAAGTTCGTCAGTCAACAGTATAAAATCGTCGGTTAAAAGGGTTTACAGTAAAGAGTTTTTGTTATCAAAATCAAGTTTGGATGATGAAACATTTGAAGTAGCATATACTTTGAATGATTCTGACAAATTATATTCTGACAAGAAATTTCCAATAAGAAGTGTTAGATTTGAAATGATCAAAAAGGTTTTCAAAATGACAGAAATTAATATTTCTGAAATAAAAGATGTAAATCTTAATGAAAAACCGAAAAAATACACTTCAAGAGTTCAACAGCGACTAAACAAGAAAAAGGGTTACAATTCTGGTTCTGGTTTTCAAAAGAAACCAAACCATAATGGTAATTTCAAAAAGAAAGGATTAGGTTTTATTCCACCAGAAAATTATAAAAATGAGAAAAATTCTAAAACAAAAACTGAATTTGTTTCAGGAGGAAGTGCTGAGGAAGAACAGAAGAAACTGTTATGGAGACAATCAAACCAGGAGTTTCTTGCTGAGAAGGAAAGAACTGGAACTGGAGTTTTTCACAGAAAAGATACTCGAACCTGTTTCAAATGCAATGAAGCTGGTCATATTGCTTGGAATTGTCCGATGAATACTAAGACAAAACAGGGAGTATCTGAAAAACTTAAAGAAAAAGTTGTTGATATTGAACCACCAACTGAGAAATTTAAATTTTTTGAAAATTCGACTTATGAAGTTGGTAAGTGTTCAATGAAAAACTTTTACAAAAAAGAGAGCAAAAGACAACCAAATATGGGTTGTTAAGAAGGTTGATGAGAAAATCGGCGATGAACCTAATTCCACAAAATCAGAGGAGCCACTGGTTGAGGTAAAAGTAGAAAAAATCAGTGTCTTCAATGGATGATGTTAAAATTCCATCATTGAAGAATGAAAATTTTAAACAAAAGGTTGGTAAGGTTGAAATATCGAATTAATTTTATTCTGAAAAGAATGATTTTGATGTTGAGAAAGTTTTTAATGGAAATGTGAAGAAAATTTTTAGAAAAATGATTGATGGGAAAGTAAAAGGAGTTAAAGATTTTTATGCTACAAAGAATGCAACTTATAACCCTACTGAACAAGAGTTAAAAACACCCAAGGTTGTTAAGACTTGGTTGGAAATTCTCTTTCCTTGAAAATCTGGACTTGCCGGAGATCCCAAGTTTGTAATCGTGGATCAGGAATCGGCATCTTTCTTGATAAAATTGTTTGTATGAAAGAGTTTTAAAGAAATGTATTTAAGTTTTACAGGTTAAGTATGACTTGCCGGAGCTTCCAGGTTGGTAAGTGAGAAGCAGGAATCGGCACTTTTGTTGGTAACATAATTTTGTGTAGATGTTTTATTCCTACACTTGGTACAGGTGTTTTTGATATTATATTTGGTTCAAGAGTTTTAATTGTGCTTACTTGCAAGTAGTAAATCAGGGACATTAAGTTGTAGTTGATTTTCTACAATTGGTATTTTTTTAAGAACAAGGTGATGAACCCCTAACCTACAATTGGTTTTAACAAAACTTATTTTCCGGAAAAACCATTTGATTAAAACAAACTTAAGTGTTTTGAGATCACAATGGGAAAATAGTTTGTTGTAAGGGGAAGTTCTGATTGTTTATGCCAAATGGATGGCGATTTGAAGTGATTTGATATCGGTTGTCATTTTACTTGTACAGTTTGTTTTCAAAATTTTTTAAAATGTGTTTGCATTTTAGGGGGAGTAAAAATTTCAGAAAATCCAAAAACATTTGAAAATTTAAAAAAGGCAAAAACATGATAAAATTTAGAAATGAGTTTTGTGTCAAAGAAGAGGAAATGATAGTACATCAGTGGACAATCACAACATGCTAAAGAATTGAAAAGTTAAAATGTGATAAACGGTCTCACTCATGATGTGCCAGTAGGTTTTTGCACATTTAGTAGATTGTGACGAGATATAAACCTAAATTCAAACTTGCTTATATCGTGGGGAAACATCTCTCGGATATATGGGTAACCCCCGAAATCTTATTTGAAAGGTCCCTCTTTCTGAGATACTAGGTCTTTATACTCAGTGATATCTGGGGTATTATCCCGGGAATTCTGATAATGCGGAAGCAATGGCCTAGTCCCGGAGAATACTTTCCGCTTGCTTAAAATACAGCGCGACCCTCAGCATAAATGATAAGACAATAAAATTGCTAATCAATGCTGTTGTAAAAAAGATCCTCTAAAGGAGACACACCAAAAGTCGAGCCGTCATCTCTCTGCTGAACGGAAGTTCTGACCTAAGCTCTCACGGTTTCGCATCTAACCCCTTACAGATATCATCTGTGGTATACTCACCTGTAAGACTGAATATTGGGATCTGGATACGGGAGTATATTCTGAGGTGGGACACGCGAATAAGTTTAAGTCTCTAAAACATTAATCTCGTATCTCGAAACAGTTGAACTTTGTGTGAAAATTTAAGTGGATCAGTATACTGACAATCTAAGTGAATTGTTTAGAGCTTAAAATGTTTAAAGCTTAACGTTGTTAATGATTTGTCTCATAAACTGATATGATCCTTTTACACAAACTCACAAAAATATTGTCTGTAAATATTTCTCTACTGCATTTCATTTAAATCAAAAAATCCAAAAAGATTTTCAGTGTGTTTTAGCATAAATTTTTAAAATTACAAAAAGATTTTCGACAACTGATGTTGAAAAGCTAAATTTCAAAATTCCAAGTGCTAAACATGATGGACAGTGGATTGGGAGAGTTGTTTAATATAAGAAAAGATTTTGAAATGAAAATGTCAAAAATGAATGATATTATTACAAGTGATCATCAGATATCATAAATGTTAAATCATTTTTGATAATATATCTACCAAGTTGTAGTTTCCAAATTTGTTATATCTTGAAAAATTGAGAAACTTACTTTTGGGTAGAGTATGTGCAGGTTAGCTAGATTACGATCCCTAGTTGATTGAAAGGGGGAGTCTGAAGATGGAAAAGCAAGGTTTCTGATTGGTTAAAGCCAGATGCTGTTACTACTGATAAGAAAGAGAAGAAAAGAAGATAGAGATTTAGGATGCTTACATTGTCAGATACTTTGGAGAGAGCTTGAAGACTGATCAAGACTGAAGATGTTCTGAAGGCATACCGAAGACTCATCAACATCCGAGGGGGAGTCTGTTGGTGCATACGTCTGCCGACTTCGTCTTGTATCGAGTCGTGTTATAGAATAGATGAAACAAGTCACACAGTTCGAGATTAACAGGATACAGAGGTGAACAAGCCAGTTCAAACGAAGTGGCCAGTTCAAACGAACTAGATCAGTTTGTACGAATTGGAGATGCTTGTTCAAACGAACTGGATTTAGTATAAATAGTGGACTTGTTGTTTTCATTTGTAACTTTCAGATTCCGGTAGCGAAGCTCTGCCGAAGTGTCTCCAGATCTGTAATCATCATCAAATCAATACAAGAGATAGATTAAGTGATTCTAGTGTGTATACAGCTGAAATAACACCGATACCTTTGATTCCGCATCTCGTATTGGACAAGATCTCTTCTGAACGACTCGTTTGGTCGTGCAAACGATCCTACACAGTGGTTCCTAAAAAAACATAACTCAATGTAAAACGCCAAAAAATACAATGATGGCAAACATCTTTTCTTTGATACTCAGTAATGTTCTGCATGAAGTTTCGCTGAATGATTTGTTAGCTGAGTGTAGTAAGATTTTGCTGCATGGGATGGACAAAATTCAAAAAAGAGGGACTAATGACACCCATATGTCATTCTGTCATCTTTGTTCTTGAAGAAGGTTTGGATGATTAGAAGAGACCTATCCCAGTGTAAATGCTACTTTGGCCTCGATGATTATAATGAAGACGACGGGCATATAGCATCCACCCACACGGGGTCGATCTATGTCTCCAACATCCACAAAGACACTTCAACACATGAACAAAGAAAATAAACCACGCCAAACCCTAAACGCCATTTATTTGTGACAGATCTTGTAGTTGCAAAAGAAGAAAGAGACTGATGACACTGAAGATTTAGATCATAAATTGCTTCTATTTGTTTTTTTTAAAATTTCTTTATCTGTTGTTTGTTTTGTAATTCCAGCTAAGAAACAACAAAGTACATTAATCCTATAATGAAAAATATAATAAAACGCCAAAACGAGCAAATTCTTGTAAAACGCCATCATGCCATAAAAACGCCCAAAAAAACTACCAATCTATAATAAAATTACTTTGAACAACTACTATTATAAAAAAAGCTTAAAATAATGTGCATAGAAAATAAAACAAAAAAGTCTCATTGTTATCTAAACGTCATTGGAAAACAAAACGTCATAATTACAGCCGTCAAGATTAGACGTGTTACACCATAAAAACAGATGAGTCTGAAAACAAAACACGGTAACTGCAAAAAACAGTAAAATGAAACGACGGAAACATAATTACTAACATTTATTATATTGAAAGCCAAATACTTGGGGAATTGAATTTATTTATATTTTTCAAAACGCCATAATTACCTGTCATGCGCGGGAAAAAAAAGTCAATATAAAAAGAAGACCATGAGAACACAAGCTCAAACACGCCCAAAACATTGACTAAAAATGCCACATATTGTCCAAAACGCTAAAAACTTCAAAAATGGCTAAGGTTATTGCATGGAGGTTTGAAAGGAAAGAGAAACGATTCATCATAAAGTTCTCTGATAGGAGAAGAGTGAAGGTAAGGACAATCAAAGCCATGCTTGGTATGAATGAAGGGGTTCAGAGGGATATCCTGGCCCTTGGGGTTCCAATGGCCAACGATTGTGTAAGAACCCGAACTGAAATAAAAAGATTGAAGAGAAAATTTCCGGCAGAAGATGATGATGATATTGACGATACTCCTCTACCAACACTTAGCAGTTGGGTGATGCATGAAGAAGCAGGAACGGTTGAAGTGACTTACCAACGCGGGGTGCAATGTTCATTGCCAATGGAGGAAATATTGAAGACAGGGAGGCTATCTCTCATTAAACAACTCTATGATTTAGCACATTCGAATGATCCAAAATCCAGGGATGCACTGATATTCAAGAATAGGCTGCAACAAAGAAGAGACGAGCGAATGGCGTTATACATCAATCGAAAATTTGATGATGACGAATCTGAAGAAAGTGATGAACAAAGCAATGGGTACATCTTTGATGTAATCCCATAGACGGAAGACTATTAGTTTATTTTGATTTCGAATTATTGTAATTTTATAAAATATTAATCTATGGTAATCAATTATTAACAAAAAGTCCCAGAACGCCAAAAAAAAAAGACCTGGAAAACGCCATAACGCCAAAAAAATTAACTATGTGACACAAAAAGAATTAATTCAAAGAGAAGAAATATGGGAAAAAACAGTAAAACGCCTAGTAATTAATGATTCTAGTTAACACCAAAATTATCTTGCATGCCAAAAATGAAGCAGCAAGTCACACGCGAAAATCGGGAAATGAGAAGAATATTGAAAAGACAAAAAAACCCCTCGGACCCTGATCATCTCACGCGCCACGTGTTGGGCCAGGATGCGTTCTCACCGTTCTCACACTTTTGGTCGTTTTCTTCTGATCCCGTTATATATATATATATATATATACCTCACCAACAAACCTAACCCCCCACCCCCACCCCCACCCCCCAAAAACTTAAAAAAAACTAACCTCCCCCCCCCCCCCCCCCCCTCAAAACCTAAAAAAACCTACCCCCACCCCAAAAACCTAAAAAAAAACTAACCCCCCTCCCCCGGCAAAAAAAAGAAAATATATTTTTGGGGTGGGTGAGGGGGGTGGGGGTTTAGGTTTTTAGGTGATGGTTGGTATTTTTTTTTGGTATAGTAAGTTTATTTTTAGAAGTTTCTGTACACTTCTTATTCTTATTTTTAGGAACATTTGTATTTCATCTATATAAGTTATAACTCCTGGTAGTGTACTATAATAACAACTTGCGACCACTAATTTACAATTATTTTAGGCTTGTTTAGAAGTCAAACCTGGGGAATTAATTATGTGATATATTCTTTTTATCATGTGCACGTATGCACACTTTAGACTTGTTTAACTTACCACCACTATACGCACTTTATCTGGGCTATGTGGGGTGTTTGTAGATTTGCTTTTTTACTACTTTAGATTTTCTTGAAGGACTTTGTTATAACATGATCCCCATTGTTGGTTCAGGCCCCACTTCACACACACAACTGACCCACTCGTTTGTATGTGAAAAAATGTTGCAGAAAGAACTAAATAAAGCTACTTTATTCGATTGAAATATGGGTACATCAATAAATAAACAACTATCCTATTTATAATATAAAAACAAAGCACATGCATGTTCTCCTGCTTGTTAGGCAACAAACTTACGTACACATATATCTACTTCAAACTCGGCCACACCTTCCGTATTTCTCCCACTTTAATCGGTCATCCATTACTAGGTCAAACCGATACCCATAACCCATCTTTATCGGTGACCCGGTTCAGCTCCGTAACCCGTATTTCAGACCCGTAACCGACCCGAAATAACCCGCAACATCAAGATTACCCAACATTCACCCCGTAATCTTGATCTATATCGGTCTTGCTACACGAACCACGCAGGCCCGTCTTCCCCTTTCTCTTTCTAGCGTGAACCCTTTTCGGTCTTCGGCTCACGGCTCGGTGTAATGTGAACACTTTCGGTCTTTGTTCACAATCGGTCTTTCGGTCTGAGCTTTTTCCACAAAATCTTTTTTTTTTCGGTCTTCCTCGGGTAAACCGTCGGCCTCGGTTACCTCCTTCGGTCTATTGTCAATCCTCCGGTCTCTATTGGATTCACATCTTTCGGTCTCGGTCTTTCTTGGTGCGAACATCCGGTCTCTATTGGATTCACATCAAGATTACCCAACACCCACATTCCTCATGGTTGTAATTGTAAACGCTGGCCCCTGGAAGTACTTCAGTTCCTGCCATACTTTTTGTTGTTCTGAGGTTATACTTATTGCATACTAAACATTTTAGGGTGTTAGGAGTGGTTAAACACTTGAGAGTGACAAACTAAAAAATCAACCAATCAGAGTGCGCCACGTCAATCAGTGAAAAGTGTTTAAACTTTGGTGAAAAGTGTTGGCAATGGTTTAGACATTTGGTGAAGTGGTAAACTTTAAAAAAAAAAGAAAAATGTGTGATTAGTTGAGATTGGAATGGACCACACCCCACACTACCCCCTCTCTCTCTCTCTCTCTCCTCCCTTCACCGCAGCCCCCTCTCTCTCCTTCCTCCCTTCACCGCGTCGGCATGCCGGCCTTCCCCGATCCACACAATTCACGGCATCGGCAAAGGGTTGGCGGCGGTGTTTGCCGCGCGGCAACCAGCTTTGCCGCACCCTATGCCTTGATGTGAACATGTGGTACCAGGTTACATGCATGAGATTATGTACATTGCCTTAAGGCTCGATTTGTGGGCTATACATGGGGTCTGTGTTCTATATTTAATTCCCATTATGATATTCATGCTACATTTTTTAGAACGGGTAACTCTCACACACCTTCTAAACCTACTTCTAAATCTACACAATTTGTCCATCACATGACTTCACCCTCGCCATTTGTGGAGAGGCACCATTTTTCCAACACCTTGGTACCACTACGCCAAAGGCTCATTGGTATTTAAGCAACAAAAGCAAGAAGATTTGCAACATATAGAAACACTTTGCAAAACTCTCACCATAGTGAGTTAGATGGCTACAGTGTTTGCAGATAAGTACTAGTCCTTTAATGTAGGGAACATTTGCACCTAGAATGGAGGTGATAGCCAAAAAACGGTGGTCAAGATGAACTTTATGAAGAACAATCTTCTTCACTAGATGAATGATGATTTTTATATGCAAGTAATATTCAAGAACACTTAAAAAGACGTTTCAAAGATCCCTATATATCAATTAGGGTTTTAACAAGCTTTTAACAAGTCTGTGTTCTTATTCTTCTCCCCACTCCAGTTGTATGTATGTATACATATATGCATATTTTGGTTTTCTAAACTCACCAAGAATAAGGTTAGTATGCCATGTGGATGCTAAGTCATAATGTAATCCATAAAGCACTGTACAAGGATGAAGATTTAACCCTAATTCAACCTTATCATTTGACCAAACAATTTGAAGTCTTCTAGTCTTGACTCGGTTTATTGTGTAATCACATTAAACGTATATTCGATAAAGTTTCTTAGTATCATTATATGTTAATAGCCACGTTACTATATGTTGTGTTTTGGACACATAAATCCGACATATTCATGCTAGATGAATTTAGAGGAGCGATGTTAGATACTATGGGCACTTTGGTTCATAAAGAAAGAAAAAGTATCTTGAGAACTTTGGTTCATAAAGAAAGAAAAAGTAACTTGACGCACATGCTAAGTGTCCATGCGCAGGGTAAAAGGTTAAAAGCTTTTAGATGATCATGTTCATACTACATGGATTTGATGTTAGATCCTATCTCCAAAAAGAAACAAAAGGTATCTAGAGCCCTGTGCGAAGACTCTGGTAGGACTTGTGCGAACAGAAAAAAAATAAGCCTCTAAATTTAAATTTATGTATGAAAAAACCCAAAAAATGAACCTTGTATATAAGCTTATATATAAATGTGCCAGAATTAAACTGACTTTTATTTTACCACTTTTTATCTTGGTTTTATGTTTATTTTTATGAGTAAGTGGCTCCATTTATTCATAAGAAAATAAAACTTTCATTTTTTTATTTTTATTAAGATTACATCTAGTGGGCTCCATTCTATTAAAAAAATTGCACCCATTAAATAAAGGGCACAATGTTAGGCCCAAAATATAGCACCATATGCTTCTTAAAAATTGAAACAGCCGAAAAAAAAGAAAAAATAAAAAGGTTTATGAGGTTCAAACTCGTGTTTGCCATGGGGGGAGCACACTGTTACGGGCCAAATGTTTGAAGGTCGCAATGTTGTGGGTTGTGTTTGAACGTTTGGGTTACTGGCTAGTCCTGAACTTTTTCGGGGACGGAGTCAGTGTCAATGAAGATGTGTACGTGCCTAGTCGTGCAAACGACGAACATACCACTGGTCGAGAGCTGGCGCCGCTCTCCTGATGAGTCAAAGGCAGGACGAAACCAGTAACCCACACAAAGAAGCGGGATGGATTGGCTTGTCCCCGGGACTTGGGGACGCCACGCGGGGGTCGAAAAGTAACCCCGTGACAACTTGGTATTAGAGCAGAACGATTCTCAGATACGTTGGAACATGACTCTTAACCAAATGAGCTTAACATTTAGAGTATGGTTGCGACATTGTCTCCAGCGGCATATGTAGCAAGGACACAACATGTAGCAAAGGAGATGTTGCTGGGTAAGAGACTATTGATTGGGCTTTGTTGAAAGTTGTTGAGGTAGGTAATCGTGTGATTGTAGTTAATGTTTGTTGAAACTTAAGTTGTATTCAAATTCTATTGATTTTTTTCAAAGTAAAGATTTTAAGTTTGTTAGTATATTCGTTTGATGTTTTACAACTTCTATATTGAAGTTTGATAAACACATTTCCAACAGATATGAACATTCGGCAAAGTAAAATAGTAGTTCTAGCTATTTATGATAAAAGGTAGTGACTACTTTTGATTATTTATTTAGGATGATTATTTGTTTAGTTGTAAATCAGAGTTCAAATGCATCAGCATGCAAGATTTGTGAGAATAACTTATGACTAATTTAATATTAATTAATCAAATCAAAAACTAAACAAAAAATTACAATATCTATACTTTCTATTAAAATGTGGTATGCATTATTTTCTAAAAACCACCCATGTTTGCACACGGGTTTTACTATTAGTATAACAATAAAAACGCAAAAGCACCTTCCTTCTAAAAAGATTGAATTTCATTTTCTTTGAGCCAACTTGAATTGTGTACTCACAACCCAGTCTAATGTTCCATGCAAGCTAGGCCTCGGGAGCAAGGGGAATGGCGCCCCATAGCGCCGCCCAAACACCACTACTGGGGGCGCTATGGGGGTAAAATTTTTTGGAGCCGCGATACTCCTAGCGGCGTGATTGGGATTGGCTTTCAAAAATGGACCGTTGACAACGGTCAAAATAATTAATTCATTTTTAATATCTATAAATATTCCCCATCTCTCCTATTTTTTAAAAAATTTATCACACTCAACACGGTCTCAATCCCTCTAATTATCTCTACCCTTTTTTTTATAAAAATCTAGAATTTTTATATAATGCATCCCTTTAACCGCGGTTTTATTACTCCGCGTTTGAGTGCGGACCCGACCCAAAGTGGCAATCCTAGCCGTCCCGTTTCTCCGGTTCCCACTCGACCTACCCCCTTCGTATCCGGTTTTGTCGATTTTAATCAACATCAAACCGGGTTCATGAACCTATTGAACCAACCATTCTCAGGACCCAAATCTATACGGTTGGAACCCGAATCAAAACAAAAACGAAATACGGTCGTCTCAAGCATTTGGATCGGCACAAGCATTCGCTTGCCACTATGCGAGCCCGAGGTCGTTCCGGATACTGTAACGCCCCAAAATCCAAATGTTAATATTTGTCGTGTGTTCTTATATGACACGTCATGAAATAAATAACTAGGCTATTTAACCTAGTTAAGGGTATGGTCAAAATATTAAATGATGAAGGTAGTGTCAGTTATGTTTTAAAGGCAAACCCGAGGGGCTAAAGTGGAACAAATGAAAGTTGATTACTAAATAAAAGATCAACACACACACATAAACACACATACGTGTGTGTTCGTGAAGCTTCAGGAGCTCTCAAGAGCTCCAAACCCTAGTTCTTCAAAAGCTTCAAATTGAAGAATGAATCAAGGCCCAAATTCACAACCGAACATGAATTAGTGATCACCTTCACAAGGGGATCGTAAGGTATGTCTTAAATCAAAGATTGGTGATCATGTGTGAAGTGGGTTATGTTCTAATCCGTAAGTTAATGTGAAATTGATCATGTATAAGGGTTAGAATCATCATATAGAACATAGGTTATGTATGGTTTGTGTTAATTTGATGTTTAGAGGTGAAACCCACTTGTTTTGGTAAGGATGATGACTTGAATGATCATCTATGTTCAATTCTTATTGATTGTTGATGAATTATGATGGAAATGATGAAGTCTTGTGAGATGAATTGAAAGAAATGTGGTGGTGATATGTTTGATGTTTATGTGTGAATGATATATGTTGACTAGGAGTAGAATTTGATGAATTATGTATGAACTTAGAAGATTATGCATGAATTAGGGGTACACTGTGCTTAGGAAGTTGTATGCACGTCAAATGTATGACGAAAGGTATATAGTGTCGTCCGTATAGTCGATTATGATGTTACGAGTATATGATGATAAGTCGATAGTTAAATATGGTTAATAGTTGACTCTTGAAAGTCAACTAAGTATAAGAAACATGATTTGACTCGTTTTCGTAAAGGTAGGATTATAGGAAGTCGTATGATACATGTTATAGCAATCCGCGTTAAATGTAATGACATGATGAGTTACATGAGTTTAAACGTATATGGATATGATTATATGAGTTATGTTTGTTAGAAATGACTAATGAAAGTTAAGTGTGAAATATGCGATTGATATGATTGTTAACATGTACAAATGAGTATGCTAATAAGAGCGTGATTTCGATGAAATGAAAGTATAGGAATCACGTCGAGACGGGCTCAAGCGTGAGGTGTTAACTGGTCAAGAAGAGGCAAGGAATCGGATACGAGCACGGACGCATAAGGTAAGTGATTTATGTAATCACTTCTTAGTTTGGTTAAGTAATATGGTGTTTTAATTAACTAAACATGATGTTTAAGGTCAAATATGTGTTGTAGTCTTTCGTCGTAAATGATGGGATTCAAGTTGACCAAAATGCCCTTGATGGGTATTTTGGGCAAACGATCTTAAAAGTAGTTTAGAAACAAGTTATTCGATTAGGGTAATGTTTTGGTCAAGTATGAAAGTGGGGAGTATGGTTTTGTTAGTCATAGACCATTTAATGCGCGAATACCCTTAACGGGTCAAAATAAGCATATGAATGATAATGGGTTAAGAGGATGCAAGACATCCAAGAATTTAATCTTTTGTGATAGACGTCATTGATATTATTAGGTTCATAAGAAGTTATGGTCAAACAAACGAGTTATGTTGATAAATGCATGAACGGGTCAAGTTTTTGGTAAAAGGGTAGTAAGCCGAAGGCTTGAAGGTCCTAAATTTCGGTAGCCCAAATATTGGATTTTTACTCCATGTGATGGAGAATTAAATTACGGTCGCGTAGGAAAAAGAATCGGGTAAAACGGATCAAAAATGAGAAAGTTATGCTCGTTTCCGTGAAATCGAGTCGTGCTGAGAATCATACAGCACCAGCTGCAACATTCTGTCAAAACTAGGCAGTGGCGTAGCGCGACTGGGAAGGCCCCAGGCAGTAGCGCTACGCGACGGTGGTCAGTTTCGCGAAAATCGTTTATTTTAACTGTTGATGCATTGCGAACCCGTCTGGACCGTTTTTAAACGCGTATAAGCTAAGAATGATTAGTTTATTCCTTGTTTTAGGGAAAGTAGATACGTATGAAGGTATGTATGTATGTATGTATGTATGTATGTATGTATGTATGTATGTATGTATGTATGTATGTATGTATGTATGTATGAATATAAGTGGTATGAATGAATGAATGTATGTGTGTATGTATGCAAGTAGGTATATATGAGCATATACACGTATGTAGGCATGCGTGAAGATAAGGAATGTATGTATGCATGTAGGTAGGTAGTATGTGTATGTATATATGTATATCCAAGTGAGTATGTACGAATGTGTGCACATATGTAGGGTTGTGTGAAAGCATGTGATAGGTATGTATGTAGACATGTATGCATGTATGTAGGTAGGTATGCACGTATGTAGGCACGTACGTATGAATGCAAGTACGTAGGTTTGTAAGTAGTTATGTGTGAACGGATGCATATATGTAAGTGTGTATGAAAGTATATACGCATGTATTCAACGAAATTGAGTATTGACGATAATAATAGCGTGCCTTGTGAACAAAGTGTAGCGCAGGTACAACGAGAAAGTCTCACCACGGATTGTATGATCAGATGGAAAGCTGGGATGTAAAGAGTTAACGGAACGAAAAGTAAACGTGAGCAAATCTTGTATGTTTATAATGTGTACTAATGTTATGAATTTTATGTGGTGAGCGCAGGTAGTACGAGTCACGAGGACCATCAAGGCATAGAGATCGAGGATCGAGTCATTGGTGAGATTGTACGGGAACGTTGATGTACATAATGTAGTAAACATCTACTATGTTTTTACTTAGTAAATAAGTCGATTGATGGATTTATGTGAAAGAGTTATGTTAAGGTTAAATTTTAAGTAAGTTAAGGTATTTATAATGAAAGAAATTTTATAACACGAATTTCCGCTGCCACTTTTGGTCAAACATGGATTAGGGTCTAACAAGTTGGTATCAGAGCCCTGGTTTGAGGGAATCAAGTACGAGAAGGTAAGTACTTGAACTCAAACTTGTGTGCTCTTGAGATAAGAAACTCGTACAATCTAAGACTCGATCAAGATCCAAAGATAGAAGCTAATGTAAGTATGTACTTATGTATACGTATATAGAAACTGACGGTTTTGTATGTGCAAGGAAAGCATAAGTGTTTCAAGAGGATGATCCGTGAATGCAGTTTAGGATGAATAACTAGAACCGTCAAGAGGCAATTAGGCAAATGAGCCCCAGGTACGTAAATTTAATATGTGGGTGTAAGTAATGGTAAAACTCATTAAGGGAAGGAAAATTTTGAATGAAAGACAAGGATTGTATGTAAAGAAGTATTGAAAGTGATACACGCGCCGAAACCTAAGTCTACGGACATAAGGTGACAATTACATGAAGGCACGAAACTACTATGTGGATGGTGTACCTGGCCAGTACACGAGAAACGTATGACGTTCGTGAAATCATGATAATTGTTACAGGTATGTCCGGTAGAGTTGGGTAGCAGGCGGGCGTGTGGGTGATTGGGAAGTAAGACTCTCGGGAAATTGAGAGTACTATGTAAGAATGAAAAACATGCCTGATAAGAATGAAGAATGTTGAATCCGTAATTAATTACGAATCAACAAGATATGAATGATATGTTTGAATCCGAGAGACGGATTCAGGGAATGAAAGGTAGGAATGCAATGTTTGAATTCGTGAGACGGATTCAAGGATGAAAGGCATGAATGATATGTTTGAATCCATGAAACGGACTCAAGTATGAAAGGCATGAATGATATGTTTGAATCCGTGAGGATGAAAGGCATGAATGTAATGTTTGAATCCGTAAGGCGGATTCAATGAATGAAAAAGCATGAATGATGCGTCTAAATCCGTGAGACGGATTTAAAAATATAAAAAGATGAAATTAATCCGCATAAGAAGGTGTCGACAGTTTGACCATGATTGAGTCGAAGGGGTCATAGAAATAAGTATAAAGTAAAAGGTGATAGTATAATAGATGAAGTTTTGTATAAGTTACGTGTTAGATGTGTTAGTAATTGACTCGTAGAAGTCAGAATGATGACGGGCTGTGACCCGGACAATAACTTGAGTTTGGGCGAGAAAGATAAGTTTGGTAAGAAATATTGAAACGATGTAATAAGGTCCTTGCAAGTAAGCAGGAATGGAAGGAAGTACGAGCGTGTACTTCAGTTGGCGAAATGATTAATAGAATGAAAGGATTGCATGTAAGAAATAGAAGGTGTGGTACGTTATAGTGGGTACGTAGGAAATTGTAGAAGAGTATAGGTGGGTAATCACCTAGTGTAATGAATGTTGGAATGACATATGCTAACCGCCGATGTTGTTGATGATAATGTTAGAACTATTGACGGGATGAAACCAATCGTATTGGTGAAAGGATGTGCACGAGCGGAAGCTCATTACAAGGATGAATGAAACCTGGCCTGTACGGCTAGTACTCGAGAAGAAGATGGTCGATCTGGGTTGCGGGTCGTTGGTATGAGAAATGAAAAAGAGGTTAGTAAAATGTTTAACTCATATTGGAAAGGTATGAACTAGTATGACACATTTATATACGTAAATTAAGTAATGCATGAAGTGAAAGCAATAGTAATGTGGAATGAACGAAATGATTTAAAGGTAACGTAAAGGTATGCAAGTAACAAGTAATTGTAGAAAACGTAGAATAAGGTTAACGTTAGAGTTAAGCATGAAGGAGTGACTATGAAATAGTAGTCTTGTGGTGGTAACAAAACAAAAGTTAAATGTTATACAGAATATGTAGAGAATGTAATTTTTTTTAGAGATGAGATGGAGATATTAGATCCGTTAAGAACGGATCATATTAAAGGTTGGAAGAGTATGTGTACTGGCCCGTTATTGACAGGTCAAGGAAATGAAAATGAAAATGATATATGAAAGTATGATCAGGAAAAGTATGGACTTGTTTGGAAAAAGTCAATTGTTGAATAGTTTATGAATCGAGAATGTATAGTTACCCATTACTATGATGTATTAGTTAAGAGTTAAACATATCTGAGTATATACAAATTTCGATGTAAGACCGTATAGTCGATGAAAACATTATGAATGTTGAAATAAACAAATGGGAATGTTAGAAATGGGATGTTGGAATGGTTTCAAGTAAATAAAAAGATATATAATGCATATGATATACGACAATTGGAATGATTAATGAACCATTAGTTATAAAGGCTGTTAGGAATTAGCGTTAAAAGTGAAAGTGGCCCTAATAAGAACTCCGGAACGGGTTCTTTAAGAAAGAAGATAGTCGTTGTGATGGGCTAGCGGTAGTGTTGATGGATGCAGAGAAGATTTAACTAGTGTTAAATAGAGGTAAGAAAGGTTTCAGGGACGAAACCTCATTTAAGGGTGGTAGACTTGTAACGCCCCAAAATCCAAATGTTAATATTTGTCGTGTGTTCTTATATGACACGTCATGAAATAAATAACTAGGCTATTTAACCTAGGTAAGGGTATGGTCAAAAGTATTAAATGATGAAGGTAGTGTCAGTTATGTTTTAAAGGCAAACCCGAGGGGCTAAAGTGGAACAAATGAAAGTTGATTACTAAATAAAAGATCAACACACACACATAAACACACATACGTGTGTGTTCGTGAAGCTTCAGGAGCTCTCAAGAGCTCCAAACCCTAGTTCTTCAAAAGCTTCAAATTGAAGAATGAATCAAGGCCCAAATTCACAACCGAACATGAATTAGTGATCACCTTCACAAGGGGATCGTAAGGTATGTCTTAAATCAAAGATTGGTGATCATGTGTGAAGTGGGTTATGTTCTAATCCGTAAGTTAATGTGAAATTGATCATGTATAAGGGTTAGAATCATCATATAGAACATAGGTTATGTATGGTTTGTGTTAATTTGATGTTTAGAGGTGAAACCCACTTGTTTTGGTAAGGATGATGACTTGAATGATCATCTATGTTCAATTCTTATTGATTGTTGATGAATTATGATGGAAATGATGAAGTCTTGTGAGATGAATTGAAAGAAATGTGGTGGTGATATGTTTGATGTTTATGTGTGAATGATATATGTTGACTAGGAGTAGGATTTGATGAATTATGTATGAACTTAGAAGATTATGCATGAATTAGTGGTACACTGTGCTTAGGAAGTTGTATGCACGTCAAATGTATGACGAAAGGTATATAGTGTCGTCCGTATAGTCGATTATGATGTTACGAGTATATGATGATAAGTCGATAGTTAAATATGGTTAATAGTTGACTCTTGAAAGTCAACTAAGTATAAGAAACATGATTTGACTCGTTTTCGTAAAGGTAGGATTATAGGAAGTCGTATGATACATGTTATAGCAATCCGCGTTAAATGTAATGACATGATGAGTTACATGAGTTTAAACGTATATGGATATGATTATATGAGTTATGTTTGTTAGAAATGACTAATGAAAGTTAAGTGTGAAATATGCGATTGATATAATTGTTAACATGTACAAATGAGTATGCTAATAAGAGCGTGATTTCGATGAAATGAAAGTATAGGAATCACGTCGAGACGGGCTCAAGCATGAGGTGTTAACTGGTCAAGAAGAGGCAAGGAATCGGATACGAGCACGGACGCATAAGGTAAGTGATTTCTGTAATCACTTCTTAGTTTGGTTAAGTAATATGGTGTTTTAATTAACTAAACATGATGTTTAAGGTCAAATATGTGTTGTAGTCTTTCGTCGTAAATGATGGGATTAAAGTTGACCAAAATGCCCTTGATGGGTATTTTGGGCAAACGATCTTAAAAGTAGTTTAGAAACAAGTTATTCGATTAGGGTAATGTTTTGGTCAAGTATGAAAGTGGGGAGTATGGTTTTGTTAGTCATAGACCATTTAATGCGCGAATACCCTTAACGGGTCAAAATAAGCATATGAACGATAATGGGTTAAGAGGATGCAAGACATCCAAGAATTTAATCTTTTGTGATAGACGTCATTGATATTATTAGGTTCATAAGAAGTTATGGTCAAACAAACGAGTTATGTTGATAAATGCATGAACGGGTCAAGTTTTTGGTAAAAGGGTAGTAAGCCGAAGGCTTGAAGGTCCTAAATTTCGGTAGCCCAAATATTGGATTTTTACTCCATGTGATGGAGAATTAAATTACGGTCGCGTAGGAAAAATAATCGGGTAAAACGGATCAAAAATGAGAAAGTTATGCTCGTTTCCGTGAAATCGAGTCGTGCTGAGAATCATACAGCACCAGCTGCAACATTCTGTCAAAACTAGGCAGTGGCGTAGCGCGACTGGGAAGGCCCCAGGCAGTAGCGCTACGCGACGGTGGTCAGTTTCGCGAAAATCGTTTATTTTAACTGTTGATGCATTGCGAACCCGTCTGGACCGTTTTTAAACGCGTATAAGCTAAGAATGATTAGTTTATTCCTTGTTTTAGGGAAAGTAGATACGTATGAAGGTATGTATGTATGTATGTATGTATGAATATAAGTGGTATGAATGAATGAATGTATGTGTGTATGTATGCAAGTAGGTATATATGAGCATATACACGTATGTAGGCATGCGTGAAGATAAGGAATGTATGTATGCATGTAGGTAGTATGTGTATGTATATATGTATATCCAAGTGAGTATGTACGAATGTGTGCACATATGTAGGGTTGTGTGAAAGCATGTGATAGGTATGTATGTAGACATGTATGCATGTATGTAGGTAGGTATGCACGTATGTAGGCACGTACGTATGAATGGAGGTACGTAGGTTTGTAAGTAGTTATGTGTGAACGGATGCATATATGTAAGTGTGTATGAAAGTATATACGCATGTATTCAACGAAATTGAGTATTGACGATAATAATAGCGTGCCTTGTGAACAAAGTGTAGCGCAGGTACAACGAGAAAGTCTCACCACGGATTGTATGATCAGATGGAAAGCTGGGATGTAAAGAGTTAACGGAACGAAAAGTAAACGTGAGCAAATCTTGTATGTTTATAATGTGTACTAATGTTATGAATTTTATGTGGTGAGCGCAGGTAGTACGAGTCATGAGGACCATCAAGGCATAGAGATCGAGGATCGAGTCACTGGTGAGATTGTACGGGAACGTTGATGTACATAATGTAGTAAACATATACTATGTTTTTACTTAGTAAATAAGTCGATTGATGGATTTATGTGAAAGAGTTATGTTAAGGTTAAATTTTAAGTAAGTTAAGGTATTTATAATGAAAGAAATTTTATAACACGAATTTCCGCTGCGACTTTTGGTCAAACATGGATTAGAGTCTAACAGATACACAACCGAAAGTCGAGAAAGTAGAGGAGACGCAAAAAGGAAAAACAAAACGCCCACATTAAAAGAAAACTGAAACCCGAGCGAAAAAAAAGCTTGCAACCGTGGGATGATGAAGAGGAGTATGTCTCACCCCGATCTTGGATCGAAGTGTCAGAAGACCCCCAAATAGGTAATATTTTTGTATTAATTTTTTATATAATTTTTTTTGTTTTATTTTTTTTGTTCATTATTTGTTTATTTTTTAGCAAACAACCAAAGTAAAGTCATCTTTTGGAACCGAATCCTATAACTTTTTTCGGGCTCATGGGTAGGGGAGACGAATATCGGCCGGCAGATTCAATATCGGGCAAGTAGACCGATATAAACAAGAAGTGTACAAATTTTCATTCCGTTTACCAACGGACAAGAACCGGATGGAAAAGTGGCCATAAGGACGAGGACATTACACAAGCAGCCTTAATCGAGTATAAAACTAGTCAAAGTAATTTCCCGTACTTAAAGTGTTGGCAACTTCTTCGGAATAGCCCCAAATGCGCCGACGTCCTTACGAATACCGGTCGGTCGGCAAATAAAAGGCCGTCAAAGAGATCAAAAACCAACGAGTCGGGGGGACCCGAAACGCCAACCTCCGACGCTAGAAACACCGACGTAAGCGATTATTCCGGAGGAAGAGCCGGCGGAAGAGCTACCACGACCCGCCGGAAGAAGAAGCGGTGCAAGATCGAAAAGACCCAAGTCATCGTCGATGGGATACGAAATGACTAATGCATTTTCGGAGATAAACAAACGCCTTCAAGACATACACGAACTATGGACTAAACGTATGGAAGAGAACCGAGAAGTGACCAAGATTATGAGGAATAGACAATGGGCTCATGACTTTGAATTCTACTCGAAACCATACGACCACCTAACCGGAAAAGCGTTGAAGATGGCGTTGGCACAAAAGGAGCGAATAGAAAAAAAATATAACCTTTGAGTTTTTTATTTTATTTTATTTTGAGTAAATTGCTAAAATCGTCCCTGACATTTGTTCACATTTGCTAGATCCATCCAAAAAATGTTTTTTTCTTATAGGAACCACTGAGGTTTCAAAAAAGTTGCTAAATTCATCCAAAATGACTAATAGTCTAATAATATTAAGTTGATAGAGAGGTAATTTAGTCATTGTGTTAATTTATTTAATTTACCCCTTTTTTAATAGGTCCACCCTTTTATAAACAAAACCCTAAAACCTAATTGTTGGAGTCAATCTCAACATACAGGTTAAACATCGATGATTGTCTGCAATTGTGGTTTTCCAACAACAATTCGAAGGTCTTTCATTCTAGAAAAGCTTCCATGTTGGTGGAGGCGTTATTCCATAAGAGAGGGTCTTATTTTAAAGTTAACAGACCTAGTTATCACTTTACATGTTTTAGATTGATCCTCACAAACTGTCTATACTAAAAGTCAATATAGGAATCCGAATCCAATGGAGATTAGGTTTACAGGAGCTACTGGAGTTCCTGGGACTACAAGAATTCATAACCATGTAGATTCTGTTAAATTCCTTCTCAAATTTAATGATTCATTCATGCTTGAATGATTTAATATATGCCTTCCCAAATTCCGTAGGCATGTATATTGGCTGATCAATGATACACTCTAGACAGTAGCCTCAACTTTAAGAAAAAAAAAATATAGCAGCAGGTTTCTAATTCCATTGAGGGAAATAACAAAATTCTAGACTAAGATGTCTTTGCAAAGAAAGTTATTTAAAAATTCTACTAATTTTGAATGCTTGTGTAGGTAGTTGATTGTAGTTTCTTTCTAAATTGCACTCTGTGTGTTGCACACAACCTGAACCTTACATTGGCAATTGAATGTTGAGTTCATTAACGCTTTAATAACACGCATGTGTTGCACCCAATCTTTACCTCCATTGATATGTTGAAGAAGATAAGAAGGTTAGTTTTAAGTAAAGCAGTGGTCTTTAATGGCTACTACTGTACTACAATCTTCTTTTTTTAAAAGAACCACAATTGTTGTTGGAGAACCACAATTGCAGACAACCATCGACGTTTAAATGTTGAGGTCGATTGCAACAATTAGGTTTTAGGGTTTTGTTTATAAAAGGGTGGGGGCATGTAATAACTTGTTAAAAAATGTTAAATTAAATAAATTAAAAGAATGACTAAATCACCCCTCTATCAACTTAATATTGTTAGACTATTAGTCATTTTGGATTGATTTAACAACTTTTTTGAAATCTCAGTGGTTCCTATGAGAAAAAAACCTTTTTTGAATGAATCTAGCAAATGTGAACAAACGTCAGGGACGATTTTAGCAATTTACTCTTTTATTTTATTGTAATGTTTTTTTTTTGTGTAATGTTTTTTTTATTCGATTTCGTTACCCTTTTTTTATTGAAACGTTACCCTTATGCGGATTTTCTAGATCCACCACTGATGATGGATAGGGGCATTATGACTACGCGCTTTAGTGATATAACGCCCCATACCCCTGTATGACGTGGCGTGCCACTTGCCGCATAACGCCTCAAAGAAGCTTTATGACTAAACATGGCCTTAATATTATTTTACGTAAAGACATAATTATTATGTTGGAATTATTGAACCAGCTGGATGGTTTTTATTCAAGAGGTGAAGTATATCAAAATGTGACAACTACTGCGCATCAAAGATCTCTTGTGTCCTGATCAGTATACAAGTTAAGATCGGATATAATACGAGGTGATTGTTGGGCGTCAAAGATCTCGTGGGTCCAGATCAGAATTACGAGTACAGATCGGGGTGATTGTTGACATAATCTGATCGAAATTCAAAAGGTGGACAAAAAATTACAATATTTCAAAGGGAAACGTCAAGATTTTTTTTTTTTTTTTGAAAGATAAACGTCAAGATAAAATTAGTTGACTTTGAAGTTATTTCGTATTTATTAGTTTATTATTAAAAATTGTTTAAGTTTATTAGTTTGTTAAATTTCTAATAATAGGATATGATTTAGTAAGTAGTTATTCTAATAGGTAGAGGATCCTGTAAAAAGTGCTCAAAGTGTGAGAAGTGTATTATAACACTATATATAATACTATATAACACCATATAAACACCGTATAACAATATGTAATACCATATAATATCATATAACACTATGTAACACTATATATCATTATATAACAAATATAACACTATAGGTTGTCTGATAGCATGTCTATGATAGATGTATAGTGTTATATTTGTTATATAATGATATATAGTGTTACATAGTGTTATATGGTATTATATGGTGTTATATATTGTTATACGGTGTTTATATGGTGTTATATAGTATTATATATAGTGTTATAATACACTTCTCACACTTTAGGCCCTTTTTACACTATCCTTACCCTATTCTAATAATAGGATATGATTTAGTAAATAGTTAGGATAAATAGATTATTATGGTGACACTGTAACGAATTAAGAGTTATTAGTAACCTACTAGCCTAGAGATGAAAACAAAATGCTTCCTTAACCCTGTCAACACTGAAATGCATCTTTTGAGTTAACATAATATTTCAAATTTCATCTCTTTATATAGCTAAAACACCATATTATTATTTTAAGAACACACAAGACTTACTAGCCAGGAGCTAGAAAGTCATTAAATACATCCATTAATTGCTTGCCACCTAATTTTGTATTACATAGACTTCTATATTGTTTTAGTTTTCTGCAGCAATATAATCCATTTTGGCTCTGTATTTCAGCCACAATAATGAGTATCTTTAATGTCTTCAAAAATCCTAATGCTTGAGTTGCATTTTTCTTTAAAGATCCTATCGTTCCTTTGTATCCATGTCGTCTAAATAGTCGCCATAACCACACATAGGACCGCCTTCTTCTGTTTGTTTTTTTTTTTTTTTTTTTTTGTTAAGTTCGCTCCACCAGCTATAATGATCAAGTCTTTTATTATGGAGCATGATGCGAGTTCTGTGATTTTCAGCCACGCTCCCACCAGCCACCATATCGCTTTAACCGTTACACAAGAGACCAATAAATGGTCCGTTGTTTCCTGCATGTAACCACACATAGGACAACTTGAGTTCTGTGTATAGCTGTGATTAGGATTTACAATGAGAAGGAGGTATATATTTGTTAGCATATGGGCTCATTTGTATTAGATTTATCTCTTAGCTTATTTAGCTAGTTAACTTAGATTGTTTTCCTATACATTGTTTTTTTCCTTGTGTACGTAACCCGGCCTTTTTCTACTCTTTAATAATAAACATATTTGTTAAATTGACATGATATCAGAGTCGTGTTTGATCCATGCTTATTGATCTTATCATAGGTGTCAGTTTTGTGGATTCAACATAAGGCCATGGGGTGTACTCTAACATTTAGAGTGTTAACAATGACATGGCATGTTAACTAACATTGCAAACCACTCCCTCCTTGTGTTAAAGTGCATTAAATGAGTTATGTGTTAACATGTTAACCCAATATTAAGAGATTAAATTAATTATTATTTTCTTTTTTAGACAAAACCCAATGTTAAAATGCATTAAATGAGTTATGTGTTAACATGTTAAACCATTTCCTTAGAGTGAGACAAAGTGAAATGAGAAAAAAAAGTTGATGTGTAATTTAGGTGGAGTTAAGTTAGGTTAAAATATACCCAAATGCCTAAGATTATTAGGGGTACCCTATTAAAATTCTAGAGAGCCAAAATAGGTATCGACGGCCTTTCACGGAATTGTAATTCGCAAATAAGGTTCGATGGATTCAATTATTGTTGACTCTTTATTGTTGAATTAGATTTCAAAAATTACGGCTGGCTTTATTCATTTGGAAAAGAAATATTGTGAATTTGCTGAAGAATTATTTGGGAGCGAGACATTGTGAAGAATTATTTACTTTATTACTTTATCTTTTTGTTGCGTTTGAGGACTCATGAAGAACTAATGTGAAAGAATGATTTAATCTCATTCCACCGTGATCATTTTTTGAATGACTTATTAACTTAGCACGTAATAAGTTATTTCTAAAAGACAACATTTGAGGCTTTTTTAAATGACTTATTAACTTATTGGTTCGAATAAGTTAATAAGTCAATCATCAGTTGGAGACTAGTGGTAGTAGGCTAGGGTTTCTAATAAAGACCCAAGTTCGATTTCTATTTGTGTCATTTTGTGGTGGATATAGGCAAAGAAGGAATTGAATTAGTCTTTGTGTAAGGTTGTCATCTTGATTCCCAAGTCCACTCGGGTTTTTGTCCCACCTTATGTTACGTTAGAGAGTTTTGCTCTTATTGTGGCACAACCACTGTTAAGTGGCAACCGGCGTTATGGTTTTTCAGGGAAACGCCAAAAAAAGCCAAATTCTGAAGCCAACGTGAGCCCGGTTAAGATAACATAGTCTAGCCGGAGTGGGGCAATATGAGGCTCTCTGATTTGGGGAGTGTGGTAATTTATACATGAAGTTCACCGTTTCAAAAAAAAAAAAAAAAAGTTAGCGGCTGTTTGGCCGCTTCTAAATGATTAAGTGCTGAATCAGTAAGAGGTCTGAACCATTAAGTGTTGAACCAGTAAGAGGTCTGAACCATTAAGAGCTAATATACTGCTTAACTGTTTTAGAGATAAATGTCTGACCAATTTAGATTAGAGGTCTTAACCACTGAGACTCAGTATAATGCTTAACCATTAAGAGACAAACAGTCTGAACCATTAAGTACTGAACTAGTAAGAGGTCTGAACCATTAAGAGCGTCATTAAGAGGAAAATAAAAAGCCCCCATTCCAAACTCATTCCCAAACACCCCCTTAATTGGTTTCTTGGTCGGAGCTATATATTTAGAAAGCTTTATTTATTCGTGGAATCCTTTAACCAACTTCCATTTTCACATGTAATTATAATGTTATAACTTCCTTTTAAAATAATTGACAGAAGGGTATTTTCTTCATTTGTAAATTGCAATTATTAAACAATATAATCAAAATCCCTAAAATCTCGCTATTTTCCATTTATACAAGATACACTGTTGTTAGTGTATACACATGTGTACAGTCTCGCTAGTATCAGTTTCTACAAGATACACAAATGTTAGTTTATACACATGTGTACAGTCTCGCTAACTATCAATTTATACAAGATACACAGCTGCTAGTTTATACACATGTTGTAACAACTCTCATTAAAATTACTATTTATTATTTTATTTTGTCCAATAGGAAACCCTAACTGAGACCCCCAAGGAATATTACATGGCCCCTAAAAGTTTCAGAACAATCAGAACTAGGATCAGGGCCCCTAAAACTCAGGGGGGGGGGGGATATTCTCCCATTGACGATTATCATCACAGTTTGCTGTAAATGTTGAAATTCCTTAAACCGTCGACTCACCCAAGCTACAAACAGACGTGGCAACCCTACCCTAGAACTGCTCCCCTCGCGCCACGCGACAGGCTGTCGCGCCACGCGGGGGAGACCTTTTTCCAGTATAAATTTAGGGCTTTGGCACTTGAATTTTGGCGTTGGTTCGACGTAAAAAACTCTTTTCGTACATTGAGATATCGTCTGTTTACTTCAATACACACACAATCACGAAATCCTGCCTCGTTAACAGGGTAATGACTCGATCACTGCTACGATTCAATGTCCGATCGATTGAAACTATCCGATGAATGTTTAAGTGCTGCCCAAACTCGGGCTATACTTTGTCATTTGTCATGAATTCGATGGATGTTTAAGTGTAGCACTTTGTCATTCATTGTGAGGGTTTTAATCTCGTGAGTTGTCGTAAATGTTGTATTAAGTTACTGACCTAGCTCGTGTGCATTGTAATTTGAATTAGGTTAACAGGCTTATCAGTAGGCTAAACTCTGCCCGACTAAACTTCCAATGTGAGTCATTCTCTTTTTATCAAATGTTTTACAATACTTCATTTGTTTTCAAAAAGTTATAATTACAGGGATTAAGTCATGGTTATCTTGAATCACTGGCAAGTGGGGTATTGTGCACATTACTAATTTCTCACGGTTAGGTTCATTAACCTAACAGTGATAATCATCACTACTTGGGTGAAAGGACCCAATAGTGGTATGACCATCGTCACCAGGGTGTGACACGGCGCCAGATAAAAATAAGATAGAAGCCATTTTAATCGCTCTTAAGCTGTAATTTATAAATAATGTGTCGTTTCGTTTAACTTGAATGACTTGTCAGTATTTCCTCGCTAATGAAATATTTTTAAAACATGTTTCAGGCGACCTGCTGTGAATCAAGGAAAACGAGCTACGGAGCACTAACAAGCTTGAAGTGGTGGCTCAGTTAATTAAATAAACATGTTTTGTAAAACAGGAAATTTCCTCGGAAAATTCCTCTATTTTAAACATGGTTGTAAAAGTCCCGCCTAGGCTCCGAGTACGCCCCGAGTACTCGCTACAAGGTAGGCTGCCGAGGCACGAGTACTGGTCTCCCAGGCCAATTACTCCTCGAGTAATCTCCGCCTAAGCCGAGTACTTCCCAAGTACTCCCGAATCCGACTAGGGAGCGCCTAACGACTTTTGCAACCATGATTGTAAATAACGGGGTTTGTCCCAATATATGAAATAAAATAATTGGGCATTTTCAAGTTTTAAAAGATCATGTTAAACTTCCGCTGTCAACTCGAATAATAAATACCACGGGTTTCTGTCCCGCGGCTCTTGGACCGGGTAAAACCGGGACGGGGGCCGTGACACATGTCTACAATCTCGCTAACTATCAGTTTATACAAGATACACAGCTGTTAGTATATACACGTGTGTACAGACTTTTATTCATTTGTGTATTATATTCAGAAATAGTTACATATGTGTATATTAACAACATATAGTATATTGTGCATTCACCACGTAGATTTAGATAAAAATTATGAAACTAATAAAAACGAAACAAGTCACATGTATGTAAATTCGTAATATGCATATGTGTATATACATATGTGTATATCCATTACAAAGAAGATAATACGTATACACATATACATAGATTTGTATGAAATTATAAAAGCAACTAGAACCAAATAAGTTACATGTACATATAAACGTAATATACGCATATGTATATACATAATCATATAATTAAAACAACAATGTACATATGTGTATCGAATGAAATATATTTATATCTTCGCATGATACTCGAGAGACATACATATGTAGAGTGAGATACATTTATGTATCAAAGTGGCACCTAGTGTTCTTAATTGGTTATTTCACGTATCGATTATGTATACAATATAGGTATAATCCTTGCACTCATGATTAGTTAGTTTTTTTTACTAAATGTTTGATTATGTTGGTAAAGGGTAAGATTGACATTAGCCAACTATTTTTAATTAAAATCTCTTAATTTTCTCATCTCTTAACTCTCTCTGTCTCTCTCTCACTTTTTAATTATTTCTCCATTATTTTAATTATAAGAGATTGAATAGCTTTAAATTTTGGTAGACCATTATAGATTACGACATTATCATTGTACATCTTCAGCTCATATGTTGAAGTTGATTAATGAATATTGTAGGTATTCTTATCAATCAAGAAGATGATAAAGACCAAGCTATTATTTTTTTCTTCAAATGATATTTTTTTGGGAAATATCATGTTTACAAATTATTTAATTTCCAAATATACGTAGCACTCATTGCTTTATTCGTAGATTTTGTTTTAATTTTAACTTGTATTGTTTTTCTTTTATTATCTGTAAATATAGATACCATAATATATTTTTTTAACTTTTTATAATTTTCAATAAATATTGAAAAAATTCTTTGAGATTGAAATTGTAACTATTTTTGGGCGTTAATTTTTTTGGATATGTGATGAAGTTTTATATATATATATATATAGGGTGGGGATCCTAAGAGAAGTCCACCCTATTTGAGAAACTTGAGAAGCAATCTGTACCACACATTTTCCCTAAGCAAAAAATGCAAAAAAATGCAAAAAAAATGCAAAAAAAAATTTTTTTTGGAAAAATCACAGCTTTTTCTTTAAGGATTAATTTTTTTATTTATTTTAAATTTTTTTTTTTTTGGGATTTATACACATGTGTATATTGTTAATTTTTTAACTATATATATATATATATGTATATTGTCAATTATACATATATGTATATACATGTTTAAAATTAAAAAAATATGTGTTATAAATCCTAAACCTTATACCATAAACATTAAAGCCAAACCTTAATGATAAACCCTAAACCCTAAAGCTAAACCCTAATTCTAAACCCTAAAGCTAAACCCTAAAGCTAAACCCTAATGCTAAACCCTAAAGCTAAAACTAAACCCTAAAGCTAAACCCTTAATGCTAAACCCTAATGCAAACCCTAAAGATAAAGCTAAACCCAAAAGTTAAAGCTAAACCCTAATGCTAAACCCAAAAGCTAAACCCTAATGCTAAACCCTAAATACTATTACTAAACGCTAATGCTAAACCCTAATGCTAAACCCTAAACCATAAAGCTAAACCCTAAACCCTAATGCTAAACCCTAAATACTAATGCTAAACCCTAAATAACACTTATTTTTCAACTTTAAACATGTATATACATATATTTATAATTGACAATATACATATATGTATAGTTAGAAGATTAACAATATACACATATGTATAAATCCAAAAAAAAAATATTTTAAAAAAATAAAAAATAAAAAATTAAATCCTTAAAGAAAAAGCTGCGATTTTTCAAAAAAAAAAAAAAAATTTTTCATTTTTTTTACATTTTTTTTTGCATTTTTTTGCTTAGGGAAAATGTGTGGTCCAGAATGCTTCTCAAGTTTCTCAAATAGCCTACTACTTCTCACATGATCCTTATCCTATATATATATATATATATATAGGGGACCGCTAAAATGAGAACCACCTCGAGTTGTAAGAACCGCGAGAACTACACCATACGGGGCGAGGTGGACCAAATTTTTTTTTCATAAACGTAGATGCGTGTATTATAACAACATTTGTAAAAAAAATTAAAAAAAAATGTCGTGTGTGTAGTTTTGAGCACCACAAGTTTGTGTTTACGGGTACCGTAAATCATAACGGAAAATTTACGGTACCCGTAAACACAAACTTGTGGTGCTCAAAACTACACCCATGACATTTTTTTTTGAATTTTTTTTACAAATGTGTTTATAATACACGCATCTACGTTTATGAAAAAAAAATTTGGTCCACCTCACCCCGGATCAAAAAGTTCTCGCGGTTCTTACAACTCGAGGTGGTTCTCATTTTAGCGGTCACTTATATATATATATGTATATATATATATATATATATATAGGGTCAGGATTTAGAGAGAACGGTTAACAGTGTGAGGATGGTGAGAACGATTTGGGTGGTGACATGTTGCATTGATGTTAAATTACACTAAGAGGTAATATTGTCAAAAAAAATCCACTCACATGAACTGGGTGTTCAAATAAAACGGCATAAAAACACCCAATTTAGAAAAACGCCAAACACTCAAAAGCTATTTTTTAAACTATAATTTACAACAGCTCAAAAAAACCATTTTTTTGAACGCAATAAAACACTCAAAAGCTATTTTTGAGCTATACTTTACAACAGCTCAAAAAAAACCATTTTTTTGAGCCAGCTCCTAGTTAAAACGCCATAACAAAAAAAAAAAACTATATTTTCAGGGTCCAAAGTGTAACTTATAGTGTGAACAAGTGTGAACATAAGTATTTAATTAGTTTAGCAGCTTTGATTGGAAATAAAAGAATTCATACTAGTTAAAACGCCATAACAAAAAAAAACTATATTTTCAGGGTCCAAAGTGTAACTTATAGTATGAACATGTGTAAACAAGTGTGAACATAAGTATTTAATTAAAACGCCATAACAAAAAACCCATTTTTTTAGCCATCCGCCTAATTTAATATTTTTTGAGCTCAGAAAAATCATAATTTGTATTGTAAAAACACCGTAAAACATGCAGTACAGAAAAACGCCATGAAAAACTCAGTCGCCATAAAACACTCAGTTCAGAAAAACGTCATGAAAATACCTAGTTAAAACGCCATAAAAACACTTAGTTCAGAAAAACGGCATGAAAATACCTAGTCTAAAACGCCATAAAACACCCAGTTCAGACAAACGCCATAAAACCCAGTTAATTTTTTTTCGAAAAGTATATCAATAGTATACTCATTGGAAAGATAAAAAAACGCTGAGTTTTATGGTGTAATTTTTTTCGAAAAATAATCACGTATATAAAAGTTATTGTCGTTTAAATATGATGGGAGAAAATGGCATGTGATTAGCATGTGCACCTTTGATTGGGTCTTCCTATTTTACCCCTCCTGGTAGTTCCAAGACACCTATTGTTTACAAAAATGCCACCGCATCAATCTCAGCCACAAACCACTAAGATCTTGTGGCTGAGAATCGTTCTCACCGTTCTCACACTTTGAGGCGTTCTCTCCTGATCCTGTTCCTATATATATATATATATATATATATATATATATATATATAAACAAAATTTCTTAGTACAATGGTGACTATTAGGCCAGGGGGTGTGACCTCGCGCCACCCCGCTACATCCCTCCCCCACCCCGTGCACGTTATTGAGGGGGTGCTATCCCCTTTCGCCATCCCACTAACGAGCAAAATTTTGTGTGTTTCGAGGCATTTGGTCAAGAAGACCATTGGCAACGGTCATTTTATAAAAAAAAGTTTTTAAACTATAATATATATATACAAACCTAAACACACACTAATCACAAACTAAAACATACACCAATCACAAAAAAAAAACACATAAATTCTCTCCAATCATTTTTAAAAATGTCATATCACTCTTCATCCGATTCGTCCAGCTCTTCATCTGACAATGTTATCGACAATATGCTAATCGCAGTGACGCAAGAGGTGATCAATTATTTGCAAGAAGAAGCCCAATAGTCTACAAGGCGTACCAGACAAGCGCCTCTTGAACGAGATCGGTTAGGTGCTTATGAACAATTAATGCACGATTATTTTTTTTGAAAATCTGTTGTACGATGATGCACAGTTTAGGTGTCGGTTTCGTATGAGTCGTCGTCTTTTCTTAAGAATTTCTAATGATCTTGCGGCCGAATTCCCTTTTTTTCACTCAAAGAGGAAGTGCTAGTCGCAAAATTGGTTTATCTGGAATACAAAAGTGTACTACTGCAATTCGGCAACTTGCGTACGACACAGCGAGTGATGCGTGGGATGAATATTTAAGGATGTCGGCCAGAAGTTGTCGTGATTGTCTTGAAAATTTCTGTGAAGGTATTTTTATTATTAGTATTGTTATTATTATTATTGTTATTATTATTATTGTTATTATTATTATTATTGTTATTATTATTACTGTTATTTTTATTATTATTATTGTTATTATTATTACTATTTTTTTTCGTCGCGCGTAGCGGCGAAACCGAGCAAATAATAATGTAAAACAAACGTGATTTAAAAATATAACATGTTGTTTAGAAAGCCAAACCATTAGAATGGTTTAGTTTATCATCGTATTGTTTTATGATACCAAATAATTACTTTATTATAAGTACAATTTCGTTTTTAACAAAACTTATAACGAAATGTCCGGGAAAAATCACTCATAACTACGTACTTAAGTTTTTAGAAAAAAGTTATAAACGTAAATTATTAAAGAAGTATCAAATTAATCGACAATATATGTTCTAAAAAAAGAAAAGAGAATTATTTAAAAAACGGTATAGGAAATATATGATTTTAAAAAAGGGAAATAATTAAAAATATGTTATTAAAAATAATAAAAAAAGTAATATATTATTATAAAATTAAAATTACTATTCATCATCTTTCACTAACAATATATATATATATATATATATATATATATATATATATGTATATATGTATAGAGAGAAAAAGTATATCATACATTACGGCTTAACGTACTTCACGTACAACAACGTGCGTGATTTTTTATATAACATGCGTGATTAATGTTTTCAATATGCGTGATTATTGTGTTTCAACATGCGTGATTTTGGATTTTTGAGTTATAACGTGCGTAATTTTAAAATGAACGTACGTAGTTACCCGTCGTACGTGATGTATGTTAACCCGTAATGTATGTTAACCTTCCTCTATATATATATATATAGGATAAGGATCCGTTAGGAACCACCCTTTATTGCGAGAACCGCGAGAACCAGTGTGAACACATGGCAAAATTGTAAATATATTGAATTCTAACAAAAAATCACACGGTGTCATAATTGTAAATATATGGATCTGTAACATAAACACGCGTGTCCCCTGTTTTAGGGTTTCTTCATCACATTTGTTCCCAATCCACAATCTGCATCATCATCATCTACACTTTGATTGAGGTTCCCGGCTGTTCACGGCGGCTTACCGGCGGCACACATGAGTTTACGGTGGTTCTCGCGACATTAGACAACAGCGTATCCCACAAATTTCATCCCACAATTTTCATTGCTGGGGCATTCGGGATTATTGCTACATGTGGCGTCCTCTGATTCATCCCGTGTTGAAATATCTCGTGTTGAACCTACCGCATCCGATGATACTAACCCACCAATCTCTGAATATCATCCTCATACATCTGATACTACCTATCTTGGTGGTCCATCTGCTGCTAAACCCGTATATGCTGTCAATCCAATTGAAAGTTGCAAAATTGTGTACACAACAGTTGATAGTCGACATTCCCTTCATGGATTTGAAATACCTACTCTTGATTCCATGTCAGTACCAGCTAATGTTACGGTATCATCTGGGAATGTCAATATATCTGACCAATCGTTGTCGATTGACACTTCTTCGATTGGTACAACACCCACAAATACAGAACAACCTCAATTGCAGTTCATTCAGTTTGAGAATAAAGGTATCCCATGTCCATTTTGTGTAATTTGTATATTATTCAATGTTATACATGTTTAAAATATGTTAACATTCATATTATGTTGTCACTAATTAATAATCAACAATATATGCACATGTGCACTGTGTTAACTGAACCATATTATAAATTATGATACATTATAAATATATGCACATGTGCATGATGACGATAATTAATTTGTTATATTGTATATTAAATTACATTGCACATGTAACTTGTTAAATTTTCTAATTAAATTCACAGGAACGGTTACGGCTGTTATACATTCTACACCCAATGGCACCCTATATTGGATACCTGAAGTTGACGTTGAATATATACCTGAAGTTGCAGTCCATTCGATTTGTGACTAAAGGTATTATCTTGACTGTAATTGATGTATATACTTTGTAAATGATATTATATTAAATGATATGCACATGTGCATTATATTTACTGTAAATGATGTTGTATTAAATTATATGCACATGTGCATTATGTTGATTGTAAATGATATTGTATTAAATTATATGCAAATGTGCATTATGTTGAAAATTAGACTATGTCGTTGATGTATGGATTCTGAACAAGTGCCTTATGGATGACTATACAATTATGTACAGGATGGCAACAAATAGAGGGCTTGGGTGGCGGACAACTACAAAAAAATAGGGGAGGTGACTGTGTGGGATTGGCAATGGAATAACAATCCGACAACCGGGGAGGCATTGGTGGAGTTTATGTAGCTTTTGGTGTTGCTGAGAGACACCAGAATGAAGACGGTCAATATGGGTTGGGTTGGCACTCAGAAAAATAAGTCGACTTTCAATGTTAAACCCGTTAGATAGGATTTGTGTGTCACAAGCGGGGACCCGTCGAGTGGCTTTGTATTGACCTAGAACGGTTGGGCTACACCTAAAGCCAATATGTTAACACAGAAAGGCGTCGAAGGCATGTTACCGACAAAGACAGAGCTGTAAAAAAGGGGGATTCATATCAGCAACACATTGTGCCCGGTTTGCGGATACGAGCAATAAACTGTTGAACACATCCTCATTCCGTGTTTGATGTCGAAAACGCTATGGTGGATGGTCAGAGCATGGCTGGGAGTAAAAAATTTACATTCTTACTCAACAGTGGCATATATTATCTCTTTTTTCCTGGAAGCTGGATATTTCTAAGAAGAATAAAAAGGCAGTCAACTGCATAGTGATGGTTACATTATGGATCATATGGCCGAGCAGAAATGAGAAGGTATTCAAAGTCTTGCAGTGTTCAAATGCTAGAAGACTGGAATAAGTCAATGAGTGTACTCTGTTGTGGATGAAAGTCATAGCCAAAATGGATAATTTAGTGATTGAATAGTGGTACACCAGTGGTGTGAATATAATAGAAAAATAGGAGTTTATATGTTTACTGTAAGTGTACTTATCTAGTTCATGTCTAAAGTTATGCTTTGAATATATGGCATCTTGTTTTGTTAAAAAAAAATGTCGTTATATATAAATTGATAATGCTCGTGTGCATTATGTTGATAATTACATTATGCACACGTGCATTATATTGACAATTACATTATGTATACATTTGAAAAAATATAGGATGATAAGGGTGATGCAGACGAGAGAAGATTTCAAAAACTGTTCCAGAGACATACGAGAAACGTACGTCTATTTATCGGTTAACGTGATTCATACATTATACTACATACAATGAAACCCCAATTTGCCAACCTCAAAGGCTTTTATTTTGATTACCTTATAGTTGATAACGAGCTACAATCATTCTTAGATGTTCAACCAGACGTCGTAAATTGACCAAACCCAAATTTATGATTCTTGAATTAACTATTTATGACGATAAACAAATTCCAATCAGTATTCACTTTGATTCTGTACTTTTTAGTTGTCATGATGTGGATTATCAAATTTACATTTTGATTATGTTTTTTAGTTGTTTTCATGTGCATTACCAAACTTAATGTATTGACAGAAAGATGCACATGTGCATACATGTTTTTCTGTTTAAATTAACATGGTTATTTGATACAGAATAAAAATATGCACAAAAGTAATATACGTGTTCTAATAATGCTCATGTGTACCCATACATATTTTTTAACAACATACGCTTTGATACGTATATAAATTGCTTTAATATACATAATGCATCCTTTGATATACATAATACATCGACATATGATTACTAATTTTGAATAATGCACATGTGCATCCATACGTAATTTATCCTATACAACTACTGTCAACCAAATATGCCCACACCACATCAGTTAGCCACTTACTACTGCCCTAAAAAAAAAAAAAAAAAAAAAAAAAAAACAAACACTACGTGTTTCATGTCCTTGAATCATCCACATATAACATCCATAACATCATATTGTCTGTTCCTTTTTCCAGTTGTTGAGCATACCCCATCATTCCTATTGCTTCAACGCCTCTTCGTCTAACATCTGCTTAACTCTTTCATCTGTTAATCCATGTATTTTTTCCCATCGATGATCTACAATGAGCATGTGTATCAACATTAATTTATGATCAACATATAAGATATGCACACATGCATCATTATATACATGTGAATAAACATTAAATACCTTAATAACCTATGTTGACAAACTATGCACATGTGCATATTAACATATTATGTCAATCTATGCACATGTGCATAACTATATATCACACAATTATACCTTATTAACATATTCCATGATGAAATACACGTTCTCATAACTGTATAACACACCAAAAAACACCTAAACAAAACTAAATACTGATTACAGATCATTGATGTATAGGTGAGACTCCTATTCAAAGTCATATGCATCAACATTATCTACCTTGTTAAACTATTATTGCAAACTATGCACACGTGCATATTAACCTATTATAACAATTTATGCACATGTGCATAACTATATAGATCGCAAATTTAGTTTATTATCCTGTTATGTGTAATCATATTCTGTCAAGCTATGCACATGTGCATAACTATGTATCACGCAATTATACCTAATCAACATGTTCTGTGTAAGCCTGTACTGTCAGAAAATATGCACATGTGCATATCTATATAGATCACAACGTTACCTTATTATCCTGTTCCGTGTAAGCATATCCTATCAAAATATGCACATGTGCATAACTATAGCTATGCACATGTGCATTAACATGACATAACTTATCAACAGTTATAATTCAGTAAAAAAAACCCTAACACTTACCAAATCAAATTTCGTGTTGCCCATCATATCTAGCATTATTCACATAACATTATTCAGCAAGAAAAACTATATGAACAAACACATAACTACCTCATTACATATAGTTCTATCACAACATTCGCCCATGTTCACTCAAAAAATCATATATATAACACAATTTTCAATAATGCAGATATGAAACAGATATGAAACGAGTGCTTAAGTGTCATAATCACATAATAACATATCTGAATCGATGATTAAGAGTTGTATTGTCATATACGACTACAAAACAAAATGTATGAACTTACAAATTCACAGAACGGTGCAACAGAGAATCGTGATTCCGTTAGACGACAATTGTTCTTCAAATTATCCTTATTTGTACAACAAACCTTGATGATTATGATCGTTTTGCCCTAATTTTGAATCGAAGACGAATGTGCGATCGATGATTATGTTCATATTGCACTAATATCGAACATACGACGAATTTTGATGACGAATTGTTGATATTGTGGAGTGACGAACTTGATTTTTTATGAATTGCTATGATGAATCGCAGATTGATGATGCTTGGGGGATTGTCGGACATGAATACTTGATAGATTGTGATTTATTTTTGTTTGAAGTCCAGTAGTATAGGATGCAGGGAGAGGAGCGACTAATTCACAAGTTGTATGTATTTACAAAATTGCCCCCTGTTTACATTGGTTCTCGCGGTTCTCGCAATAAGGGTGGTTCTCGCATGAACCCTACCATATATATATATATATATATGTATATATAATTGTTATTATTATTATTTTTATTATTTATAGTTTATTAACACTATTATATTAGGTGTTAACTTTCTTTATGGGAGGCGATATTTGAGGATGCCAACCTGTAACACCTCGAAAATTCATGTCCAATAATATATCGACACGTGTCATGACCTTTAAACGTGTAAAGAATTACTTTAGAGGGACTAAAGTTGACAAACAAGGAAAGTATGTGAATAAAAGGGTTCAAAATGTCAACAATGGATAAATATACTTTACAATGACCCTACACGATGTTTATACCCCTAAACAAATAAATCATGGATCATACGAAGCTAATTGTGGAAGAAAGTGAGAGATTACAAACTACAGGGGTTAAATGTGTCAACATATTTAAAGTATACCGCTGAGTGATCTTTTAGTGAACCCGAAGCTTTGTAATGATAAATTACACTCACTAGAATGCGTGGTAAAACTTTCACAAGGTTTCGATAAAGTATGAGAAAGTTATGACAATATTCGTATACGAAGGGTTAAAAGCGTCAACTTTGAAATTTATGGCTTTACGGGTGATCACAAAGTTAACCAAGGACTTAACGGTGTTTGGTTATGTCATGGAGCCCTTAAAAGTCAAGTTAGAGGGTTGAAAATGCAAGAAATAAAGTGAAAACCACGTTTAAAAAGGACCAGGGGCTGAATTGCAATTGTTAAAACTTGTTTGGCTTGTTCTGCACACTCATACCGGCCGCGTAAGGTCCTTATGGACCCTTACGCGGGCCGCATGAGCACTACAGCGACAGAAATCACAGGCAGCTACCTGTTAAAGCTATTAACCGACTTATGGGCCTGTAAAATGATACCAGGGGCTATGCAAATGGATTTACATGCACTAGGGACAGTTGTGATGATCTGAATCCATGCATAGAGTTGCTTGGCATGATCTAATGGCATCAAAACTCATATATAAGGAGCTCTTTAGTTGCAACACTTCACACATTCACTTGCAAACTTCCCCAACTCATAATCTGAAGATTTTTGGAGCTCAAGGACAATTCCTAGAAGTCACTAGTCGTACTTAGGACCTTTGTAAGTGTCCTTAACCCTCCTTATTTCAGTTTTGCCTAGTTAATTAGCTTAAAGTCAAACCGTCGTAACTAAGGTTTGACTTCGTAATTAATCATAATTTGTCTAGTCAAATTTCAAATTGAAAGTACCTATGAGTTGGTAATTATGTGGGCAATAAACCCTTAAAAGGGCACCATCTGATTCCCATTTTAACTAGGTCAATTGTCGGGTCAAAGATAATTATAAAAAGTTAACAAAAACTACATTTTCGTATAAACACATAATTAACAATGTAGAAGCCATGCAACCTATTTTAACACTAATATAACTTGGTAATTAATGTAAGAACATGTTTAAACATGTTCAACCTGACAATTTTCAATTTAGGCTCAGTTCGGAACCGAAAGTCGCATAATTTGACTTTTGCTTTGACTTTCAGTTCTGACCCATTAGAGCATAGTTTAGAAATGCCTTAGAGCCTTAATAAGACCAGGTTACATGTTAGTATAACCCTCTGTGATTATACAACTTGGTTCTTTAGATATCCGATTCATATGCATGTTTTCGTTAAATGCTTAAATGTTGACTATTATGCCCTTTTCACCTTAAAACGTGATTTTTGAAAAAGCAAAAGAATGAAAACCTTCATTACTGATTTATAGACTTGTCCCTAAAATTTGACATCAGTTTGTGGTCTAGATTAGGAGTTATGCTCATTAGCGTAAATAAAAAGCTTTTTATTAATTAAACGACATAATTAGCGTATAGCCTATCTAAACTCAATTTTTAATACCAAACTTTTTACCCACTGATGTAAAATAATATTTTGGGATTTTTGAAGATTTTTATTTATTTTTAGGCTGAGCATAACATAGGGTTTTAAGCTTGATTCGGTTATTGTCGGTTTTACGCTTTTGGCAAAAAAAAAATGAGTTTTACAAAACATTTTGACCCCAAACCTTTTGCTACTAATTTTATATGATGAATAAAATATTTTAAGCTTTCTGGAAAGATAAAAATATCAGCTTTTCTTTAAAAACCCGGAAATCGCTTAAAACCGCCTTTTTACGCATTTTAAGCGCATAATATGTATAAAAACTATTTTATAAATATAAGACTTGATGCCTACTGATATTTTTAGTAAATTTTTATATTCTAACAGTAAGCAAATGTTTTAAACTCAGATTTCCAGTTTTGACCTTTTTGACTTAAGTGAAATTACAAAAATGCCCCTACGGTGCATAATTTGGTTATAAAAGATAAATTTCACATATTTTCAATACCCTAGTATTATGACTTATAAAAATAAATATTTTTACTGATTATATCAGAACTATAACTCATATTAATATTTAAACTCTTTTATAACCTTTAAAATGACCAAAATACCCCTACGGGGCGTAATTTGAGTTTAAATCCGTTTTGGGCATAATAGAAGATATCTTACTGATGTCACAACATATTTAAGGCATATTAACTTAGGAAACCTATGTATGGCTCTTATGGTTACCCGTTATGCATTTTTTCGCGTTCGGTTTGGTTTATGTAACTAGTTTGCATAAATTGACCGAAACGGGTCAAACCTTATCATTTTTGTCTCAAAATCCAGAATGTGTTTAGTTTACCCATATTATACAAGTCTTCAAACTTGTCGGGTCTAAATCATATTCTATTCCGGTCTTCGCGTATCATGCGTTTGAACCGTATCTTCCTTTAAAACTAACCGGTCTAAGTTTAGGCTTAATTAAAGAACCGTTAGGAATCTAATAGGTTATTAAAAACCTTCGTTCCAGATTAAGAGACCTGGTAAAAGCTACTTGCATTTGCTATTTGTGAATCATACTTGCTCAGGTAAATACTTTTAACTTATTTTCCCTATACGGGCTTGGGGTACGGTATATAAAATACCGCTTGGTCGGGCATTGACTTTTTGATCGTATGAAGGTTAATTTATTGATATGACCCGTTTAAATTGTTTCGTTTTCTTAAAGCCTTTGGGGGGTTAATGACCATGTCCCGGATATCCTTGGCATCATTTTAAGAAATGGCCACGACCTAAGCACGGGGTGTAGGCGTACACCCGACAGTGCATATATAAATAATAAGGTATAACCGTCAGTTTCGGGAATAACTCGCCGCGGGACTATATCATGTGGTGTGTCTATTAATCTTTAACCCGGTGTCAATCCGGGCTACTGAACGTATAAGAAACATGTAATTCTTTTACAAGTTTATATATAAATAATTATCCCAAGTTATAAAAAGTTTTGTGCCATGTGCATCCAAACCAATTTTCTTAAACATTTTCAAAATGAGTCAGTTAAATTGTATTTACCAATGTAAACTGACGTATTTTCCCAAAAAGGCTAAGTGCAGGTACTAATCGGAATAGGCTGGCCTCTCCTAGCATCAAATAAAAGTCTCGCAAGCTTAGATGCCTTTAAAGTCTGTTGAACAAAGTTTCCTTTTTATTCGATCCGCCTGTGGATCTGTTTCAACTATTTTGTGATACTTAATATTACAATTTATTCAGTTGAAATAAATCTATCTTTTGCTTCCGCTGTGCATTTAAATTGTGTTGTTTAACTATGATGATATCAACTACGTCACGATACTCCCCACCGGGCCCACCGGTAATACGTGGAAATATCGGGGTGTGACAGGTTGGTATCAGAGCCAACACTAAGTGAATTAAACACTAGCCTTTTGTGTTTAATCTCAGTTACACAGTTGCACATTCCTCGATTTTCGAGTCTAGACAAGAACTTTGGATAAATCCTGATTTGTTTTATTTTGTCCTTTATATATTTCTTGTTGCTGTCTTTGTTTATGTTGACAGGTTCAACATGCCGCCAAGAATGAGAAGAGGTAGATGCAAGGCCCCAGTGACGGGTTATGATCATGAAGCCGGACCCTCACATCGGCGAACCCCATCAGTAACAATGAGTATGAGTCCTCAAGAACCTTGGAGGACTTACATAGAGCCAGGGAGGTGATCCGTCTCTCTAAGTTCATCACCTTCTTATCTCCACTCCTTCGGGCCTTAGTCTGAGAATGAGCCCCATAACCCGCAACCTTCTTTTATACCTCTCCAGCGGTCCAATTCGCACCATTCCTTTAGCGACCCCACACCTGTCTTCCAAAGCCGGTTCAACCCGGCAAACTACATTGAAGAACCAGTGGGTTTTAACCCACTAGGACCTGAAGATCACTTCTCGGGAGACCATGCAATGGACATGGACGAGGACACAGATCCCGCCGAGCCTCCAACCGGGACCCCTAACCACCCCATCGAGATCTTTGATGGGTCATCCTTCCATGGATCACCTTACCGTGGTCCAGACAGCTACCAGGCGAGATTCGCCCAATATGAGTGGTATTTTACCCCCTCCGAGCACTCATCGCCTCATCAGCAGCAGCAGGATCCTTCCGAGGATTCTCGTTTTATCGCGGTCATTCCACTGCCACCACCACCAGTTCAGCAGCCGCCTCTGGAGCCACTGAGGCGACGAAGATCAAACGCACGAATGTCAGTGCGAGGAGGAGTGCGTATCAGCACCCCTCAACCTTCAAGTGGCAGCCACTATCTGCCACACCATGAAGACCCGCAGATGGGGGGACCTTCAAACCCCGTCTCCGAGGTAGACTTCGCGCCTGTAGCGCCACCACCGTTGGGTTTTGGTAACCTGATTCCTACATACGCCGGTTCGGCGGCGTATAATCCATTTGAGCAGCCGGCCCACACCAACTACAACTACGCTGAAGCCGACCCATACCTTGTAGCATCAAACTACAATGCCTTCCATCCTGAAGGACCCTATGGAGCTCCCTGGGAAGCTGGATACCCAGCTTATGGGTACCAGCAACCGCCACCTCCTCAACCTCTACATCAGCAGCCGCCGCAGCCGCAATTGATTCCACCAGAACGACAACAGGAGGTTCTTGAAAGATTAAACCAGGTTGAGCGGGAGGTTCAAAGAGACCGCAGGGAACGTCAAGGCTTCTTCAAAGGTTTGGCAAGCCTAATCAAGGGGAAGTCCAAGAGAAGGGATTTTTGAAAATCCTTGATTATCTTATATACGTTGTAATCATGTCCCTGCGTGGACATTTGTTTCTATATTCTGCCCCTGCGTGGGCATGTCTTTCTGTTTGACCCCTGCGTGGGTATGTTTGTTTGTTTAGCCCCTGCGTGGGCATGTTATTTCAGTAGAAGTCCCGTTTAGGGCAAACCTGTACTGTTTAATTTTTTTGTAATGGAATGACTAATTTAATTTTCATTTTGTTATTAATTATATGCATACACATAAAACATGAAATAAATGAAAAAAATAACATTCCTTTATATAAGATCTATCATTATAATAAAATGACAAAATCTAAAAAGGACAAGACCTAGCCATGTGTCATTTTAAGACAGGGCTAAAATGGTAGTACCACAATTAGATTCAGATCCTTATTAACATCTCAATTTAGGGTTGTTCTGCGTAAAAAAAAATAATCTTAAGGGTAAAACCTAGTCTATATGTCGTTGTAGACATGACCAAGATGGTGAAACCTATTCAAAAGATTCCAATCCTTGTTAACATCTGAAGACATGTTAACGCTCTTGGCAGAATGTGATTCGATAAAATTGCATAAGTCATCCTTAAATTGGATTATTCCCATTCCCTCCTTGTTTATATAATCATCCCTTAAGGATGAAGTGCCTACGGGCTATAATTAACGTCCTTTGGGACTAAAGACAGTAGTAGCCTACAACTCCCTGTCAAGAAAAGGTAATGAACTTTGATTCAAACCTTAATACCTCGATTCTGTAAAAATCCTGGTTTATAAATTAAAACTGTCCATATGACTTGGCCTTTTTGTGCCATTAAAATATTTTAAATTATAACTAAGGATTATTATAATAAAAGATCCTGAATGTATATATGTTTAATAAATTAAAAAAAAATGGTTTCTTAAATACCATGATTAATAAATCATCTAGAATGATAGAACTGTTATAGACTTCTGAATAAATTAAACTCATCATTTTATGTAGCAATCAAGCTACATGCCTGGGTCAGACGAAGTCAACAGTCACCCCAGAGAAAATCATGACACTTCCAGAGTCATCATAGCAGGAGCAGAATTACAAGCATTGATAGATAATGCTATTACGCGAGCTCTGGATAGACAGTTCAAAGAATCCAATGGTACCCAGGTCAGGACTCAGTCTGTACCACACTCTAAACCACCCACTAGAACTCATACTGCTCACAAGAGTGAATCTCATCACTCATCAAACTAGAGGAGTGTTCCATCTAAGAGAGTTGTGTTAAACCAAGAACCACGTGCTAAGGGTTGCACCTATAAGTACTTTGTCTCCTGCAAACCCAGGGATTTCACCGGGGAGAAAGGAGCAGTTGATTGCATGTCATGGTTAGATGAGATGGACACTGTGGTAGATATCAGTGGCTGTGCTGATAAGGATGTTGTAAAGTTTGTATCTCAGTCATTCAAAGGCGAGGCATTAGCTTGGTGGAGGTCTTTGATCCAAGCTACCGGAAAAATCCCATTGTACAATCTGACATGGGATCAATTTGTTGCTCTCATCAAGGAGAACTATTGCCCTCAGCATGAGGTTGAAAAGATTGAATCTGATTTCTTATCCTTGGTTATGAAGAACCTGGATTGTCAAGCCTACCTTACCAGCTTCAACACTATGTCAAGGTTGGTTCCTTATCTTGTGACACCGGAACCCAAAAGGATAGCTCGTTTTATTGGGGGTTTAGCCCCAAAAATCAAGGCGAGTGTGAAGGCCTCTCGGCCTGCTACTTTCAGATCTGCAGCTGATATATCTTTATCCCTCACACTGGATGCGGTCAGGCAGAGATCGCTAAGGAACACTGATGCAGAAAAGAGAAAGCGTGAGGATGACAACTCACGACGTTCAGAAAAGAAACATAAGGGAAACAATGACCACAAAAAGAGTTTGGGAACTAAGAAGGATGGTCATCAGTCGGGTGATAAGCCCAAGTGTAAAATCTGCAAGAAGCACCATTTCGGTAAGTGCAGATACGAGTCGAAATCCCAGTCACAGCCGAGGGCATGTGGAATTTGTAAGTCAAGTGAGCACAAGACCCTAGACTGCAAAAAGATCAAAGACGCAACGTGCTACAACTGCAACGAGAAAGGGCACATTAAGTCCAATTGCCGAAAGTTCGCGAAGAAGACTGAGGATGGGAAAAAGACCAATGCAAGGGTCTTCCGGATGGATGCACGAGAGGCTGTGAAGGGCGACAATGTGATAACAGGTATCTTCCTTATTAATGATGTTTATGCAAGGGTGTTATTTGATTCTGGAGCAGATAAGTCATTCGTAGATAATAAGTTTTGTGAGTTGTTGAATTTACCTGTTAAAACCCTAAGTGTGAAATATGAGGTGGAATTAGCTGATGGTACCCTAGAGACAGCATCAACCGTGTTAGATGGATGTTTCATATCCATTAGGAACCACTCTTTTCCATTGACCTTACTTCCTTTGAAGTTAGCCGATTTCGATATAGTTATAGGCATGGATTGTTTATCCCATAACCAAGCTCAGATCGTGTGCAACAAGAAGCAAGTAGTGATCAAGACTCCGTCTGGTGAGCCACTTACCATTCAAGGAGATACCCAGTATGGATTGCCTAAGCAAGTGTCTATGCTTAAGGCGTCAAGGTGTATGAAGAAGGGTTGTGTCTTCTACATGGCACAAGTAACTATTGATAAGCCGAAACCTAAGATTGAAGATATTCCCGTCATTTCTGAGTACCCTGAGGTTTTCCCTGAAGAGCTACCTGGTTTACCACCAGATAGGCAAGTAGAATTCAGAATTGACATCATCCCTGGAGCAGCGCCTGTTGCGAGAGAACCTTATAGGTTGGCACCAACGGAAATGAAAGAGCTGAGAACCCAACTAGACGATTTGTTAGCCAAAGGTTTTATTAGACCTAGTTCATCTCCATGGGGAGCGCCAATCTTGTTTGTAAAGAAGAAGGATGGATCGATGCGTCTATGCATCGATTGTCGTGAGCTCAATAAGGTTACCATCAAGAATATGTATCCATTGCCCAGGATCGATGATCTGTTCGATCAATTGCAAGGGGCAAGTTACTTCTCTAAGATCGACTTGAGGTCAGGCTATCATCAATTGAAGGTTAGAGATGAAGATGTACACAAGACTGCATTTCGGACTCGCTATGGTCATTACGAGTTCTTAGTGATGCCTTTTGGGCTCACTAATGCACCTGCAACGTTCATGGATCTCATGAACCGTGTCTGCAAGCCATACTTGGACAAATTTGGTATCGTCTTCATTGACGACATTCTTATTTACTCAAAGAATCAAGCTGACCATGAGAAACACCTCCGTTGCATTCTGAAACTGCTTCATCAAGAGAAGCTCTATGCCAAGTTCTCGAAGTGTGAATTTTGGCTTCGTGAAGTCCAATTTCTTGGACATGTGGTTAGTGAGCGTGGTATCCAAGTCGATCCCGCTAAGGTTGAAGTTGTCATGAATTGGCAAGAGCCAAAGACGCCTACGGAGATTCGCAGCTTTCTAGGACTGGCAGGATACTACAGGCTATTTATTGAAAACTTCTCAAGAATTGCAGCAACCCTGACTTTACTCACCCGCAAGAATAACAAGTTTGACTGGGGGTCTAAGCAGCAAGAATCTTTTGACATCCTTAAGCAAAAGTTGAGCAATGCACCTGTATTAACATTACCTGATGGAATCGAAGAGTTTGTGGTATATTGTGATGCATCACACACCGGTATGGGATGTGTGCTTATGCAGAAAGGCAAAGTTATTGCCTATGCTTCACGTCAGTTAAAAGTGCACGAGAAGAATTACACCACCCATGACTTGGAGTTGGGTGCCGTTGTATTTGCACTAAAACTGTGGAGGCATTACTTGTATGGAACTAAGTGTGTGATCTATTCTGATCACAAGAGCCTTCAACACCTGTTTAATCAGAAGGACTTAAACATGAGGCAGCGACGATGGATGGAAACTTTGAATGACTATGACTGTGAGATAAGATACCATCCTGGCAAGGCGAATGTAGTCGCCGATGCCTTAAGTAGAAAGGAAAGGGTGAAGCCTATAAGAATCAATGACAAGAGCATTGAATTAAAGAATAGTGGATAGGTAGGAAGATGTGCTAGAAGCTAACTATCCTGATGAAAAGCTAGGAGTAACTGAAGAACAGTTATCCTATGGCAAGGACGGAATCCTGAGGTTAAATGGACGAATATGGGTTCCAGTTTATGGAGGACTTCGGGATGTTATCCTCCAGGAAGCCCATAGTTATAAGTACTCCGTTCATCCTGGAGCTGATAAAATGTACCTGGATCTAAAGGCAAACTATTGGTGGATAGGCTTGAAGAAGTCTATAGCCACTTATGTGGCCAAATGTCTGACATGTGCTCAAGTTAAGGCAGAGCACCAGAAGCCGTCAGGTTTGCTACAACAGCCTGTGCTTCCCACCTGGAAGTGGGAAATGGTGACAATGGATTTTATCACCAAATTGCCAAAGACAAAGAAAGGAAACGATACTATTTGGGTGATAGTGGATAGAATGACTAAGTCAGCTCACTTCCTACCTATTAAAGAAACACACAGGTCAGATAAGTTAGCTCAGCTGTACGTAGATGAGATTGTATCTCTCCACGGGGTGCCAGTGTCTATTATTTCTGATAGGGATACAAGGTATACCTCGCACTTCTGGAAAAGCTTTCAGCAATCCCTAGGCACTCGATTAAATTTCAGCACAGCATATCATCCGCAGACGGATGGTCAAAGCGAGCGAACAATTCAGACGCTGGAGGATATGTTAAGAGCTTGTGTCATTGATCTAGGTGGAAGTTGGGATGATCATCTTCCACTGATAGAGTTTTCATACAATAACAGCTATCACTCAAGTATCCAAATTGCACCATTTGAAGCCCTATATGGGAGGAAGTGTAGAATGCCCGTTTGTTGGGCAGAAGTTGGAGATGTCCAACTAACAGGACCTGATATAGTCCTTGAAACGATGGACAAGATTGTCCAGATTCGTGATCGCCTGAAAGCTGCCAGAGATAGGCAGAAAAGTTGTGCTGATAAAAGGCGAAAACCTCTAAAGTTTGAGGTTGGTGATAAGGTTCTGCTTAAGGTATCACCCTGGAAAGGGTGATGCGATTTGGTAAGAAAGGTAAGTTAAGCCCAAGGTATATAGGACCATTCGAGATAATCGAATGTGTAGGAGTAGTGGCTTACAAGTTAAACTTACCTGAAGAGCTCAGTGGTATTCATAATGTATTCCACATCTGCAATCTGAAGAAATGTCTAGCTGATGAATCACTAGTCATACCACATATAGATGTGCATATAGATGAGAGCTTGAAATTTGTGGAAAAACCTTTGTCGATTGAGGATCGACAGGTTAAGAAGCTTCGAAAGAAGCTTGTGCAAATTGTCAAAGTTAAATGGGATGCCCGCAAAGGTCCCGAGTACATGTGGGAGGTAGAGTCCACAATGAAAGAAAAATACCCTCATTTGTTTTAGTAAATCTCGAGGTCGAGATTTCTTTTAAAGGGGTGAGGATGTAACACCTCGAAAATTCATGTCCAATAATATATCGACACGTGTCATGAGCTTTAAACGTGTAAAGAATTACTTTAGAGGGACTAAAGTTGACAAACAAGGAAAGTATGTGAATAAAAGGGTTCAAAATGTCAACAATGGATAAATATGCTTTACAATAACCCTACACGATGTTTATACCCTTAAACGAATAAATCATGGATCATACGAAGCTAATTGTGGAAGAAAGTGAGAGATTGCAAACTACAGGGGTTAAATGTGTCAACATGTTTAAAGTATACCTCTGAGTGATCTTTTAGCGAACCCGAAGCTTTGTAACGATAAATTACACTCACTAGAATGCGTGGTAAAAATTTCACAAGGTTTCGATAAAGTATGAGAAAGTTATGACAATATTCGTATACGAGGGGTTAAAAGCATGAATGTTGAAATTTATGGCTTTACGGGTGATCACAAAGTTAACCAAGGACTTAACGGTGTTTGGTTATGTCATGGAGCCCTTAAAAGTCAAGTTAGAGGGTTGAAAATGCAAGAAATAAAGTGAAAACCACGTTTAAAAAGGACCAGGGGCTGAATTGCAATTGTTAAAACTTGTTTGGCTTGTTCTGCACACTCATACCGGCCGCGTGAGCACTACAGCTACATAAATCACAGGCAGCTGCCTGTTAAAGCTGTTAACTGACTTATGGGCCTGTAAAATGATACCAGGGGCTGTGCAAATGGATTTACATGCACTAGGGACAGTTGTGATGATCTGAATCCATGCATAGAGTTGCTTGGCATGATCTAATGGCATCAAAACTCATATATAAGGAGCTCTTTAGTTGCAACACTTCACTCATAATCTGAAGATTTTTGGAGCTCAAGGACAATTCCTAGAAGTCACTAGTCATACTTAGGACCTTTGTAAGTGTCCTTAACCCTCCTTATTTCAGTTTTGCCTAGTTAATTAGCTTAAAGTCAAACCGTCGTAATTAAGGTTTGACTTCGTAATTAATCATAATTTGTCTAGTCAAATTTCAAATTGAAAGTACCTATGAGTTGGTAATTATGTGGGCAATAAACCCTTAAAAGGGCACCCTCTGATTCCCACTTTAACTAGGTCAATTTTCGGGTCAAAGATAATTATAAAAAGTCAACAGAAACTAAATTTTCGCATAAACACATAATTAACAATGTAGAAGCCATGCAACCTATTTTAACACTAATATAACTTGGTAATTAATGTAAGAACATGTCTAAATATGTTCAACCCGACAATTTTCAGTTTAGGCTCGGTTCGGAACCGAAAGTCGCATAATTTGACTTTTGCTTTGACTTTCAGTTCTGACCCATTAGAGCATAGTTTATGTAACACCCCGAAAACAGGTTTGGTAATTAAACCACGTTAATAATAATGAACGGGTAAAATAGCGTTAGTGGTAAAAATTTACCCGGTGAATATTAGGACTTAGACAAACAATCCTAATATTAGTTATAAAAATTTAATAAATGCTTGAGAAAACAATGTTATAAGAAGCCCGAGTTAACGGGACTTAAAATAAAACGGGTTATGACTTCCCGAACCCATTAAGTTAACTAGGGATAATTAACCTAGTTAATAAGAGGGACTTTTACTAGAAATAAGTGGGTTGTAGCCTACTTAATAACAAACCAAAACGTGAGGGACCGAAGTTGTATAACTTGAAAAAGGGTTTTATAAACAAAAAAAAAATAACATAACACACACCTAAAGTGTGTGTGTGCGTGTCTGAAGATCGCCCAGGAGGGTGCTCCCAAGAGCTCAAACCCTAGAACTCAACAAATCATCAAATTGAAGCCTGATTCAAGGTCAAAATCGATGCATGAATACATAGAAACGATCACCTAGTCGTGGGGATCGTAAGGTATGTCAAATTTTTGATGTTTATGAAGTTGAGATTTTTGATGAACTTGTGAAAATCGAAATTCAAGCTTGAATGATTGATGTTTAGGTGAAACTAGGATGAAATTCATGCATAGAAACAAACCCTAGTTGAAAACTTGAAGAATTAGTACTAAGACTAGGAATTTGATAATTACCCTCTTATGTGCTAAGTGGGTTTTGATTTTGTAGTGAAGATGATGATATGTTTATGCTAGAAATCATCATAGTTGATAGTTGATGCACGATACTTGAACAATTTCCAAGTTTGAGTGTTGATCATACATGACTTGAAAAATGGGTTTTTGGATTATTTAATGAAATTGATGTGGTATTGGTGTTTATAAACACCATACTAACTTGTATGAATGAACTACTTGAACAAAATGGGGAATTGTTAAGAGTTCATACTTGATTTGAAGTGGGTCTTGATATAAGAATTAAACTCATGATTTATGATTTAGTCCAATAAGAAAAGTAGTCAAAGATTCATAAGGTGTGAAAGTCATGATTTAGAATGACTAATCTAACAACCTTGTGAATGATAAATGATAGTTGGCGCTTAACAAGCTAGGTGAAGCTTGGAATGGAAGCGGGTCAAACGAGTCAAGCATAAAGGAAAAGCGTATTCGGGATGCAAGGTAAGTGAAATTTACACACTTATGTAGAATACTCGTGTATTCGATACGTTGTAAACGTGATAATAATAGTATTGGAAATATGGAAATTTGTCAAGTGTCGACTAATGTAAATCAAGGATAAAAGGATACCCATGGTGTAAGCCGAAATGGGTTGAAATTGTAAGAAAAGTGTGTAAAAGAAAAAGGGTATGGTTATAAAATTCGGGATGGGATGGATGTATGAATTGGAAATCAAAAACGATGTTTTTGATTAAATAAATAATGTTGGGCATATAGTCCAAACGGGTCGAATGGTGGTGATAACACCATTTGACAATATCGACTAATGTGGTTGTCAAGTCTTATGTTAACAGGACCGATTAGCAAATCGGATAATTGCGTCACCATTGATGGTGTGAAAATGAAAACAAGGTATAAATCGGGTCTACTTGTTGATCCGGGCCAGGTACGCGTAATTATGTTGTAGTTAAAAGTGCTATTTTGGTCGAATAATTTGAGAGAGAGTCCTTAGTCATAAAAGGACTAAAATCGACCAAAACGCCCTTGTAGGCTAAATGGAACAAACGATCCTTAAAGGTTGTCTGGAAACGAGTTTTATGATTAGATAAATACTTAGAATAAGTATAGAAGCTGAAAGAGGTATTTTATTAGTCATATGACACTATTTGAGTTTTTGCCGTAAAATAAAGATTCGAGAGGTAAAATTTGGTTTTTATAGATCACTACATTAAACCCACCATAAATACAGTTGTGGTGGGAGATTATAGGATAAGAAATGTGGTGATGGAATGCTAGAAGCAATCGAATGCGATTTTAGGCTCGAAAGTGCTTAAATACCCTTAACGGGTTAAAATAGAAGTATTAGCGAAACGGGTTAAGAATGTGTAATAACCCGTGATTTGAACCTTGTGCAATAGGAAATAATCATAATAATTTGTTTACAAAAGAAACAAGGGCCATAAACAAGTTTGTTAGATGAAATCACGAACGGGTCAAAATTCGGTAAAAAGGGTAATAAGCCGAAGACTTAAAAGTCTTAAATTTTGTTAATCCGGATGTTGGATTTTAACTCCATTTGATGGGGGATCAAATTACAAACACGTAGGAAGAAACGGTAGGTCAAACGGATAAGCGGATTGGAAGATACGAAAGTTTTCGTGTCAAATAACGGCAAAATGGAAAGGCTGGATGCAGGGGCCACCGTAACTTACGGTGCCACCGTAAGTTACGGTGGAGCTGATATAGTTACGGTAGTTTCCCCCTGGGTTACGGTGGGGAAATTCTCAAACAGAGACCACCGTAACTTACGGTGTCACCGTAAGTTACGGTGGAGGCCAAAGTGTGGTTATTGTTTTTGGATCAAGAGATTTACATTGTGATTTCTTTCCATTATCATTTATCTTGTCTTGTACCGTTATTTAAATTGTCAAAACTAACTTTTAAGTTGGTTTTGAACACAGGTGTATATCGAGGGCCCGGATGAAGATCAAGCGTCGAGCAAGAACCGAACACGTGTTAAATAAAGCTTCCGCAAGTTGTTCCGTCGTTATTCTAAAGCGGCGAATTAATTCATATTATGTTATATCACTTTAAATTGTAAAAGTTTTTAATAAACCCGTATTTTTATAGCATGTGTAGTCTTAACTATACATCTAATCTTTGGTATTTACATGTAAAACTGTTAATTAGTAACTAGGGTCTTACAGTTTAGAAATGCCTTAGAGCCTTATTAGGACCAGGTTACATGTTAGTATAACCCTCTGTGATTATACAACTTGGTTCTTTAGATATCCGATTCATATGCATGTTTCCGTTAAATGCTTAAATGTTGACTATTATGCCCTTTTCACCTTAAAACGTGATTTTTGAAAAAAGCAAAAGAATGAAAACCTTAATTACTGATTTATAGACTTGTCCCTAAAATTTGACATCAGTTTGTAGTCTAGATTAGGAGTTATGCTCATTAGCGTAAATAAAAAGCTTTTTATTAATTAAACGACATAATTAGCGTATAGCCTATCTAAACACAATTTTTAATACCAAAATTTTTACCCACTGATGTAAATTAATATTTTGTGATTTTTGAAGATTTTTATTTATTTTTAGGCTGAGCATAACATAGGGTTTTAAGCTTGATTCGGTTATTGTCGGTTTTACCCTTTTGGCCAAAAAAATGAGTTTTACAAAACATTTTGACCCCAAACCTTTTGCTACTGATTTTATATGATGAATAAAATATTTTAAGCTTTCTGGAATGATGAAAATATCAGCTTTTCTTTAAAAACCCGGAAATCGCTTAAAACCGCCTTTTTACGCATTTTAAGCGCATAGTATGTATAAAAACTATTTTATAAATATAAGACTTGATGTCTACTGATTTTTTTAGTAAATTTTTATATTCTAACAGTAAGCAAAAGTTTTGAACTCAGATTTCCAGTTTTGACCTTTTTTACTTAAGTGAAATTACCAAAATGCCCCTACGGTGCACAGTTTAGTTATAAAAGATAAATTTCACATATTTTCAATACCCTACTGTTATGACTTATAAAAATAAATTTTTTTTGCTGATTATATCAGAACTATAACTAAGATTAATATTTAAACTCTTTTATAACCTTTAAAATGACCAAAATACCCCTACGGGGCTTAATTTAAGTTTAAATCCGTTTTGGGCATAATAGAAGATATCTTACTGATGTCACAACATATTTAAGGTATATTAACTCAGGAAACCTGTGTATGGCTCTTATGGTTACCCGTTATGCATTTTTCGCTTTCGGTTCGGTTTATGTAACTAGTTTGTATAAATTGACCGAAACAGGTCAAACCTTATCATTTTTGTCTCAAAATCCAGAATGTGTTTAGTTTACCCATATTATACAAGTCTTCAAACTTGTCGGGTCTAAATCACATTCTATTCCGGTCTTCGCGTAATCATGCGTTTGAACCGTATCTTCCTTTAAAATTAACCGGTCTAAGTTTAGGCTTAATTAAAGACTCGTTAGGAATCTAATAGGTTATTAAAAACATTCGTTCAAGATTAGGAGGCCCGGTAAAAGCTACTTGCATTTGGTATTTGTGAATCATACTTGCTCAGGTAAATACTTTTAACTTATTTTCCCTATACGGGCTTGGGGTACGGTATATAAAATACCGCTTGGTCGGGCATTGAATTTTTTATCGTATGAAGGTTAATTTATTGATATGACCCGTTTAAATTGTTTTGTTTGCTTAAAGCCTTTGGGGGGTTAATGACCATGTCCCGGATATCCTTGGCATCATTTTAAGAAATGGCCACGACCTAAGCACGGGGTGTAGGCGTACACCCGACAGTGCATATATAAATAATAAGGTATAACCGCCGGTTTCGGGAATAACTCGCCGCGGGACTATATCATGTGGTGTGTCTATTAATCTTTAACCCGGTGTCAATCCGGGCTACTGAACGTATAAGAAACATGTAATTCTTTTACAAGTTTATATATAAATAATTATCCCAAGTTATAAAAAGTTTTCTGCCATGTGCATCCAAATCAATTTTCTTAAACATCTTCAAAATGAGTCAGTTAAATTGTATTTACCAGTGTAAACTGACGTATTTCCCCAAAAAGGCTAAGTGCAGGTACTAATCGGAATAGGCTGGCCTCTCCTAGCATAAAATAAAAGTCTTGCAAGCTTAGATGCCTTTAAAATCTGTTGAACAAAGTTTCCTTTTTATTCGATCCGCCTGTGGATCTGTTTCAACTATTTTGTGATACTTAATATTACAATTTATTCAGTTGAAATAAATCTATCTTTTGCTTCCGCTGTGCATTTAAATTGTGTTGTTTGACTATGATGATATCAACTACGTCACGATACTCCCCACCGGGCCCACCAGTAATACGTGGAAATATCGGGGTGTGACACAACCGCTACCGACGTTCCACTTTGATACGAGGCCCATAAGCGGATACACGGGTTTCCTGGGATGTTGGGTAGTCTTGATTGCATGCCTAGGAGTGGGCGACATGTCCAACCACTTGGAAAGGGAAACACCATTGTGGTGACCACGATGGTCCTACCCTAATAAAACAAGTGGTCGCGTCTCAAGATTTATGGATTTGGCATGCGTACTTTGGCATGCCAGTACGAACAACGAAATCGTAGTTTTACAATCTTCGAATCTTTTCGACGATGTAATAGATGGTGTCGCACTAGATACTTCAATCTATGCAAACGGCATGGAGTATAAGTACGGGTACTATCTCACAAACTTTATTTATCCGGAGTGGTCGACGTTTGTGAAAACTCTTTCGTGTCCAGATGACGAGAAAAGAATGTATTACAAGAAAAAACAAGAGTCGGCAAGAAAAGATGTTGAGCAGGCTTTCGGTGTATTAAAAAGAGATGGAGGATATTTGAAAAGAGTAAAATGAGAAACATCATGTATACGTGCATCATCTTGCATAACATGATATTGGAGGACTCGGGCAGAGCGTTTTGTGGAGAAAGTTATGATGAATGTAACCAACCGACGAACCCACTACTCACATACACGCAAAAGAAGTTATCCGAGCGAGGATACGTGATAAGGACACACACTATAACTTTCGAGCTGATCTGACGGAGCACTTGTGGTTTTATGGTAAACAAGGAAGAGTACAGAGACGACGAGTGATTTTTTTAATGACATTTTATTTTTTTATTTACATTATGACATTGTTTTTTTTTTATTTAAATTATGGCATTGTATTGTTTTATTTAAAGTACGAGTTTTAAATTAATATATCAAAATTAAATATTGTTCAAATTTAAATAAAAAAATAATTAGGTAATGATGATGGGGGCTTTAAACCATTGCATACAAGTTAAATGGAGAGTCTTTAAAGCCCCCCATATGACTTGACGCCTAGATTGATCTGACGTGGCGTGATAAAGCACCTCAGGGCTTTAAACCACACCCTCCAGCCTTATAAATAGAATTGTCCATGAGCCAAACCAAGGCTAGCTCGATGTCGGTACAACATCTAACCGAGCTAGCTCAGCTCGTCTCGAATTATAAACCAAGCCACCTCGAATCGGCCCATTTTTTCTCAGGTTCAGGTACTAATAGAACTTGTTTCCCCTTCTCAGTTTTCAATTTAGGTTCAAGTAGTACTTAAGTTCTCAATTTATATAGAGGAGTTTGATATTATATATGTTGGACATGGATATATAGGGAGAAAAAAAGAGAGAAAACTCTCTCATTCGGGTATGTTTGATGGGTAAATCACAAATGGAAAAACCAATAGCAGAAGTTAGCGAATATAAAACGACTACAAGGTGGTAGAAGCATATCAAAACAACTCCTACATACTTCACCTCAATTGATAGTGAAGTTCAAAACAACACTCGTTCCTATAAGTCGTCCCTAAAAGTTAAAAAAAATTGGTTTCCACATATGTTTTTCCTTGTTGTGTAAGGCTGGACGGTATGGGCTTCGTCCCAGCCTCGTCCTGCTTCGTCGCCTCCCCCCCACCCGCGGTGTCCTGAACGTCGGCCTGCGGACGTTGGAGACGGGCCTCCCCCTCTCTCACACACCTATACATACAATATACATATGTATATTAGGCCCATCCCTCATTTCCTTAGCTCCATCCTCTTTGCCTCATCCTCACACCCGATCTGCGTGGCGCTTACGTGACGGATCATCTTCTAAGGATGGACTATCACTATACCGTATAGCCTGACAAACCGAGGCCTTGCTTGCATGGAACCTTAGACTGGTCTGTGAGTACACAATTCAAGCTGACTCAAAGAAAATGAAATTCAATCTTTTCAGAAGGCAGGTGCTTTTGCGTTTTTATTGTTATATTATTTACACCTTAACCCCTGTACGTTTCTAGAATGGCAGTTGGACCATATGTTCCGTTTATACGTGACGATGGATTGGATGACGACGTAGTTTTAACTCGACTGCCTTTAAATTTAAATATCATAAAAACTAATCAAGTAAACAAAAAATAATAATTATTTTGAATGAATTAACACAAACCTATAGGAACGAGTATGCTATCCCCGTCTTTTGTTCCTATAGGCCCCTCCCTACAGGTTATTAAGGTGGTCCCTATTGGTGTTGTCCCCATAGACCAAGTTTTAGAGACCAAAAGTCGTCCCTATAGAGTTAAATTAAAACAAACTGGTTTAAACTTTTATCTAGCTGACATTAATGTTATTTTAAGTAAAGACATAATTATTATGTTGGAATTATTGAACCAGCTGGATGGTTTTTATTCAAGACTCAAGAGGTGAAGTATATCAAAATGTGACAACTACTGTGCATCAAAGATCTCGTGTGTCCTGATCAGTATACAAGTTAAGATCGGATATAATACCAGGTGATTGTTTGGCGTCAAAGATCTCGTGGGTCCAGATCAGAATTACGGGTCCAGATCGGATTTACGAGGTGATTGTTGGCATAATCTGATCGAAATTCAAAAGGTGGGTAAAAGATAGCAATATTTTAAAGGGAAAAGTCAAGATAAAATTATTGAGTTTGAAGTTATTTAGTATTTATTAGCTTATTATTTAAATTGTTTAAGTTTATTAGTTTGTTAAATTTCAATTCTAATAATAGGATATGATTTAGTAAATACTTAGGATAAATAGATTACTATGGTGACACTGTAACGAATTAAGAGTTGTTAGTAACCTAGAGATGAAAACAAAATGCTTCCTTAACCCTGTCAACGCTGAAAATGCATCTTTTGAATTAACATAATATTTCAACTCTTTATATAGCTAAAACACCGTTATGTGTGTATATCTGTGATTTTTTTAACAGAAATGATAGACCATATTATTATTTTAAGAACACACAAGACTTACTAGCCAGGAGCTAGAAAGTCATTACATACATCCATTGTTTGCGACCCAATTTTGTATTACATAGACTCCTATATTGTTTCAGTCTTCTGCAGCAATAACAATGAGTATTCTTTAATGTCTTCAAAAATCCTAATGCTTGAGTTGTATTTTTCTTTAAAGATCCTATCGTTCCTTTGTATCCATGTCGTCCAAATAGCCGCCATAAGCCCATAACCACACAAAGGACCACCTTCTTCTGTTTTTTTGTTAAGTTTGCTCCACCAGCTACAGTGAGCAAGTCTTTTATTGTGGAGCATGATGCGAGTTCTGTGATTTTCAGCCATGCTCCCACTAGCCACCATATCGCTTTAACCGTTACACAAGAGACCAATAAATGGTCCGTTGTTTCCAGCATGTAACCACACATAGGACAACTTGAGTTCTGTGTATAGCTGTGATTGTCGTATTGAATGTAGTGATTAGGATTTACAATGAGGAGGAGGTATATATTTGTTAGCATATGGGCTCATTTGTATTAGATTAGTCTCTTAGCTTATTTAGCTAGTTAACTTAGATTGTTTTCCTATACATTGTTTATTTTCAAAAATTATTGTTGACTCTTTATTGTTGAATTAGATTTCAAAAATTACGGCTGGCTTTATTCATTTGGAAAAGAAATATTGTGAGTTTGCTGAAGAATTATTTGGGAGAGACACATTGTGAAGAATTATTTACTTTATCTTTTTGGAGGGTTGCGTTTGAGGACTCATGAAGAACTAACGTGAAATAATGATTCAATCTCGTTCTATCGTGATCCATTTTACTTATGAGTTTGGAAATAATTTATTAACTTATTAGTTTTTTTTCTAAAAGTTAATAAATTAAAAAGTCATTTCTAAAAGATAGGATTTGAGCTTTTTTCAAATGACTTATGTGAACCATGATAATCAGAGGCAATGAAAGAAAAAGAGACTGAATAATTGTTTTGTATATTTCTTGTGTGCTTTTTACATCATACGTATATCAATATATATAACCTGTACAAAGGAACAAAAAAGGAAAATACATCACTGTCATTGGCTGTCAATTAGCATGATTGTGCGGATCTTGTGCACCAAGGGTCAATGGTCCATATTAGGAAATGATGGAAACTGATCCTAAATATTTTCAATCAAATATTTCAGCAATCCCCCTCAAGTTAAGTAGTGGGATTTTCAATACTTAACTTGCCAAGGCATTGATTGAATTTTTTTCAATTTACCACCTTTGTTAGAATATCTGCAAGTTGATCCTCTGAGCGAACAAACAGAAGCTCAATTATCCATTTGTCAAGTTTTTCTTTGATGAAATGGCGATCCACCTCAATATGTTTTGTACGATCATGCTGGACTGGATTCTCTGAGCTTTGAATAGCGGCTTTGTTATCACACAAAATCTTACTAGATTGGGTTGGAGGATATCCGATTTCTATCAAGAGTTTCCGTACACATAGAATCTCTGCTAGACCGCGTGCTATACCTCGGAATTCTGCCTCGGCACTTGAAAGAGCTACCACTTTTTGTTTCTTGCTTCTCCATGTGACAAGGTTTCCACCAACAAGGGTAAAGTAACCAGATGTTAATCTCCGATTTCCTTTATCTCCCGCCCAGTCTACATCGATATATACTTGGGTTTCAAGGTGTTTGTTTGTCTTGAAAAGAACTCCATGACCAGGTGTCCCTTTAAGATATCTGACAATTCTCCACACGGCTTCCATATGGGCAACTTGAGGTTGATGCATGAATTGGTTCACAACTCCTATTGCGTAGGCAATGTCAGGCCGGGTATGTGAGAGACAGATCAGTTTCCCTACTATTCGCTGATATTCTCCCTTGTCAGCTAGCTTAACATTTTCCTCGATATAGAGCTTCTGGTTCGCCGTCATAGGGGTATCCACAGGTTTGCAATCAATCATCCCTGTTTCTGCCAACAAGTCAAGAACTTACTTCTTTTGACAGATGAAAATCCCTTGTCTTGACCTCATGACCTCGATTCCAAGCAAGTACTTAAGTCTCCCCAAATCCTTCATTTCGAATTCTTTGAATAGGTTTACCTTTAGCCTCGGCATCTCTTCTTCATCATTCCCTGTGATTATCATATCATCAACATAAATAATTAGGCATGTTACGAGTCCATCCCTCCGCTTAAGGAACAGATTATGATCTGAGTTACTCTGTTTGAAGCCATGTTCTTTCATGGCTAGAGTGAATCTACTAAACCAGGCACGAGGAGACTTTTTTAACCCGTATAAAGATTTCTTTAAGCAACACACCTCTCTACAATTAGAGTCTTTCATGAGTCCAGGGGGGACTTCCATATAGACTTCTTCTTTGAGTTCTCCGTGTAAGAAGACATTTTTTACGTCAAATTGACGGAGAGGCCATCCTTCATTTGCAGCTATAGAGAATAGAACCTTGATTGTGTTGATTTTGGCCACATGAGAGAAAGTCTCCGAATAGTCAATTTCGTATGTTTGGGTGTACCCTTTTGCTACCAGTCGGGCTTTGTATCTTTCAATAGTCCCATCCGGCTTGTATTTTATAGTGAAGTCCCAATGACATCCTACTGGTTTTTTTCCAGGAGGGAGGGTACATTTTTCCCACATATCATTTTTTTTAGTGCATCCATTTCAACTTTCATTGTCTCTCTCCATTCCTTAGACTCAAGGGCTTGTTCGACTGTAATGGGAATTTCTTCAGAACATAGAGATGTGGCAAAAGCTTTGGATTCTAGAGATAAATCTCCAGCCGCCACGTTTGCCATTTGATATCGAGAACTCCGTGCTTCCTTCTTGAGAGAGTATCTTTTCGGAGGAACTCCTTTGTTGGATCTAGGGGGTAGAACATATATGTCTTGTTCAACCTGTGATTGTTCAAACTGTGATGGTTCTTGGTCAACCTCATGGTTAGTTTCGTCAGGAGTTTCAACATGCTCATGATTTTCATAGTTGGAAGAATCAACATGCTCTTGAGTTTGAGAATTACTTACTTCTAACGCCAGTTTGGGAGGATCATTGTTTGTGGTACTTTCTTCAGGGCTAGTGGACTGTGACGATTCTTGGGCTTTGTGATTAACTTCTTCTGAGGATGGCATCCATTATATCCAACTGAATGCGTCATCATTTGTCTTTTCCTCCTGACCAGTGTGTTGGGTAGTGTAGAAGTATTCGGTTTCTAGGAAGTCACAGTTCATCGTGGTATACATATGTCGTGTGTTGGGATTGTAACAACGATAACCGTGTTGATTGATCCCATAGCCGACAAACACACATTTCTCAGCGCATGCGTCAAGTTTGGACCGGTCTGTTTTTGGTAGGTGAACAAAAACAGAGCAGCCAAAGACACGAGGTCTAAGGGTAAGGTTTGATGGGGGTTTGTGGAATTTAGAGAAGGCTTGAAGTGGGGTTTTTAAGTCAAGAGCTCTTGTTGGAAGAAGATTTATAAGATAGGTTGCAGTGACAAGAGCTTCGGGCCAAAATATTTTGGAACTTGGGATTTAATCATGAGTGCACGAGTTATTTCAAAAAGAAAGCGGTTTTTTCTTGCGGATACCACGTTTTGTTCGGGGGTATGGGAGCATGATGTTTGATGAATTATTCCCTTTTCTTGACAAAACTGCTTCATGGAATTGTTTACAAATCCCCCCCCCCCCCCATTATTAGACCTAAGGATTTGGATCTCACTCTTGAATTGGTTTTAATCATGGCACAAAAAGCGTGAATTTTGAAAAAACTTCGGATTTATTTTTCAAGAGATAAATCCAAGTCATGGGGTGCATTCATCAATGAAGGTTACAAAATAACAGAAATTTTACCCCCCCCCCTCACAACTTTTGCTGGCCCCCACACATCCGAATGAATTAATAAGAAAGGAGAATCAACCTTAGTATCGTTTGGTTTGAAAGTGTGTCTATGACTCTTAGCCAAAAAAACATGTCTCACAATTCAAAGCTTTATTCGTTGGAAATAAATCAGGAAATAAACAATGTAAGTAACCACTGGATGAGTGTCTCAATCTTCGGTGCCATAACCAAGCTTCCCTATCTGCAGACCTATGAGCTAGCATTACGGTGCCTTGTCGAGTCACTTCATCCACATAGTATAGCCCTTGTCGTTCAGTACCACGCCTAATGATCTTTCCCGTCCTGATGTCCTGTAAGATACAAAATGTAGGATGCATTAGCACAACACAATTTAGTTCTTTTGTAACATGACTTATCGATAGCAACTTATGAGGTAAGGATGGAACATAGAGGCAATTTGACAGTTTCATGTTTTCTAAAATTTGAATAGTCCCTCCTCCTTTTACTTGAAGGACTTCTCCATTTGAAGTGTGAATTCTGGATTTTTGTGGTTCTGACATTGAGCACATGTCATATTTTTCATAAATCATTGTATCGGTAGCACCACAATCAAATATCCATGCGTCTCCATTTTTTTCATTTTTTGTTGCCATGTTCACCTTTCCAACATTAAAGAAGTTTTTTGACTCCTTTTTATCTATGTTAGAAATGTGAGGGGTGTTATTTGTAGTTTCTGAAACTTGGAACTCATCTAATAAATCAAGTATGGTGGGGTTAAAAAATCAGGGGTTCAAAACTGTCAAATTGGATTTCTTTGATTTAAAAGATGTATATTGAGATAATGGAGGATTTTAGATGACATTCCCAAACCCTATACCTGTCTCTCCTCCTGATTCTTCTTCTTGAACTGCCGCAAAACAACAGTTGCCTCCATTGTTCCCTTTATCGATGCCATCTAGATCTCCGACAAGTTTCTGATGCTCACCACTACTACCGCCACTGCTGGTAATCTCTTGATTGCCCACGGCGGCAGCGGCTCTCCCCTTCTTGTGCCCATCAGCCCACAAGTCTGGGTAACCCAGGAGCATGAAACATTGTTCTTTCGTGTGTTTGCCCATGCCACAATGGTCACACTTCAACTTGCTCTTATCAATCCGGGATGATGACGGGTTAGATACCTAGTCTGACCGGCGGCTTCTGGAGACGAACCCTAACCCATCGGAATTTCCAAGTGAATTCAGACCCGATCCCACCCCTTGTTGAGTATTCCCGAAGATGCTTTGATGTGCTGTTTCTTTTCGGACAGCAGCATAAGCGGCTTCGGCAGACGGCAAGGGGTCCCACCGGAGGATTTCCCTTTTAGGGAATCATACTTTCGGTCAAGAGCATTAAGGAATTGGAATAATTTGTTTTCTGAACTGACTTTGTTGTAAGTAGCGTTGTCGCCAGAACACTTCAACGGGTTTGGATCTCGTCGTTCGATTTCTCCCCAGACACCCCGCATCACGATCTAGAATTCTTCCAATAGTAAGCCATTCTGCTTGAACTCGTTTGCCATGACATGGAGATCAAAAGTTTGAAGCTTGTCTTTGCCACTGCTATATGTAACCGTGAGTGAATCCCATAGGGTTTTCACCGTTGGGAACTCTGTAAGGTTACCAGCAAGGCTCGGTTTAATATTTTGAATCAGCCAAGAAGAGACAATCAAATCATCTTGTTCCCACTGTTCATTAATGGGTTCTGGTGGGTTCTGGGTGAGATGGTTTAGTAAAGCTTTCGATTTCCTCCAATGGCGACTCGTATCATCCGAGCCCATAAAGGGTAGTTTTGGCTTGTGAGATTAAGGCTGATTTTCAGGCTGTCTGATGGGTTTGGTTTCGGGTTCTGGGTTTGAGTTTGAACTCCATTTTTTTTGGAGATTGGCTGTTTGGATGGCTAGGTTGTTGTTGTCTTCTTTTGACATTGTTCCGGTAGATGATGAGCACACAGGTGTTTTGGATCATAAACTCTACTCTGATACTATGTGAACCATGATAATCAATGGTAATGAAAGAAACCGAGACTGAATAATTGTTTTGTATATTTCTTGTGTGCTTTTTACATCATACGTACATCAATATATATTGCCTGTACAAAGGACCAAAAAAGGAAACTAAATCACTGTCATTGGCTGTAACACCCTTACTATTGTTTAACGGTTTTTGTACAGATTTCGAAAATAAGATGTAATTATGATTACATATACAATGAAAATACAGGATAATTAAAACTTTACTAAATTTTAATTCATTACATCTTATTTTATAGAAATTCGTCGTTTAAATATAACAACGAAACTATGTGCGGAAGCTTGTAATTGGATCGTGTTCAGTTCTTCGTTGAGCTTGATCGTCATCCGGCATTCCTAGAAAACCTGACATTTCATAAAACATGAAATATTTTAGTTATACGGGGTTTAAAATATGTTTAAACGAATCCGAGAATCAAAAGAAATGAAATAACAACAAATTTCCAGCTCTGAAGCCTATCGCGGGCCGCAACAGGTCTGACTGAAGTTTTTTGCGGGGTGCTAGGGCCTCTGGCGGGCCGCAAACGAGTCTCTCAATCCTGTCGCGGGGCGCTAGAGCCTTATTTCCACAGAATTCCTGTAGCTGATGCTGTACAATTTCAGCATAACCAATTTTCACCAAAACGGACATAACTTACTCATTTTTGATCTGTTTTGCGTCACATTTCTTCCTACGTGAGCGTTATTTAATTCTCCATCATATGGAGTTATAACCTGACACTCGACCTTATAATTTTTTTTGGATTTCAAGCTCTCGGATTAAATTTAATTATGACACTTCTTGACCCGTTTGTGATTTGATCAAACAAACTTGTTGGTTACCTTTAAAATATCATGCATATCACGTTATATCAATATACTAATGTGCAAGGTTTGAATTACGGGTTTCTTCAACATATCTCATATTGACCCGTTAAGGGTATTTAACACTTTCAAGCTTAAATCACGCTTCTTTTTAGTTTACATCCTATCTCCATTTTATACTTATTCAAAGGATTCAATTTATCAAAATCCTTATTTCTAAACAGCTCTTAATGGTTGTTTACCCGATTTGCCTTTCAAGGGCGTTTTGGTCAACTCATTTCCTCCTTTGACGACAAAGGTTCTTTGCTAAGGTAATTGACCAACATTGCATTTTTAACTATAAATCTATATATATGTGTACCTGGCTCGAGTCAACATATAGACCCGTTTTATACCTCACTTTAATTAACCGATATTCTATGGTGTCGCAATTATCCAAATTGTTATTCGCTCCTGTTAACATACGACTTGACAACCACATTAGTCGATATTGTCAAATGGTGTTATCATCACCATTTGACCCGTTTGGACTATAAGACCAGACATTTACATAAGTTAGAATGAAAACATGGTTTTAATTTCCTATTCACCCGTCCGATCCATTTCAGATTTTACCACTAGATTCTTTTTCTCTTAAATTCTTTTGTTACATATTAAACCCATTTCGACCTTGCCATGGGAATTCTTTAAACTTCAATCTATTTTAGTCGACACTTGACTAAATTTCCGTTTTTTCCCCTTTTCTCATTATTAATTACACTATAAGGTAATCTTAACGAAAATTCATTAATTCTTAGTCATTCTATGACTAAATTAACGTTCCGCCCCATTTACCATAAACCATGGTTTTTTATCATTTATATTTGTTCCGACTCGTATCAATCGTGTCGGAACCCTTATTTCGGATATTACATTTGTCGCATTTATAGTTTATAAAATAAGCACGTGTCCTACAAAAGGGTGTAAGTTTTACTTACCTTGTATCCGGTTATGCTCTTTTTCGCGTACTCGATCCGTTTGACCCGCTTCTTTCCTGTCACGACCCCCGGCCCGGTTTTACCCGGTCTCGAAGTTGCGGGACAGAAACCCGTGGTATTGGTGTTTAATTTGGCAGCGAAACTTTTTAACAGGATCGTTTTACTGAAATTGCCTAATTATTTTATTTCACATTATTGGGACAAACCCCATAATTTAAAATAAAGGAACGATGAAAATTCCCTGTTTAGAAACATGTTTATTTATTTACTGGCCACTTTATCCAAGCTGATAGTGCTACGATGCAGTTTTCCTGGTTCATAGTAAATCACCTGAAACATGTTTAAAAAGATTTTATCAGCGGGGAAATACTGGCGAGTCATTCCATTTGCATAAAATGACACATTGTTATAGATTACAGTATTAAGAGCGATTACAATTGCCACTGTCTTAGAATTATCTGGTCTAGTGTCACACGATTTGTGACTATGGTTATACCACCATTGGGTCCTTTCACCCAATAGTGATGATTATCACTATTTTGGTTCGTCCACCTAAAAGTGAGGAAACAGTAGTAATGTGCACAATACCCCACTTACTGCCAGTAATTAAAGATAACAAAGACTTAATCCCTGTAAAATATAACTGGAAAACATTTAGGTATTGTAAAACACTTTTGATAAAAAGAGAATAACTCACATTGCAAGTTTAGTTGGACAGAGTTTTGCCTGATTTAGCCTGTTAACCTAGTCAAATAACAATGCACACGAAACTAGGTTAGTAACTTAATACAATATTTACGATAAACTCACAAAATCAAAACCCTCATGACGAATGACAAAGTATAGCCCGAATTCGGGCAGCACTTAAAACATCCATCGGATCGGTTTCAATCGATCGGACATTTTATCGTAGCAGTGATCAAGTTATTACCATGTAAACGTAGCAACGTTTCACCACCTAAACACTCGAATCTAAGCAGAAATTTGCTGTTTTGAAAGTATTTTGCGAACACAGAAGCCAGGCCATGCAACATCCAATTTATAGCTAAAATTTAGGTTTTACGCGGCCCGCGTAAACTCGAAGAACAACCTACGTGGCCCGCGAGGGCCATCCTAGCTACGGCTAGGGCTGCCGTGTCATGGTGTAGGTCTGCCACGTGTTATGACATGTGGCGTTGAGCTTATTCAGAACATTATGAAGCTGCCGCGCCCCACGCAATGTTTCCTTAAGTCTTACGCGGCCCGCGACCTACCTATAAATTTTGATTTTCTTGGTTTTTCATGAAATTTAGGGTTTTAGTGGTTCGGGTTTCTACTTACGAAGTGCCGTGGGACATTATTACAGGCCCTTACATCCTTCCCACCTTATTTAAAATCTCGTCCTCGAGATTTACAGAAACAGGTAAGGTACTTCCGTTTCATTTCCGATTCCAGTTCCCAGGTATACTCAGGTCCTCTTTTCAAATCCCACTTTACTTTGACCAGTACCAGTCTTTTATGTTTAAGGAACTTGACCTTTCTGTCTTCTATTTGAAGTGGTTTTTCCACAAATTTCAACTTTTCATTTACCTCTATATCCTGAAGAGGTACTACCAGGGATTCATCAGGCAAATATTTCTTAAGATTAGATACATGAAACACATCGTGTACCCTGGCTAACTCTTCTGGTAGTTGTAAGCGGTAGGCAACTGGTCCAATTCGTTGGGTAACTGCGAATGGTCCTATGTATCTTGGACTTAGTTTTCCCTTCTTACCGAACCGAACTACCCCTTTCCAAGGAGAAACTTTCAAGAGTACCTTATCTCCGACTTGAAATTCTAACGGCTTGCGTCGATTATTGTCACACCCCGATATTTCCACTTTTCGCCGGTGGGCCCGGTAGGGGAGTATCGTGACATAGTTGATATCATTATAGTCAACACAATATTTAAATGCACAGCGGAAGCAAAAGATAGATATATTTCAACTTTAATAAATTGTAATATCAAGTATCACAAACAGTTGAAAATAATCCACAGGTGGATCAAAAATAAAAAGGGAACATTATTCAACAGTTTATGTCATCCAAGCTTGCGAGACTTATTGTGGATGCTAGGAGAAAGCCAGCCTATTACGAGTAGTACCTGCACTTAACCTTTTTGAGAAAATACGTCAGTTTACACTGGTAAATACAATCAACCGAATCATTTTGAAAAGTTTAATAAAATTGATTTGAATGCACGTGGCACAAACATTTTATAACTTGGGATAATTATTTGAATAAATAATCTTGTAAAAGAATTACATGTTCCTTATGCGTTCAGTAGCCCGATCCGTAGACCGGGTTAAAGATTAATAAACACACCACATTATTTATTTAGGCACTGACGGGTGTACGCCTACACCCCGTGCTTAGGTCATGGCCATTTCATAAAATGATGCCAAGGATATCCGGGACATGGTCATTAACCCCCCAAAGGCTTTAAGCAAACAAGACATTTTCAAACGGGACATCTCAATGATTTAACTTTCATACAATTAAAGATTCAATGTCCGACCAACCGGTATTTTATATACCGTACCCCGAGCCCGTATAGGGAAAATAAGTTAAAAGTATTTACCTTTGCAAGTAATAATCACAATAAGCAATGCGGGTAGCTTTTACCGGGTCTCCTATTCTGGAACAAAGGTTTATAATAACCTATTAGAATCCTAACGGTCTTTAGTTAAGCTTAAGCTTAGACCTGTTAGTTTTAAAGGAAGATACTGTTCGAACGCGTGATTAAGCAAAGACCGGAATAGAATGTGGTTTAGACCCGACAAGTTTGAAGACTTGTATAATATGGGTAAACTAAACACATTCTGGATTTTGAGATAAAAATGATAAGGTTCGACCCGTTTCGGCTAATTTATGCAAACTAGTTACATAAACCGAACCGAACGCGCAAGAGGCGTAACGGGTAACCATGAGAGTCATTTACAGGTTTCCTAAGTTAATATGCCTTAAATAGGTTGTGATATCAGTAGGATACCTTCCATTATGCCCAAAACGAGTTTAATCTCAATTTAAGCCCCGTAGGGGTATTTTGGTCATTTTAAAGATTATAAAAGAGATTAAATGAAATTCTGAGATTCGGGTCTGAATAAATCAGCAAAATAACTTAATTTATCAGGTTATATCAGTTGGTGATAAGTCTTATATGACAAAAATTGTTTTAAACCCATACTAGGTGTTTAATACGCGTAAAAAGCCATTTTAAGCGATTTCCGGATTATACAGGAAATCTGAGTTTTCTAATTAGGTTATAAAGTTCAAAATACTTTATTTATCATATAAAATCAGTAGCAATTGAATTGGTGTCAAAATACTATGTAAAACTCATTTTATAAACAAAAAGGGTATAATCGGTATTTACCGAATCGAGGCCATAACCTTAGGTTATGCTCAGGTTAAAAATAATTAAAAATCTTCAAAAATCCCAAAATATTATATTACATCAGTGGGTAAAAGGTTTGGTGTCAAAATTTGGGTTTAGATAGGCTTTATGCTATTTGCGCCGTTTAATTAACAAAAAGCTTTTTAAATGCGCTATTTAGCATAACTCCTATTCTGGACCTCGAACTGATATGAAACTTTAGGGACATGTTTATAAATTAGTAACAAAGATTATTGTCCTCTCACATTTCCAAAATTCTCGTTTTATGGTCAAAAGGGCATATTGGTCAACTTTAGGCAATTAACGGAAACGTGTAAACGAAACGGACAATCAATGAACCAATCACAGAGGGTTATACCATCATGTAGCCTGGTCCTAAGGAAGCTCTAAGGCATTTCTAAACCCATCTAAATCGGGTCAGAACTGAAGTCAAAGCAAAAGTCAAAGTTTTGCGACTTTCGGTTCCGAACCGAGCCTAAACAGCAAATTGTCGGATCAAACAAGCTTAGACCAGTTCTTGTACTTATTACCAAGTTATATGAGTGATAAAACATGTTTCACACCTTCTACATTGCTAATTACGTGTTAATTCGAAAAATAAGTTCCTGTTGACTTTTTAATACAAACTTTGACCCGACAAATGATCTAGTTAGAGCGGGAATCAGAGGGTGCCCTTTTAAGGGTTTATTGCCCACATAAATACCAACTTATAACTATTTTTAATTTGACTAAACACTGGACCATTAGTGATTAATCGATAAGTCAAACCTTAATTACGACAGTTTGACTTTTAAGCTAATAACTAAGCAAAACCCAAAAAAGAGGAAGGTCAAGGATACTTACCAAGGTCCAATGCACGATTAGAGATGCTTGGGGAAAGGCCTTGAGCTCCAGAAATGATCAGAAGTGAAGGTATGAGTGAATGATCAAGTTTGCACACAATGGGGCTTTATATAGTGATCTTGATTGCTTGTGATCATGACAAACAATGCTATAACTGATCATGGATCATTCACAAGTGTCCCTAAGGTCTAAAAGCCAGTAGGGGTCGCCCATGGAAGTGAAAAATATCAATATAAGTCGGTTACTCGTTCATAACAGGTAGCTGTCGAATTTTCTGTTGCTGGGCATGCCTTACGGACCGTAAGGCTGACCTTTATGGTCCGTAAGCCCTTTACAGCAGGCAAAAATTTTTGCCCTTTCAAGCTTCGAACATGCAACTAGTGTATTACGATTTTGGGCCATGAATTATCAGTATGAGACCTTTAGATCATGCTTGAACAGTTATGTCCACCCTACCATGTTGTAATATTGTCTTGGACTTTAACGAAAAGCCATAAACGAAGGTTTGTCGTGCATATCCTCATAGGATCCCACTCTTGCAAATATGAATCAATTATTACTAGTAATTACCGGATTTGAATGTATATCATATGTTTATAATATAGATTAGGGTCTTGGGATTTATAATTTGGTCGTTCAGAGGTATTCAATTAACATGTCGACGCTTTTAAATCCTACCATACATCTTTGACTAGATCCGGGTTTATAACACTTTTGTCTTGCACGACACGTGTCGTTATTTCATTGGACACAAATTTTCGAGGTGTTACATCCTCACCCCCGTAAAAGAAATCTCGACCTCGAGATTTACTAAAATAAATGAGGGTACTTTTCTTTCATTGTGGACTCAACCTCCCATGTGTACTCTGGACCTCTACGGGCATCCCATTTAACCTTTACTATTGGCACATGCCTCCTTCGAAGCTTCTTAACCTGTCGATCTTCGATCGACACAGGTTTTTCAACAAACTTCAAACTCTCTTCTATGTGCACATCTGTATGTGGTATGACTAGTGATTCATCAGCGAAGCACTTCTTCAGATTGCAGATGTGGAATACATTTTGAATACCACTGAGCGCTTCAGGTAATTTTAACTTATAAGCAACTGATCCGACACATTCGATGACCTTGAATGGTCCTATGTATCTCGGGCTTAACTTACCTTTCTTACCAAACCGCATTACTCCCTTCCAGGGTGATACTTTAAGCAACACTTTATCACCTACCTCGAATTTCAAAGGTTTACGCTTTAGATCTGCTTAGCTTTTCTGCCTATCCCTGGCAGCTTTCAGGCAGTCACGAATCTGGACAATCTTGTCCGTCGTTTCAAAGACTATTTCAGGTCCTGTCAGTTGGACATCTCCAACTTCCGCCCAACAAACGGGCATTCTGCACTTTCTACCATACAACGCCTCGAAGGGCGCGGCCTTGATGCTCGTATGATAGCTATTGTTGTACGAGAACTCGATTAATGGCAGGTGGTTATCCCAACTACCACCTAAGTCAACCATACATGCACGAAGCATGTCTTCCAAAGTTTGGATAGCACGCTCACTCTGGCCGTCTGTCTGAGGATGGTATGCCGTACTAAAATTTAAGCACGTGCCCAGAGACTGTTGGAAACTTTTCCAAAAATGTGATGTGTATCTGGTATCTCTGTCAGAGATAATAGACACTGGTACGCCATGTAGAGATACAATCTTATCTACGTACAGTTGGGCTAACATGTCGGAGCTATAGGTCTCCTTAATGGGTAGGAAATGTGCTGACTTAGTCAGTCTATCCACTATCACCCATATAGTATCATTTCCTTTCTTTGTCTTTGGCAACTTGGTGATGAAATCCATTGTCACCATTTCCCACTTCCACGTGGGGAGTTCAGGCTGTTGTAGTAAACCTGACGGCTTCTGATGTTCAGCTTTGACCTGCGCACACGTCAAACATTTAGCTACATAGGTAGCTATAGACTTCTTCAAGCCTATCCACCAAAAATTTGCTTTTAGATCCTGGTACATCTTGTCAGCTCCAGGATGAACGGAGTATTTTGTGACACCTGTGCCTCCACGACCATCAAAAAAATACTGTATCAAAGAAATAGTGTATTTCATACTTGGGATTTGTATAAATATGTGTATCCTTTGCACATATCAATTCTTGTTCGATTTCAAGCTTTAAATCGCTTTCTGGAAGGTTATACGCGCACTGATGCGTAAATATAACCCGTTTAATGCAACGAACACTCCGGAATAGTGAAATAGGCTTAACATACCTTAAATAACCTTTACATAAATTAGAAATAAGTTTTGAAGGCTTTGGTATGGCAAAATCGAGTTAATTCGCCTACGGGGACTAAATTTGACAAACTGCGAAAGTATGCCAATTTGAACTGTAACAGACATTCTGGAACATGACCAAAAGTTAAACACACCTTAAATATCCTTTATATAGCTTAGAAATAGGCTTTGAGGGGTTCGGTGTGCTAAAATAAACTTTTGGCTCATTCAGGGACTAAAAGTGTCAAAAAGTGCATATGTTTGCACTTTCGCGCATAACTTACGTTCTAAATACATCCGGACAACCAAAAATTTATCTAAGCACTAAAATATTTTATTTTAGTGTTTGGCATAAGAAAAATCCATTCGTCACGCAATTTGGATCGTTTTTCGCGCTTATGCGCATTCCGTCGTAATTAACCGAACAACGCAATCGTACGGTCAAACGAACTGACATCCGAGATATTTTTGAGCACATTTTAAGTTCCCTATACTTTAACTTCATTTTAGAGCTTTGAAATGGGGTTAACGGGCCTTAAACATGTCGGAAATAACTCAAAACACTAACAGGGACCAAAAGTGTAATTCTGTGAAAGTAGGTCCTTGCGCACCTCAACATTCTGAGTGTTACGGTGCGCAAGCATGTGTCAGATGCAGAAACTCATTTTTGACTGCTGATTAACAGATTTAAACACTCCCCAAAGGCCAATGCCACATGTCAATCTCTTGTGGTGGGCAAAATGATGCACCATAACATTCCAACACTTGTACGGATGAGATTCGATCACGTTATTCGAGAAACGATCTTAACGGCTCTCCGAAAACTATAAATACCCATCCATCCCCATTGCAAAACCCACTTAAAATCTGAGTTTTTCTCTAAGTGGTTGTGTTTATACACTTCCTACCTGAGATTACTTGGAAATCAATCTTGCGGGGACCCTTTTGTAAGTGTTCTTTCATTCTTTTCATTCGTTTTAGCGTTAAAGTCAAACTTTGTTTGACTTTCTGCATTGACCAGTTTATGGTCAATGCGAATTTCGTTTGAACTTCATAACGTGAGCGTGATCACGATGGTTATAGTCCCTAGAGACTATACCTACTGATTACCACGTTATCTAGGCTCAGTGACGAGTCGTAGTTTCGGCCAAAATGCGTGTTATTGCATATTTTGTAACCAAACTACTTTTAGGTATCAAAACCATTTGTTTTGATACCAAACCTGTTTTCTAAACTTAGTTAAGCATGTTTTAACATGCTTAGCTCGTCACTTTTAGTTTAGTGCTTATATAGGGTCGTAAGGTATGCGATCTAAACAATCGCTTATACTTTCGAACCCGACCCGTTTGGTCGATCATTAGGATCCGACCAAACACATTAGGTGGCCATAGTATATAGGGAATAACCTTCCGAGGTTATACCTTATGGTCACGACGTTTAGTTAGTTGTATGATAGGTAGTTTATATGCCTTAGGTAAATTACCAAAATGCCCTTTTTACGCCAAAATTCATTTTAAGCATATGTAACATAACTTTTGGTATCTAAACTGATTTGGTAACAATATTAGACATGTTAAGGCATATTTTACTTATCATAGGGCTAGTTAGGCATTCCGAACGCGTTTCACAAGAACGACGCGTTAAAGTAGCATAAGCTACCTAAACGGGTCGTAATGGGTCGTAAGCACTTAGGTTAGGTTTCATTGTAGTATGAAGGCCTTGTTAAACCATATTACATGAGTTCCCCTACTCATTTGGTTTACGAGCCTCATTCTATCCGATCTTCCGTTATAGGTCCGGTTTATTAATGTAGTTACCTATATTAGGTGCCGTTTGATATCCGTGATCTCTAGCATTGTTTGGTTGTTACTCAAGGACTACTAAGCAATCTCAAGTGAGTACTTAGAACCCCCCTCTTTTACTGTTTTCCAAACATTTTGGGGTGAAACACATGTGCCTACTTGTTACTTTCATGCTTTCCTGTTTTCACATCATATACTTGCTATGTTCATTAGTACATTTATAGTACATGATTTCATTGTGTTTTATGCTATGTATGCCCATTATGTGCGTACTTAGTACATTATTTTACATTACATTTTATGCTAAGTATGCCCATTGTGTGCGTACTTAGTACATTATTTTACATTACATTTTATGCTATGTATGCCCATTGTGTGCGTACTTAGTACATTATTTTACATTACATTTTATGCTATGTATGCCCATTGTGTGCATACTTAGTACATTATTTTACATTACATTTTATGCTATGTATGCCCATTGTGTGCGTACTTAGTACATTATTTTACATTACATTTTATGCTATGTATGCCCGTTGTGTGCGTACTTAGTACATTATTTTACATTACATTTTATGCTTACATTTTGGTATGACATTTGGTTTGTTTAAATGGGACAATGTACATTCATTAGCACCGATCATGCCGCTCGGTAGTAGGTAGTGGTACCATAGGACTTCACAAATCCCATTCCTGAAATCTCGGGTTTGTTTGGACGTAAGGAATGACCGAATCCGAATACATTTTTTGATAACCTTTACTAAAAGGGTTATCCGACTATCGCAAGGCTTGGATGTATGAATTTCACAATACCGCATAGATGTTTATATCAGTATAGCATGCATTTATTACACAAAACATAACTTTTATTTAAACCATGTTTTACTTCAATACCTTGTTTTTGTGCATTTTACATATGGTTTAGTTGATATATTTCACTTACCATACATAAACATTTTGACATTTACATACACAATTCATGATTTACATTAGACATAAACATTAGACATAGACATTAGACATGGTTTTCACATAAACATTTTGACATTTGATTATACATAAACATTTTACTTTGGTGGTTTGGTTTGAGTAAGTGATTTAAGTAACGAGGCATGTGTAATATGATACAAGCATGGTGGATACGCCGCTGGTACTTCCTATATATAAGTGTTTGTACGGTATTACATATCGTAGCGTTATTTGAATCATTTCAATTTGAGACATATAACATTTTATACAATTAACATACTTTTCATAAGACATTGTTTTACAAACAACTTATCTTATACAAACTCATTTTACTTGGTTATTCATTTAACCATACCTTATTCTCTTATTTATACATATCATCTGAACTTATTGTTTTTCAAACGATTTACAAAACAAATCAATTTACAAGGTTCATGACTGACTTTTGCTAAACAACTTTTTTTCTAAATTTACAAGTCATGAATCCTATTTTCACAAAACCTATGTATCTCACAGGCATTTTTATGCTGACGTACCTATTTTCACATGTGTTTCAGGATATGATGCATAGGATTTATCAAGATACACTTAGGCGGACTTGGGCCTTAGTGACAATAAATGATGCAAGGCTAGTTATTTATGTTATGTTTCTTTGATTGTCAAGACATTGTAACTCTTTTATTTAATAAAACAATATTTCAATTTCCATGTGTTATGAAGCAATGATTCTGTTACAACACTCCCCGATGTCTTCCGCCACGTTTTTGTTGTTTTACGTGGTCGGGGTGTGACATATTTAGAACTGTGGGCTTCCTGGAGGATAACACCCCGAAAACGGGTTTGGTAATTAAACCCCGTTAATACTAAAAGACGGGTAAAGTACCGTTAGTGGTAAAATTTACCCGGTGGAATATTAGGATTTAAATAATTAATCCTAATAATAAATAAAAAAAAATATGAATGAATAAAAGCTTTAAGGAAATAAAATGGATAAAGGGCCCGAGTTAACGGGGCCTAAAATAAACTTAGTCATAAATATTCCCGAACCCGCTAAGTTAACTAGGAATATTAAACCTAGTTAATAAGTGAGAGTATTGTTGAAAATAATTAGGTTGTGACCTAATTAATAACTAACCAAACGCGAGGGACCAAAGCCGGGTAACTTGAAACTAGAATTATAAACTTAAAACTAAAACACAACACACACACAACAAGTGTGTGTGCGTGCGTGAAGCAGTCCAGGAGAAGGAGCAAGAAGCTCCAAACCCTAGCTCAAACAATCTCAACAAATTGAAGGGGCAAATCAAGTCCAAATCAAAATCCGAGTATGAATTAGTGATCTCCATTGAAAAAGGAGTCACGAGGTATGTAAATTTCTTGAAAAATCTCTAGTTGAAATTCTGAGCAAACCTAGAGAATTCGAATCTGAGCTTGCATGTTTGTTGTTTGGATGAAATTAGGGATGAAACTATGTCTAGTAGTAAACCCTAGCCATGTATTTGTTGAATTGATGTTCATTGTTGTGAATTCATAATCATACACTCATGTGTCAAGTGGGTTTTGATTATGTAGAAAAGATGATAATATAGTTGTGTTAGAAATCATCATAAGTGATAGTAGATGCAAGATACTTGAACAATTTGCAAGTTTGAGTATTTGATCATACATGATAATGGTTGAATCTTGATGTTAATCTTGGTAAAAATGACTAATTATGAACTAGTTAGCAAATGTGTAGAATCATGCCCATTAGGTGTTTGTTAAAATGCCTAAATGAAAACTAAAGTGTTAAAATTAGAGTGAAAATGTGCAATGAATAAGTTGATAAGTCGATTGACCTTAAAAAGTCAAATCGACCAAGTGTATGATCGGATGGTAAATTCGATATAAGAAGAGTAGGATGGAATAGTCGTAAATGATTATGACTAACCTAACCATCTTACAATTACAATGATAGTTTGACGCTTGCCAAGCTAGGTGAAGGCTTGGGGAAGGAAGCGGGTCAAACAAAGCAAGAATGACGGATAAGCATAATTCGGATGCAAGGTAAGTATAACTTACAATAGTCTTATATTTTAGAGTATTCTCTTATTGTATTAGTTACGAATAAGATAAATACATAATTGAGGTATGATGTTCCGGCGTGTAAACGTACGGAACAAGATAGTCGAGTATGACAAGAAACCATGTTGATGGTTTAAAAGGAGTTAAATCGGTAATTTGATCATTTTATGACAAATGGAAAATAAATTTTTGAATGGTTACCTTATAGGGTAAACCAAAACAAACAATAAGGGTAAAACGGTAAATTGGTCATGCCTCGACCATAACTATTAGCTTTAAAAGACACGTATGAAGTAAGCCTTAATAGGCCGAAAAGTGTTAAGAAATGAATTATAAGTAAAGCGACCACACGATGTAAATCGGAGCGAGTCATATAGTCGAGATGAAAATACATGTCATCTCGCCAATATAATCGGTCATTTAGACCAAACGGGTCAAAGGGTGAAGATACCACCTTTTGATAATAGCGACTAATGATTCTTGTCGAGTTATATGATTTCAGGAATAAATGTAGAAATGATATTTGCATCGCTACTATTTAGCGAATATTATAGCAAGGCATTAATTCAGGTCAATACATTGACCCGAGCCAGGTATGTGTAATAGAGTAATGATTCATTGAGAACGTAAGGTTCAATGAGTATTTAATGAAGTCTTAGATAGACAATGGTTACTTAAGTGGGTAAACCGAATGTTTTAAAAGAGGGTAGTGGCGTTTTGAAAAGCATATTAACTTTTCGAGCAAGATCATAATTCAAAAGAAGAATCATGGGTCAAACATGCTCTCAAAAGACCTTGTCGTAATTGAAAGACTAAAAAGGACCAAAACGCCCTTGTTAGCTAATTCGAACAAACAACCTTTAAAGGTTGTTTGGAAACAAGTTTTATGATTAAGTAAATACTTAGATTAAGTATAGAAGTTGAAAGAGGTATCATATTAGTCAAACGGTACTATTTGAGTTTTTGCCGTAAAATAATGATTCGAGAGGTAAAATTTGGTTTGTATAGATCACCACATCAAACCCGCCATAAACACAATTGTGGTGGGAGATTATAGGATAAGAAATGTGGTGATGAAATGCTAGAAACAATCGAGAGCGATTTTAGGCTCGAAAGTGCTTAAATACCCTTAACGGGTCAAAATAAGTATACGAGCGAAAACGGGTTTAAATTGTAAAATAAACTTGTGATTAGAACCTAAAATGGTAGTTAATAACAATTTGAGAAGTGTAGGTGATGTAGGAATCAAACAAATATGTTCGTTTGATAAAATGCATAAACGGGTCAAAAGTTGGTTAAAGGGCGATAAGCCGAAGACTTAAAAGTCTAAAATTTTATTATGAAGGTTGTTGGATTTTAACTCCATAAGATGGAGAATTAAATTACGGACGCGTAGGAAAAAGAATCGGGTAAAACGGATCAATAACGAAGAAGTTATGGCCGTTTCCGTGAAATCAGATCGTGCTGGGAATATGCAGCAACATTCTGCTGAAAAGGGGGCCTAGCGTCACGCGACGCCTCCAAACTTGGAAAAATGTTATTTTTTGTCATATTTAACCCCTGTACTTGTTTGAACTTCATATTTAACCCCTGTACTTGTTTGAACTTCATATTTGACTATCAAAACTAACTTTTAAGTTGGTTTTGATCATAGGTGATTGCCATGAGTGCCCGGATGAAGATCAAGTGACGAGCAAGAACCGAACACGATCACGAAATAAGCTTCCGCACTATGTATCGTTATTATGTTAAATGACGAATGTCGTTTCGTTGTTTCTTTTAAGTGACGAACTTAATTACATTATGTTCTAAACTTTTAAATTGTAAAAGGTTTTAGTAAACCCGTTTTTCCGATGGATATGTAATCTTAATTACATGATTGTTTTCGTAAATAATACGCTAAACCTTGATTTATAAGAACGGGTGTTACAAGTTGGTATCAGAGCCTTGGTTTAAGAGATTCGAGTATGGTGGGGAGGAACCATGCTTGGACTTAAACCTTATGCTCTTGACAAAGAATAGTGTTCGGTTCGAGGCTTGATCGCAATTCCGGTAAGTACAAGTATGTTAATAGCTTAGCATGCTAAAGTGTTGTAAACAACACATAGGGCTATCGTGTGATACACGTTACCCCAATTAAAATGATTGATATAGTTGACGAAAATACGCGCGTTGACGCGTATAGTAGAAAAAGCCTTGTATTATAATACGGGCGATTATCGAAGTTGACGTTACTAACTTTATGAATGTTTTAATTGAAGGACACTCGCGTTTGAAAACGACGAGAGTCAAACGAATTGTGGATATGATGATGGAACGGTCCGAAGTATGACGAGAGGAGCATGCTCACCGAGGACTAAATCGCGTAACGACCGCGAACAAGGTTAATGGCAAAGAACGCCCGTCGGGGCAAACATTACCAGGTGCACATTTTAAATAATCGCACAAATAGTAACATGCAACAAATAAGTAGAAATTAAAAGTTGCATATGTAGATTAAAAACTTGGAAAAACCCGAATAGAAATTGTATTCGGGATATTGTTTCCAAGAGAAACAAATAGAGGCGTTACTTACATAGGGCGTGATGTGAAAACTATAAAAAGATCATGTGTGTCATGTGTTAATCACTTACTCTGGCCAAGTAAGTAGTGGCATATGATACCATGAACTTCTTATGGCGGACACGTTTACATCCGATGTAGTAAGGACGGGGTGAATGGGACTAACTTAAAAGTACCCAAATGAATCAAATAAGCAAAATATTTGATAATAATGTAAACGCACAACCGGGGACGGAAGCGTATTACATCAGAATAATGAGCCCGAGTGAAGGGACAAAGAAGCATGAAAAATGATTTAGACAAGTATTGGGAGGGAGTGTACTTACACTCGAACCCAGAAAACGCAAGCATGAAAAATGATTTAGACAAGTATTGGGAGGGAGTGTACTTACACTCGAACCCAGAAAACGCAAGCATGAAAAATGATTTAGACAAGTATTGGGAGGGAGTGTACTTACACTCGAACCCAGAAAACGCAAGCATGTAAAATGATTTAGACAAGCATTGGGAGGGAGTGTACTTACACTCGAACCCGGAAAATGCAAATATGTCCCTTAACGGGTCGTTTTTGTAAAACGTCAAACTTAAAGACAAAGTCGGAATATAAAAATGAAGCAAGGTCTTAATGCATACTGGGAGGGTTGCAATAATAACGACTTCGGTAAAACACCCGGTTGATGGGTAAGAATTAAACACATGCATAAACCAAGAGACGTGAACGCGGGTTGAAAAAATCAAAGGACTTGGATTACGAGATATGACTGTAAAATCTCGTATATAGAAATTGTGAGTAAATATGTTCAACTATTCGAAGTCGAATGGGTTGAATAAAGAATAAAGTTAATTGTTTATAAGTGATGGATTTCACGTAAATAGGTCAAACATGTTGAATACAAAATAATGCCGAATGGCACAAATGAGCGCTAGCCAGATAAAGGTAGCGTTAAATGCAAGAGAATAATGAGCCCGGTAATGGGATATAACCAAATAAGAATAAATTATGGACTGTCAATATCCTGGTATGGATAATTAACAAAAGTTAAAGAGAAGATCCTAAAACTAAAACTTCGGTTTTAGTAGGAAATAATGGTTTTACAAACATAAATTCTGATAGGAATTTAAATAGTAAGCATGAAAGATACAAGTCTTGACACTGATAGGCGCAAGACGATATACTCGAAAAGTGATATTTTCGAAAATAAAATTTTGATATAAATTAAACAGGGTGTTAACACAATCACGGTCAAGAAATGTAATGTGAAGTAGAATCACATTATAACCAAGCAAGCGGTAAAAAAAGTAACTGGACTAATAAGTCTAATTAGTGAGACCCGTCAAGGTCATTTAAATAAATTTGGTTTGCTTGTAAGTGGTAGGTTCGGTATGACTGAACCGAATAAATAAATTTGAAGACAAAAGAAATTGCTGCTAAAAGTGAAAGATTTCATCAAAGACCTTTAAACGGGTCAAAATAATGGATTCATAAAGAATTCGATAGTATATGAAAGCGATGGATATCGCTAAGTTAACCAAACTAGCGGAAATAACGAGATTACGTTATTTCGAAGTTACACTATGTCGTATGAGATATGTAGACAATTAGTAACCAAAAAGATGTTACCGTACTTTTCGGGTAATACTAACGATTGGTTAAAAAGTATAAGTAATGTTTAAAATATTTCTCGGACAGAATACATTGAGTTTAAACTCAATGAATTATGTAAGAAAAGGTTTCGAGGACGAAACCTCTTTAAGGGGGGTAGACTTGTAACACCCCGAAAACGGGTTTGGTAATTAAACCCCGTTAATACTAAAAGACGGGTAAAGTACCGTTAGTGGTAAAATTTACCCGGTGGAATATTAGGATTTAAATAATTAATCCTAATAATAAATAAAAAAAAATATGAATGAATAAAAGCTCTAAGGAAATAAAATGGATAAAGGGCCCGAGTTAACGGGGCCTAAAATAAACTTAGTCATAAATATTCCCGAACCCGCTAAGTTAACTAGGAATATTAAACCTAGTTAATAAGTGAGAGTATTGTTGAAAATAATTAGGTTGTGACCTAATTAATAACTAACCAAATGCGAGGGACCAAAGCCGGGTAACTTGAAACTAGAATTATAAACTTAAAACTAAAACACAACACACACACAACAAGTGTGTGCGCGTGCGTGAAGCAGTCCAGGAGAAGGAGCAAGAAGCTCCAAACCCTAGCTCAAACAATCTCAACAAATTGAAGGGGCAAATCAAGTCCAAATCAAAATCCGAGTATGAATTAGTGATCTCCATTGAAAAAGGAGTCACAAGGTATGTAAATTTCTTGAAAAATCTCTAGTTGAAATTCTGAGCAAACCTAGAGAATTCGAATCTGAGCTTGCATGTTTGTTGTTTGGATGAAATTAGGGATGAAACTATGTCTAGTAGTAAACCCTAGCCATGTATTTGTTGAATTGATGTTCATTGTTGTGAATTCATAATCATACACTCATGTGTCAAGTGGGTTTTGATTATGTAGAAAAGATGATAATATAGTTGTGTTAGAAATCATCATAAGTGATAGTAGATGCAAGATACTTGAACAATTTGCAAGTTTGAGTATTTGATCATACATGATAATGGTTGAATCTTGATGTTAATCTTGGTAAAAATGACTAATTATGAACTAGTTAGCAAATGTGTAGAATCATGCCCATTAGGTGTTTGTTAAAATGCCTAAATGAAAACTAAAGTGTTAAAATTAGAGTGAAAATGTGCAATGAATAAGTTGATAAGTCGATTGACCTTAAAAAGTCAAATCGACCAAGTGTATGATCGGATGGTAAATTCGATATAAGAAGAGTAGGATGGAATAGTCGTAAATGATTATGACTAACCTAACCATCTTACAATTACAATGATAGTTTGACGCTTGCCAAGCTAGGTGAAGGCTTGGGGAAGGAAGCGGGTCAAACAAAGCAAGAATGACGGATAAGCATAATTCGGATGCAAGGTAAGTATAACTTACAATAGTCTTATATTTTAGAGTATTCTCTTATTGTATTAGTTACGAATAAGATAAATACATAATTGAGGTATGATGTTCCGGCGTGTAAACGTACGGAACAAGATAGTCGAGTATGACAAGAAACCATGTTGATGGTTTAAAAGGAGTTAAATCGGTAATTTGATCATTTTATGACAAATGGAAAATAAATTTTTGAATGGTTGCCTTATAGGGTTAACCAAAACAAACAATAAGGGTAAAACGGTAAATTGGTCATGCATCGACCATAACTATTAGCTTTAAAAGACACGTATGAAGTAAGCCTTAATAGGCCGAAAAGTGTTAAGAAATGAATTATAAGTAAAGCGACCACACGATGTAAATCGGAGCGAGTCATAAAGTCGAGATGAAAATACATGTCATCTCGCCAATATAATCGGTCATTTAGACCAAACGGGTCAAAGGGTGAAGATACCACCTTTTGATAATAGCGACTAATGATTCTTGTCGAGTTATATGATTTCAGGAATAAATGTAGAAATGATATTTGCATCGCTACTATTTAGCGAATATTATTGCAAGGCATTAATTCAGGTCAATACATTGACCCGAGCCAGGTATGTGTAATAGAGTAATGATTCATTGAGAACGTAAGGTTCAATGAGTATTTAATGAAGTCTTAGATAGACAATGGTTACTTAAGTGGGTAAACCGAATGTTTTAAAAGAGGGTAGTGGCGTTTTGAAAAGCATATTAACTTTTCGAGCAAGATCATAATTCAAAAGAAGAATCATGGGTCAAACATGCTCTCAAAAGACCTTGTCGTAATTGAAAGACTAAAAAGGACCAAAACGCCCTTGTTAGCTAATTCGAACAAACAACCTTTAAAGGTTGTTTGGAAACAAGTTTTATGATTAAGTAAATACTTAGATTAAGTATAGAAGTTGAAAGAGGTATCATATTAGTCAAACGGTACTATTTGAGTTTTTGCCGTAAAATAATGATTCGAGAGGTAAAATTTGGTTTGTATAGATCACCACATCAAACCCGCCATAAACACAATTGTGGTGGGAGATTATAGGATAAGAAATGTGGTGATGAAATGCTAGAAACAATCGAGAGCGATTTTAGGCTCGAAAGTGCTTAAATACCCTTAACGGGTCAAAATAAGTATACGAGCGAAAACGGGTTTAAATTGTAAAATAAACTTGTGATTAGAAGCTAAAATGGTAGTTAATAACAATTTGAGAAGTGTAGGTGATGTAGAAATCAAACAAATATGTTCATTTGATAAAATGCATAAACGGGTCAAAAGTTGGTTAAAGGGCGATAAGCCGAAGACTTAAAAGTCTAAAATTTTATTATGAAGGTTGTTGGATTTTAACTCCATAAGATGGAGAATTAAATTACGGACGCGTAGGAAAAAGAATCGGGTAAAACGGATCAATAACGAAGAAGTTATGGCCGTTTCCGTGAAATCAGATCGTGCTGGGAATATGCAGCAACATTCTGCTGAAAAGGGGGCCTAGCGTCACGCGATGCCCCTTGGCGTCACGCGACGCCTCCAAACTTGGAAAAATGTTATTTTTGTCATATTTAACCCCTGTACTTGTTTGAACTTCATATTTAACCCCTGTACTTGTTTGAACTTCATATTTGACTATCAAAACTAACTTTTAAGTTGGTTTTGATCATAGGTGATTGCCATGAGTGCCCGGATGAAGATCAAGTGACGAGCAAGAACCGAACACGATCACGAAATAAGCTTCCGCACTATGTATCGTTATTATGTTAAATGACGAATGTCGTTTCATTGTTTCTTTTAAGTGACGAACTTAATTACATTATGTTCTAAACTTTTAAATTGTAAAAGGTTTTAGTAAACCCGTTTTTCCGATGGATATGTAATCTTAATTACAAGATTGTTTTCGTAAATAATACGCTAAACCTTGATTTATAAGAACGGGTGTTACACTGACCTTAAGTCAATCCTAGAGAAGTAACTTGTCCCTTGAAGTTGATCGAACAGATCATCGATCCTGGGTAATGGATACCTATTCTTGATAGTGACCTTATTAAGCTCACGGTAATCGATGCACAGGCGCATCGATCCATCCTTCTTCTTGACAAATAAGATTGGTGCTCCCCATGGGGACGAACTAGGTCTAATGAAACCTTTGGCTAACAATTCATCTAGTTGTGTTCTCAATTCCTTCATCTCTGTTGGTGCCTACCTATAAGGCGCCCTTGCTACTGGTGCTGCTCCAGGGATAATGTCAATTATGAATTCTACTTGCCTATCTGGTGGTAAACCAGGTAGTTCTTCAGGAAAAACTTCAGGGTATTCAGAAATGACGGGGATATCCTCAAACTTGGGCTTCGGCTCATCCATAGTCACTTGTGCCATGTAGATGACACAACCCTTCTTCAAACACCTAGAGGCCTTGAGCATAGTCACTTGCTCAGGCAGTCCATACTGGGTATCTCCCTGAATGGTAAGTGATTCACCAGACGGAGTCTTGATCACCACCTGCTTCTTATTGCAGACGATCTGGAACTGGTTATGAGATAACCAGTCCATGCCTATAACTATGTCGAAACCGGCTAATTTCAAAGGAAGTAGGGACAAAGCAAAAGAGTGGTTCTTAAAGGATATGAAACATCCATCTAATATGGTTGAGGCGGTTTCTAAGGTGCCATCTGCTAATTCCACCTCATACTTCACACTTAGGGTTTTAACAGGTAAATTCAGTAACTTACAAAACTTATTATCTACAAATGATTTATCAGCTCCTGAATCAAATAGCACTCTCGCATAAACATCATTTATAAGGAAGGTACCTGTGATCACATTGTCATCCTGCACAGCTTCCTTTGCATCCATCCTGAAGACCCTAGCATTGGTCTTCTTCCCTTCCTCAGCTTTCTTTGCATATTTTGGGCAATTTGTCTTAATGTGCCCTTTTTCGTTGCAACTGTAGCACGTTGCGTCCTTCAGTTTCTTGCACTCTAGGGTCTTATGTTCCGAAGATTTGCAAATCCCACAAGGCCTCGGCTGAGATTGGGATTTTGAGTCAAGTCTGCACCTCCCAAAGTGGTGCTTCTTACAAACCTTACACTTGGGCTTATCTCCAGATTGATGCCCATCCTTCTTAGATTTAGACTGTGACAACTCGAAATTTAGAATCTTTCGTTGTATGCTTAAACGTGTGACTAGTTAACTTATGTGATTAATGACAATGAATCTTTATGTGAGTATGTGTTATTTGTGTGTGCTTGTATGTATATATTATGTGTATATGTACCGAAGCAACAAGGACCCGACCCGAGACCATGTGGTCTCGAGTAAACATCACGCCACACATGGGCCGGTTGGGCCGCACCTCATGTAACCCACCCAAAACCTACTAGGACTAGTATTTATACCATGCTTCTAGCAAACCTTGCCATTTTCTTGGACACACACACTCTCTATTCTCTCACACTAAAACCCTAAACCACAACACTACTCTCCTTCATTCTCGGATCCAATCAACAACCGTAAGAAGCTCTCGGATCGTCTCTTACACACACCGGTTGGAAGCCTCACTCGCACCTTTGAACCCACACTTGAACCGGTTAGTGAAATTATGATGTTTGTTGTTGTTTAGTAATAGTATGAATGATAGAACTTAACTAGTGTAGTGTATGTTTGATGATATTTGTGAACCGGATGTGTATGGTGTTTTGAGTTGATAATGATGTATGATTTTCGGTTGATGATGATGATTTGATACCATGTTTACTTGTTAAGATTGTTGTTGTTCATCTAGGATGCATATGCTTTATTTCGGATATGTGGCATAATGAACTCATGATGTTTTGTGTTTAAATGTAGTCTAAAGCACTAGTTGTTGATGTTCATATAAATCGGATTGTGTATTCTTGTGTTAAGAACCGAAAGTTTGCCAACTAGGGTGATTGTTGATAAGTTGTTCATGATTCTTGTTAGACTTAGGTTCATATGAATGAAGATGAGTTACTTGAACATTTGAATGATGATGAACAGGATGAATGTATGAAGAACATGGTTGAATATCATAAGAACATGGTTGAATATTTGAATCCTGATTTGTTTGATCCGTTTTTAGTAAATTGCTAGACAAGGAACATGTTTAAGGAATTTGGTTGGATAGTACAAACTGTTACATGAAATCAGAATAGTACACTGTTCCGAATCAGTAGTTGTCCAACCGAAACCATGGTTGCGACTCGAAACCATGCATGATGAGTCGAAACCGCCCAGTTGCGACACCGGTTGCGAGTCGCAAACACCTGGTTGCGACTCGGAACCACACATGATCAGCACATAAACCTTGTGACTCGAAACCACCGTTGCGAGTCCGGTTGCGACTCGTAACCAAAACAGCACGGACCGAAACCATGGTTGCGACTCCGGTTGCGAGTCGCAAACGCCTAGTTGCGACTCGGGATCATATACGGGTACACACTGTTGGACTTGTTTAATTATGGGCTTATTTGATTGGGCCGGACGCTTGGGCCTAGTGTACAGACCTGATATGTTACTGTTAAATGTGAATGTCGATGAACTGCCATGATTAAACGTGAATGCCATACGTGCACTACTTGAATACGAACCTGATTGTATGATACAACTATGATAGGACGTGAGTAGCCTCAACGTTGCTTGTTTGACTTTTCTGTGTTTTCTACCGAGCAAACCAAGGTGAGTTCACACCCTCTACAAAGCATGGGATTCCCAGGGGTCGGGAATTGGGGTTAAGGAACTGGGTTCCTCGTCCTCCTTGGGTAGGACAGCAAAGGTTCAGGAATGTAATTCCTCGTCCTCACGGACAGATAACTCGTACTAGACCAAAACTCTATCACGAAGTCCCTCATTTTTATATCGACTTAATCGCCGGGCCAATGGCGAGCGGGTCATTAGTTAGATAGCGCTATTTAGGTCTGACAAACCTCACACCGTGCCGCAGAGGACGGGCGTGAACTAATGGATCTGGGGCACGTCAATGATGATAGACATTGACAGTTTCAGGGCACTTAAACATGACTACAGTCAGCAGTCGATATGGTAACGAGTCTAGTGTATACATGGGGTAGCCCCCACGGCCGAAATGCCAGATAACTAACACGGGGTAGCCCCCACGGCAGGATTGCCAGAGTAACCGGGAATAAACAAGTCACGTTTTTAACTATGGGGTAACCCCCACGGCAGGATGCCAGCTAAAGGAAACTGTTTTCGAAACAACTTAAAACAAACACCCAACCGTGAACTCACTCAACTAGTTGTTGACTCGTTACTACATGCTTTGCAGGTCCTTAGGTTCTTAACCTGGAGCTTGCATGGAGGAGGATCGTTGTGGGACATGGACGACTGTGTGCCATGTTAAACTATGAAACAATTAAACTTATGTTTTGTTTTAAGACTTATGCTTCCGCTTGCAACTTAACTATGTGTTTGTTTGGACACCAATCGTATTGGTTAAACTTTATATCTTTTAACTCGCATGTTCAATATGATTGGTGGCTGGATCCTGGTCAGTCACGCCTCCAAGCGGTAGTACTCCGCGGGTGGATTTTTGGGGGTGTGACATAGACCCCTTCTTGTGGTCATTGTTTCCCCGGTGCTTCTTGTCTGACCTTCGTGAATTGTCATCATCATGCTTCTGTGACAACCGGTGAATTATGGCTCTTAATTACGTGATTAACGATTGATTAACGCGATAATAAATAGTGTTTACAGCGCAAATTAACTTAATTAGGCCTTGGAATGCCTAGGAACGTTTATCGGACCTTACAATGCGCGTGTGGTGAATTACGGAAAATCTGCTGAACATTACGCGACAACGAACTGATACCCTACAAAATGCTAACGTAATACGCTTCCGTCATCAGACTTATGTTTACGCTTATTATCAAACATTTTGCTTATTTTATTCATTTGGTTACCATTTTAAATTGTCTCATTCACCCCGTCCTTATTACATCGGATGTAAATGTGTCTCCATCATAAGAAGTTCATGGTATCATGTGTTCACTACATACTTGGCCAGAGTAAGCGATTAATACATGACACACATGACCTTTTTATAACTTTCACATTACGCCCCATGTAAGTAACGCCTCTAATCTTTCTATATCACTGATTTAAATTGGCAAAACTTTATTCACTTATTTTTTAACAATTAATAGTTTTACCTGTTTCATTCTTGAACATATACAATGTTTTCCTTTTTATCGAACTATTATATAATCACATTTGTTAATGTGATTGCTATTTTTCTCAATAGAATTATATTGAGAGTTTTCCACGTGGATAATTACCCCCGTCCAAGTTTCCATATGAACTAATCTTGTTATTTCTTTGTTATTCATCATCGTGAATAACACATTTTCAATTAAATTTCTCTTGGAAATATCATCCTGAATAGATATCCTATTCAGGTTTTCCAAGTTCTATCATATATATGCAACCGTCATTCCTTACAATTTTGTTGCATATTACTACTTGTGCGATTAAATTTAAAACGTGCACCTGGTAATGCTTGCCCTGACGGGCTTTCCTTGCCATTACTCTTATTCGTGATTGTTACGCGACTTGGTCCTTGGTGAGCATGCTCCTCTAGTCATACTTCGAACCGTTCCTATATCATATCTGTCTTTGTTACACCCTCGCCATCTTCAGATGCAAGTATCCTTCAATTAAACATTTACCAAGATTTGTAATGTCAACTTCACTAAACGCCCGTATAATAATACAAGGCTTTTCTACTATACATGTCAACGCACTTAATTTCATTAACTATATCTATCATTTAATTGGGGTAACGTATATTACAAGATAACCCTATGTGTTGTTCATAACACTTTAACATGCTAACCCATCAACATACACGTACTTACCAGATTTGCGATCAAGCCTTGAACCGAACACACTTTATTCTTTAACCATGAGCTCTAATTACCAACTTGTAACACCCTTACTATTGTTTTAGGGTTTTTGTACAGATTTCGAAAATAAGTTGTAATTATGATTACATATACAATGAAAATACAGGTTAATTAAAAACTTTACTAAATGGTAATTCATTACATCTTATTTGATAGAAATTCGTCGTTTAAATATAACAACTAAACTACGTGCGGAAGCTCGTAATTGGATCGTGTTCAGTTCTTCGTTGAGCTTGATCGTCATCCGGCATTCCTAGAAAACCTGACATTTCATAAAACATGAAATGTTTTAGTCATACGGGGTTTAAAACATGTTTAAACGAATCCGAGAATCAAAACAAATGAAATAACAACAAATTTCCAGCTCTGAAGCCTGTTGCGGGTCGCGACAGGTTTGACTGGAGTTTTTCACGGTGCGCTAGGGCCTCTGGCAGGCCGTGACCAAGTCTCTCAATCCCGTCCCGGGGCGCTAGAGCCTTATTTCCATAGAATGTATGTAGCTGATGCTGTACAATTTCAGCATAACCAATTTTCACCAAAACGGACATAACTTACTCATTTTTGATCTGTTTTGCGTCACATTTATTCCTACGCGACCGTAATTTAATTCTCCATCATATGGAGTTATAACCTGACACTCGACCATATAATTTTTTTTGGATTTCAAGCTCTCGGCTTGAAATTTAATTATGACACTTTTTGACTCGTTTGTGATTTGATCAAACAAACTTGTTGGTTACCATAGGCTTGCCAAGCAATCAATCCTCCTCCTTTTTAACTATAAACCTTTGTAAATATCAAGAGAACTTTTGGGTGAAGGGTTAGGCTTGGGTTAAAGGTAGGTGGTTGGGTTAGTGGTTAGTAGAAAAGGGCGAAAAGCGTAAAAAACATCGGTTTTCGTAAGTCTTTTTAATTTTTGCACTTTTTATTTTGATGAAGCTATTATTCAAACAAAGTTATTTTTGATGAACTTGCTTGTTTATTTCTTTTGCTTCATCATCAACATTTTTTTTTTTTTGAAAAAGTCATAAGACAAACCGAGCTTGTTACTAAAACAAAGGGTTAAAAATAAAAAAGGTTTTGGTGGGTGAAAAGGTGTTTGTTTTTGGGTTAGGAAATGAAAAGGTTTAGGCTCAAAGGGGTTAACTAGGGGGATTTTGGGTCGGTGGTAAAAAAAAGAAAAAATAATGGTGTAGAAATAAAAAGGGTTAGTCCTAATGCCTCCATCATTTACTTACTCGGGTTTAAGTTGGTAAGGATCGGGAATGTATCGTCGTCGCAAGTTCTAGAGTTGTAAGAACCAAGCGGCTATTCACACAATAAACGAAAAATGAGCATTTAGTTTAAGGATATGTATTTCTATGCTCAATAAAGGCTCAAAACTCACTTTTGTGGGAATGGGTTTTTATGTGATCAAGTATATATAATCAAATTTTAACTAATCTTGTCATGCCTTTTCATAATTTCCTTATGTTGGTTCTTTTTATCACCACGCTATCGGTTGTAAATTTGTAAAAATATAACCTTTTTAGAACTTGAAATTCCCAAGTTAAACCTAGACAAGTAAAAAAAATGAAAATTTTTTTAAAAAATTTGGGGTGATTAGCGGTTCCAATAGAGTTTTGTGTAAGGCTTGTAATTAGGACTTGCAAGATTCAAGGTTTTACAATCCCCCCACACTTAAATTACACATTGTCCTCAATGTGTCCCAAAAATAAGTTTTTAGGTTGATTGAATGTGTAAAAATGTGTTAAAAAGCAAAATTTTATGTTACTGGGCGTCTGGACATGGCCTCGTGGTGTCCGGGCACGGCCCCGTGTTCGGTTGCCAGTAACAGAAATGAATAAAAAGAAACAGAAGACTCGGGTGTTGGGTGAACACGGCCCGTGTCCAGTTTACCTGAAATGGGCATTTTCTGTAGACTGTGCAGCACGGGGCCGTGTTGGGCGGACACGACCCGTGCTGAACTTGCTGTAATGAAGAAAATTTTGTCGGATGGTCCTGTTTTCGTGCATGGGGTGCTGGTCCAAGTTTCCCTTGTTATCCTTCACCATCTCGAGTGTGTTTTATTCCTGAAAATTAAAACTAAACTAGAAAACATAAAAGTTAATCTAAACTAAACTAAGGATAGTTCCACGGAATGCCTCCGTGTGCAGAAGCATATCTGTACTATCAAGATTTGCCTGGATTCTGCGAATCTTATAGTTGACCACGGCCCCATGTCCGCTGAGCACAGCCCCGTGGTGGGCGATAGAAGCTTCTATAGCTTTGTCTTTTATACTGGCACTTGGGCATGCCCCCGTGTTCACTGAGCACGGTGCGTGTTCAGCCTTCTGTTCTCTTGTTTTGCTTTGGAAGATGCTGTAGGGGAGGTCGGGCATGCCACGTTTGTTCATTTTCTTGTATTTATGTTAGATTTAGCTGCCTTTTTGCTTCTTTTGTTAATTTGTGCTCATTATTCCTGAAAATACAAAATGAAGACAAAAGCACATTTTTTCCAACATTAGTACTAAAAAAGGGTTAGTTTTATGCCACAATTGATGAAATTTATATGTTGCATTTTGCACACATCAATCGTCATCCGGCATTCTTAGAAAACTGACATTTCATAAAACATGAAATGTTTTAGTCATACGGAATATAAAACATGTTTAAACGAATCCGAGAATCAAAACAAATGAAATAACAACAAATTTCCAGCTCTGAAGCCTGTCGCGTGCCGCGACAGGTCTGACTGAAGTTTTTCGCGGTACGCTAGGGCCTATGGTGGGCTGCGACCGAGTCTCTCAATCCCGTCGGGGGCGCTAGAGCCTTATTTCCACAGAATGTCTGTAGCTGATGCTGTACAATTTCAGCATAACCAATTTTCACCAAAACGGACATAACTTACTCATTTTTTATCCGTTTTGCGTCACATTTATTCCTACGTGACTGTAATTTAATTCTCCATCATATGGAGTTATAAACCGACACTCGACCTTATAAATGTTTTTTGGATTTCAAGCTCTCGGCTTGAAATTTAATTATGACACTTCTTGACTCGTTTGTGATTTGATTAAACAAACTTGTTGGTTACATTTAAAATATCATGCATATCACGTTATATCAATTTACTAATGTGCAAGGTTCGAATTACGGGTTTCTTATGCAAATCTTAACCCGTTTTACACATCTACTCATATTGACCCGTTAAGGGTAATTAACACTTTCAAGCTTAAATCACACTTCGTTTTAGTTTACATCCTATCTCCATTTTATACTTATCCCAATGATTCAATTTATCAAAATGCTTATTTCTAAACAACTCTTAAAGGTTGTTTGCCCGATTTGCCTTTCAAGGGCATTTTGGTCAACTTATTTCCTCCTTTTACGACAAAGGTTCTTTGCTAAGGTAATTGACCAACATTTCATTTTTAACTATAAATCTATATATATGCGTACCTGGCTCGAGTCAACAAATAGACCCGTTTTATACCTCACTTTAATTAACCGATATTCTATGGCGTCGCAATTATCCAAATTGCTATTCGCTCCAGTTAACATACGACTTGACAACTACATTAGTCGATATTGTCAAATGGTGTTATCATCACCATTTGACCCGTTTGGACTATAAGACCAAACATTTACATAAGTTAGAATAAAAACATGGTTTTAATTTCCTATTCATCCATCTGACCAATTTCGGATTTTACCACTAGATCTTTTTTCTCTTAAATTCTTTTCTTACATATTTAACCCATTTCGACCTTGCCATGGTAATCCTTTAAATTTCAATCTATTTTAGTCGACACTTGACTGAATTTCCCTTTTTACCCCTTTTCTCATTATTAATTACACTATAAGCTAATGTTAACGAAAAGTCATTAATTCTTAGTCACTCTATGACTAAATTACCATTTCGCCCCATTTACCATAAACCATGGTTTGTATCATTTATATTTGTTCCGACTCGTTTCAATCGTGTCGGAACCCTTATTTCGGATATTACATTTGTCGTATTTATAGTTTATAAAATAAGCACGTGTCCTACAAAAGGGTGTAAGTTTTACTTACCTTGTATCCGGTTATGCTCTTTTCAGCGTACTCGATTCGTTTGACCCGCTTCTTTCCCAAGCCTCCATCTAGCTTGTCAAGAGTCAAACTATCATCATAATTCGTAAGACGGTTAGATTAGTCATTATCACATACGACTATTCCATCTTAGGGATTCTATGTCGAAACTACTATTCGACTTCATCATTGGTTCATTTGACTTATAAAAGTCATTTACCCTTAATCATACAAAAACACAATTTTACGTTCAATAACTCATTTAGACAATCTCATCAATTATCAAGGACCTTTTATTCATTAGACAACATCTACGGGTTTTTATCTATAAATGAAACCCCTTTTTATCATTTTATTAGGCATTCCTACGGATACCTAATCAAATCAAGTTCTACTTACAACCGAGTAGACGCGCGATTTCACTTAAGCATTTTAACAAACACCTAGTGGGTATAATTTTCTACACTTTTACAAACTAGTTCATAACTAGTTATTTATACCAAGTTTATCATCATTTTCAATTTAGTGTTTCATTAACACTTCGATATCAAAACTAACTTCATAGAATTCTAATAACACTAGTTTAATACTCATGATTCTAATGTTCACCATGTTTCTACAAAACCCATTAAACACACATAATGGATGATTATAATTTCATAACTTTGAACACCAATTTAATAAATTATTGACTAGGGTTTACTCCTAGACTTGTTTTCATTACTAATCTCATCTAAACATTGATTAATCATGTTCACGTTTCGAATTCTTAAGTTCATCAAAATTCTAAGATGTAACCAAAATACGAAATTTAACATACCTTGTGATACTTTCACTTAGGTGATCACTAATATGAACTTGGATTTTGATTTGGGACTGATTTGGCCTTTCAATTTGATCAATTTGAGCCATTTAGGGTTTGAAGATGAGAGCTCCTGGCTCCTCTGGAAGTTTCGACCAGAACACACACTTAGTGTGTGTGTTTTGGTGTAGAGTTTTATTTAATTAAAACAAGTTTCCAGTTTTTCATGTTTTACCCCTCAGCTTTCCTCAAGTTCTTAAGTTTTATAAAGGTTTAACTAATTCATGTTTTCATTATTGTTTTAACCACACTTAATTAACTAGGTTGATATTCCCAGTTACTTAGTGGTTTCTGGAAAGTCATATCCCGTTTTATTTTTAAGATCCGTTAACTCGGGCTTCTTATACGCTTTGTTTTCTCAAAGCGTTTATTCTTCTTTTTGATTAACATAGGATTATTTTTTTAAATTCTAATATTCATCGGGTTAATTTTAGCACTAACGGTATTTTACCCGTTCATTATTATTAACGTGGTTTGATTACCAAACCCGTTTTCGGGGTGTTACATGGCTGTCAATTAGCATGATTATGCGGATCTTGTGCAACAAGGGTCAATGGTCCATATTAGGAAATGATGGAAACCGATCCTAAATATTTTCAATCAAATATTTCAACAACTTATTGACTTATGGCCTAAAATAAGTTAAAAAGCCATTTCCAAAATCAATCCCAAACACCCTCTTATTTGGTTCCTTGGTCTGAGCTATTTATTTAGGAAGCTTTATGTATTTCTGGATCTTTATTTTTGAATTTACGGTTAGTATGATAAATCTATTTCCATTGTGATCCATTTTTCTGATAAGGTTTGGTAATTCGAGTTCGTTCGTAATTGATTCACTGATGCTTATTTTCTTCATATTTTTTTCATTGTCGGGTTCTTATTTGTTGTTGCTTACTTTATATTTGGGTCTGATTGGGTGTTTAATTATACACCGGTGTTTTTGTTTCGAAATGGTTCTTGTGGTTTGGCGAAAAGTGAGTTATGGATTTAGGCGTTCATCAACTTGGGCGAAAAGTTGTTCTTGGAGAAGTTTGTTTAGTGAAAAGTTGGGTTTTGGCTTTGTTCGGCTCGATTGGTCTCATAATTCAATTTGATTTGAGTATCGTATTTAGGTACTAATTGTTTACAACATGGATTATTCTCTTTCTTTTACACGTGCTTTTGAAGCCGCTTTTGATCAATGTGCGTATTGCAAATATAGAAACATTTGGAAGTCTCAATGTCCATTGTTGCTTAACAAGACAACATAGCAACGACGGCGCTTTTGAAATCTGAATGTAACTTCTGGTCCTCTTCCAATAGCTACTTTGAATCCTCAGGTTTTTTAGTAATTTAAAATGTTTATAAATTAAGGCATGTCTTCATCTACTACCTCATGTATTCCTGCAACTGTAAGGATTTTGGATTATGGTGCATCTCATCATATGTCACCCTATTTGTCATATTTTGTATCTTTAACATCTGGTTCATCAGTGTCTGTTATGTCTGCTAGTGCTACGTCGATGCCAATAGAACATTTTGTCTAGTAGTTACACCGATAATAATTTGCACAGTTTATCTATTGCCTTATCTCAGTCATGGTCTGTCCAACAATTGGATGTCACCAACGCGTTTTTGCACTATACACTCAATGAAACTGTCAACATGTACCAACCCATGAGATTTCAGCATAGTGATTTTCCAAATTATGTATGTCGTCTCAAAAAGTCTCTATACAGGTTAAAACAGGCACCACAGGCTTGGTATCAACGGTTCACAGATTATGTTCTGACCTTAGGCTTTGTTCAAAGTCAATGTGATGCTTCACTGTTTATTCTTCATCATGGGAGGGATATTGCATTTTTATTATTCTATGTAGACGACATTTTACTTGTCACGTCCTCTAATCACCTCCGACACACGCTCATGGATCATCTTGCAAACAAGTTTGCAATGAAAGACCTTGGGCCCCTAAGCTTCTTTCTCGGCATATCAGTCAAATGAGAAAACAACTCCATGTTTCTGTCACAACAGGCACAAGCTCTTGAGATTATTGAACGAGTTGGGATGAAAGAGTGCAACCCTGTATCTTTCATACCCTCAAATTTCACATGTGGGGTTTTACCGCGAGGCGTGCGATTGACCAAGATACAACCACTAATCATGTTGAACCAATTATTAAAGTTAAAAAATCATAACAATCATCACAATTATTAATCAAAGTTTAAAAGTCCAAAAAAAAGTTTAAGTTAATAAGGGAAGTAAAATTTAAAAATCCAGACACAAATCAAAAACCACAAGTTCATTGTACAAGTAAAATGTAAAGTTTAATGACCCACGACACTCCTCAAATTGCAAGCGTCCGTGCAGCAGTACCTAACGACCTGCAAAGCATGAACCATGACTCGGGTAGCTAACCCTCAACAAGACAACTAAATTGTGTGTACTTAATGCTGACGTTATAGTTTTGTGCCCTCATAAATGTCTATCCGCATTGATGCACTGAAGAGGTCAATAGTTCGTGCTCGGCTCCCAGCACGGTGTGAGGTTTGTCAAACCTAATAGCGCTATCAACTAATACCCCGCCTGCCAACCCTGCATTCTAATCAGTAAAATGTGTAAGGACTTCCAGATATATTTTGCGTTTAGTTAAGTATACTATTCCCTCATCCAGGGATAATATAGTATGTGTGATCCCAATCCAGGGACGCACGTGTAGCCCCAAACCAGGGGTACCGTATGTGTTTCCCAAACCAGGGAAGTAAGTATTGTATCCCAAACCAGGGACGCTTGCTTTTAGTAAAGAGTTATGAACTAACCTTATTTTTGCTCGGCTAGAATATTAAATGATTTGTAGTACCAATGGTCAACCAGGTCCTTATATGGTTACCGTTTTAGTTAAATTGTGCACACTTAAATTCTACAAGTAACTACCATATAATATGCAACATGTTGATATGTGGTTATCCGTTCGTGTGATTATGAGTAGGTGTACCTCTCATATTATGTATCATGCTTACTTAAGTTTAAATCATGCATAGACACTTTATATCTACCAACACAATCAATAACAAACACAAACATCATGTTTTAGCTTATGTAGTTTCATATCAGTTTTAGCTGTTTTCCGGAATTTATTTAAAATAGTAAATATACTACAAAAATTCAAAATAAATTATGGGACATGTCATTAAGTTGGTTAGACCTTGTGTAATTTTCTCAAAGCCTAATAGTTTACAGAAAAAACACTAAAAATCATATAGTACACATAGGTCTGATTCGTCACATTCTGTCGACAGTTTACGGTATAAGTTATTTAAAAATCTTTTTTATGAAATTCTAGTTGGAGAATTTTCTAACCTCCTAGGACTATCTACTGTAAAAATTTCAGTATTAACTCCCATCCTAGACCAAGTTATGACTCTCGTAATAGGCTGCAATTTATGTAGGAAAACGCAGCCTAAACCGTTTATACCGTAAAAATCTTTTGACTGACTGAAACTCGTCGAAAAAAATTACGAAACTAGTGAGGTTTGAAGCATATTTCAAAACACTACATTTTAAACTCAAGAATGAAATGTTTTCATGAAGTTATGACTTCGTTACAGCCATTACAAGTTGGCTGAAAAGTTTGGGCAGACTGTTAACTTGATGTAGTGACTTTAAAACGTTTCTATGATCATTAATCATTCTAATTCAGTTATTTTATATGTAACACTTCATGAGTAACATTCCTAACACAGGTTTCAAATCAAGATCATGCATCAAAACAAAACCCTAATTCAATTACAAGCATACATACGTGCAGAATCATTAACCCATTGGCATATCATTTGTATCAAACAACATCTAGCATCAAGCACCATATACAACATGATCATAATCACAGATTCATTGGTTTAGTTGTTTAGATAAACTAGGGTTTGCATGATGACAAGAAAGTAGTAAGATTGCATCAATAAACAAAAGCAATTACCTTTTATTCAATCTAGTGTTGTTTCTTGATTGATTAGAAGATCAAAATCCTAATGATTGTGGGTGAAAACTTGTGTCACTAGAGAGAGAACAGAGAAAGTGAAAAGCCGTAGTTTGTGATTATGAGATAATTAGGGTTAGATTAGTTTTAGTAAGTTTTCTTTATGTTTACAAAACTCCTTTAAGCATTCAGCATTGACTATAGACCCCTTATTAAAACACAAAACTTTCAACTAACCACGTATCATCATGAAATTAACAATTAAAGTACATAACTCACGTATTCGTCATGTAACCTACAGGCTTCATACAAAATTATTCGTTTACAGTTATTATTCGTTTTAGTCACCAACGTTCGAGAATTTACTCGTGTGTGTTCTGGTAATTCTCCGAATTTACTCTATCCTGACTTCAACCAGCATCTACACCACAACCATCGACCTATCTACACCCCCTACCATCTACACGAGGTCTGGCCACCCAACCCAACCACCGGCTATCAACACCACTCCGGCACCAGACAATGAAACCACCACAGCTGCCACCTCAGGTCAACAAATCCTCCTCCTTTCTCACCATGGGCGAACACTATTTCTCTAGAAACACACACACTCTCTCTCTGTCTCTAACACCATCGGCAAACCCAGATCTGGTGTTGGTGTTTATCGCCACAATTTTGATTCTGAATTTCATGTTTTTTAAGTTTCTTGAACTTAAGAACATGGTTTTCAATTTTCATTTTTTTTGTTAAAAGCATACATGCTCGGTCAAATAACCGTGTGCAAGATAAAATTCAGGATTTTGACTTCAAACTTGTGGTGGTGTTGGTGTTTACAGCCACCATTTTGATTCTGAAATGGGTTTATTGATATATATTAGGGTAAATTACATTTTTCGCCCTTTATGTTTGTAGCGGGTTGCAATGGATGACCTTTAACTTTAATAATTACAGTCACAGTCCTTTATTTGCAAAACCTGTTACACATTAGGTCCTTTGACCCTAACCTTGTTAAAACTTTCAGTTAAGTGAGGTCATGCACAACCCATATGAGGGCAAAACAGTCATTTAATAAAAAAAGAATTTCAAATTTTAAAAATTATAAAACATCATCATCATCTCCTCCCTATACTCTCTCTCACTCCTCTGTATTCTCTCTCTCTACACACCACTTCTACAACCATCATAAGTCCACCACCACCTACACCACCGCACCAATGGCTGAGATTATTTTCACCTCTCCAAAAAAACCGACTCAAAACCCTGTATATAAACCCTCATCGTCTCGTCATCATTCACCGTCTCCTACCTTCTCTCTCTGAAAAAACTTCTCTCTCTAGAGAATTTCAGAACACAAAACTTTTCAAAACCACAACAATGGCGTCTTCTGGACTCGTTATGGTTATCCTGTTCGCTATGATAGCTGGATCTACTCTTTCTCGATCACCGACCGCATCTCCGACGGGTTTGCGGACTGTTTCTCCAGCGACGGCCGCTCCGACTTCAACACCGACGGCATCACCGTTAGGTTCTCCATCTGCTCCTCCGACCTCTCTCGCTCCTGGTGGTTCTCCGGCGCTGTCTCCGGCTGGTTTATCTTCTCCTGCTCGATCTATTTCTCCCGCTGATTACTCCCAGCCTTACTCAAAACTCACTATATGGCACACTAACAAACATAATATGATTTGGTAAGAAATTGTTGTGGTTTTCTTGTAAAGTACGATATCTGTTGCTATGAGTGTGTATGTATGAGTGATTGGAACTGTTGATATGAATGCTATTATTACTTTAAAGTTTTATTTTTAATAAAATGGTGGGTATTTTTATTTATTCATTTTGCAATTCACTTGAGTAAATATTATAATCCGGGAATTCTGGTGTATATATCCCATATTTAGGAGATCTTGTATTGGTTATATAATATAATGGAAAAGAGGCAAAGGGATCAAGGATCCTAACTCTCGAAACTCTCTCTCAGTTGGTCGTTTTTTTATTTAGAACCTATATATGTAGGTGTGGTTTTCCTTTGTTTACCGGAGCTTGCCCCCAACAACTCCGTGGTATTCAATTGATGTTGGAAGAAAGATGCTAACAGAGAGAATTTAATATCTGTACTGATCTTATTACAAACTTGGAGATGGAACAAGGAACAGAAAAGACAAATGCAAATGGCTAGGGAATGGGGGAATTCTCGTAAGACCTCACTGTGGCTCTTAGTTTTATGGCTGTAAGAGCAAATTATCACTATTTATGTTACCCGATCCGACCCAAATCAAAGATTTCCACTTCAAGCAACTGACATCTAAGAATCGAAGAAAAAAGCGACTCTAGCGGAAAAACCTTGGGTCCGCATGGGAGATCTTACAAGGGCCTACTATTTACAATTACAACCAACTAACCAAGATGAATTTGGGGATCATGTTATAAAAAAGTCCATAAGAATATGGAACTTGAAGATTGATTGTATTTGTCAAGATGGTTTTACATAATACTTACAACATAATATATATAGAGGTACAAGGGAAATGCAATTAATTACAAAGTAATTGAATGGAGAGAATAATATGAATGGAGAAGATAATATGAATGCAATTAATATGCAATGGAATGGAGAGAATAATATGAATGGAGAGGATAATATGTATGCAATTAATATGCAAATATTGTTGACTTAATGTGTGGTGTTAATACGCCCCCGCAAGATGGAGGATCCATTGGAGACTCCAATCTTGGACCGAAAATTCAGGAAAGGTGCTCGTGGAAGTGGTTTGGTATGAACATCCGCAAGTTGGTTCTTTGAGCTGACGTGAAAAACTTTAAGTTGTCCGGAGTTAACTTGTTCCCGTACAAAGTGATAGTCCAGGGCGATGTGTTTCATATGTGAGTGGTAAACAGGATTGGCACATACATAGGTAGCCCCGGTGTTGTCACAGTAAAGTGATGGAGTGGTCACAGTTGGTAAACCAAGTTAACCGACTAAGTTTTTAACCCATGAAAGTTCAGCCGCCGCGTTGGCAAGAGCCTTGTACTCAGCTTCGGTGGATGATCTAGAGACCGTTTTTTGTTTTGCAGATTTCCAAGAGATGATGTTTGACCCAAGGTATAGGATATATGCTGTAGTGGATCATCCCCCATCATGAATACCGCCCCAGTCCGAGTCCGAGAAGGCGTGTAAGGTAAGATTGGTATTTCGTTTCAAAAATAACCCGTGATATACCGTTCCTTTCAAATATCAGAGTACCCGTTTGAGAGGTTGCCAGTGTGATTGTTTAGGTGAATGCATGAATTGAGATAGTTTGTTGATGGCGAAAGAGATGTCGGGGCGAGTGAATGCAAGGTACTGTAGGGTACCTACAAGTCTGCGGTAGGGAGTTGGATCAACTAGAGGAGAGGAATCAGTAGAGGAAAGAGGATCAGAGACGCTTAGAGGAGTGAGGACCTCCTTGGCACCATCCATTTTGAAGGTGGTGAGAACATCTTGGATATGGCGTTGTTGAGAAAGGAAAAGACCATGGGGCGTAGGAATAACCTCTATTCCTAGGAAGTGATGAAGAGGACCTAAGTCTTTGATAGAGAATTTGTTGCTTAAGGCTTGAACAAAGGAATCTATGAAAGGATTGTGATTGCCAATGAGGAAAATGTCATCAACATTGACTAGTAGGTAGCATGTGATACCACTGGAGTTATATACAAAGAGAGAGGCATCGGATAGGCATTTTTTGAAGGCAAAACCAATGAGAAAAGTGGTGAGCTCAATGTACCAAGCACGCGGTGCTTGTTTAAGGCCATAGAGAGATTTTTTGAGTTTGCAAATGTGATTTGGGAACTCGGAGTTTGTGAAACCAGGAGGTTGAATCATAAAAACATCTTCATGTAGGGTCCCATGAAGAAAGGCGTTGTTTACATCAAGTTGGCGTAAGGACCATCCTTTTGAGAGAGCAAATAGTGACAGGTTTAGTAACGGGGCTGAAGGTGTCATGGTAGTCTTTCCCATATTGTTGGTGAAAGCCTTTGGCAACGAGACGGGCTTTGTATTTGTCAACAGTGCCATCGGGTTTGCGTTTAATTTGGAACACCCATTTGTACCCAATGGGGTGTTGGGCGGTGCGAGGAACAAGTTCCCATGTGTGGTTTTGGATAAGAGCATTGTACTCAAGATCCATGGCATCACGCCACTCCGGTTCCTTCATAGCTTGGGTATGGGTTGAGGGTTCAAGGGAAATTGGGAGAGGATGAAGAGTGGTAGAGTTAATAAAGTTCGGGTTGTAGTATTTTGGGTTAGGTTTTGATTGTCGACGAGAGGTTGCGAGGGATTGGTGGGAGAGGTAGAAGTATGGTCGGTAGGGACTGGGTTAGCGGGTTGTGTGGACTGTGGAGTTGGGCTGGCAGAACTAGGAGAGGCAGCAGAGTGGGCCGCAGTTTCTGTTGGGCCAGAGATGGGTGGTGTGGGTTGTAGGGAAGGGACAAATGGGCTGGAACAGTTTAGAGGTGAAGGTGTTGTGCCTGTTGGTTGGGCTTCGGTGCTGGTTGGGCCAGGCGTGGTATTAGTGGGTGGTGTGGAGAAATGAGGGTTCGGTTGAGGTGGTGAAATAGGAGATTTAGTGGGTAAGGGTGGGGATGGTGAGATAGGATGAGTCGAAAGTCGGAGTGGTAAGAAAGTGTCGAAGGATATATGTAGAGGTGTGGGATTAGTAGATTGAGACGGGAAGATATGGGTGATGAATTGAACATGGCGAGAGTGGTAGAGTTTGATATTGGATGGGTCATAGCATTTGAATGCAGATTTAGAGGATGAGTACCCAAGGAAGATGCATGCCAGGGAGCGTGAGGCTAATTTGGAAATTGCATATGGTCGTAACCACGGGTAGCAAAGACATCCAAACGGTTTGAGTTTGGAGTAATTTGGAGTTGATTTGAACAACATAGCATAAGTGGATCTGTTGTTAAGAGTGGGTGTAGGCAAGCGGTTGATGAGGTGAGCGGCGGTTTGAAAGGCGTGAGACCAAAAATGTTGTGGTAAGTGAGAATGATGGAGTAATGCAAGACCGGTTTCAATGGCGTGTCGGTGACGTCGTTCGACAACATCGTTTTGTTCCGGTGTGTGCGGTGGTGTTGTGTAATGTGAGATACCTTGAGAGGCTAGATATGATGAAAGGCCGATATATTCACCACCATTGTCGGTAAATAACGCAATTAAGTTGGTTTTAAAAAATCTTTCAACAAGAGATTTGAATTGTGGGAAAAGTGTTTTGACATCTGATTTTATTTTGAGTGGGTATAACCAAATATATTTAGAGTAATAGTCAACAAAAATTATGTAGTATTGAAAGCCATCAATTGATGTTTTGACGGGTCCCCAAACGTCCGAATATATAAGTTGTAGGGGTTGAGCTGCAACAAAAGAATTTTGCCCAAAGGGTTGTTTGTGGCTTTTATTTAACGAACACGAAGTACAATGAAAAGACTCATGGGTCACCTTATTACAACGAAGTCCTAATCTAGAAATTAAAGACTTAAATACTTGAAGCGATGGGTGTCCAAGTATGTGGTGCCACATGAGAAGAGAGTTTGTGTGAGTGGTGTTGACTTGAGGGGATGTAGAGATTGGTCCGTAGTAGACATCATTGACGTTCACTCCCCGCATGAGACGCGCCCCCGTGCGTAGATCCTTGACAAAAAAATGATAGGGAAAGAATTCAACAGAAACACGATTAGTACGACAAACTTTGGCAACGGAAATAAGATTATTTCGAAGATTGGGAGCAATTAAAATGTTATTTAAAAGAAGTGGACGAGATTTTGTAGGAAGAGTTGTTTGAGCAATGTGAGTTATAGGAAGAGTTTTACCATCACCTAGCACGATCTCATCGGGTCCTCCGTATTCGGAAAGAACGGGAAATTGTTGGTTGTTGTTCGCGGTGTTGTTGGACGCACCGGTGTCCCACATCCATGATGGGGTTGTGGCCGATGGGTGAGGGTTTGTGTAGTTGACCATCGGGTTGTTGTTATTTTATGGAGAAACATTGTGTTCTCGTAAGAAACGACTTAGTTTGCGGCAATCTTTAGTGTCATGACCGGGAATGTTACAATAGTAACAATGTTGTTGCGGGTTGGGCGAGTGTTGTTAGAGTTGTTGCGAGAGGAGTAGTGGTTGCGAGTAGTGGGTGAGTTTGGGTGTCGAGTGGGGCGCTGTTCATAGGTGTTGGTTTACCGATTTTGGTTGGTGCGTGGGTTGGTTGGTGGGTGTAGTTCACGGTGGTGAGGAGGGTTTCGGTGATAGTTTTCTTTAGAGTTCTCTCATGATCTAGAAGTTTTTCAAACAAGTCGGAAAAAGATATAGTGGTGTCGCGGGTGCGAAAGGAAGCGACTAAATTGGAATAGTCATCTCCTAGTTGATTCATAATGTGGACGACTAGGTCCTCTTCAGACATGGGGCTTTGGGCAATGGCAAGTTCATCAAATAAGGATTTCATTTCGTGTAGGTAGTCGGAAATGGAGCGGTTTCCTCTTGGGTTTTTGGCTAGCCGTGATTTGATGGAGATGATTCGGGAACGTGAGCGACTTGCATAGCTTGAGTTTAGTAGTACCCAAGCTTTGCGGGCTGTTTTGGCGGAGGAAACAATGGGTTGGATTTGGTCGGAACAACTACCAAGGAGGGCACTTATTATCATTTGGTCTTGGCGAAACCAACGAAGAAAGTCGGGATTCGGCTTGGTGGTTTGACCTTCAGGAATAGTTTCAGCAGGAGTTTGGTCGGATCCAATGATGTGGTGGTCTAGTTCGAGACCAATAAGGGTGGCGGTGACTTGGGTGCGCCATGAGGGAAAGTTTTGTGGTGTTAGTTTGATGGGGAAATGAGTTGCAGCGGTGATATGGACAATTGGTTTGGCCATTGGATGATGGAGGGTAATCGGCTGCAAGAAAAAAAGAGAGGGTACTGAAAAGAATAGATTGCAGTGGATCGAAATTGCTCACAGGAGCTTAATGGCTCTGATACCATATGGAACTTGAATATTGATTGTATTTGTCAAGATGGTTTTACATAATACTTACAACATAATATATATAGAGGTACAAGGGAAATGCAATTAATTACAAAGTAGTTGAATGGAGAGAATAATATGAATGGAGAAGATAATATGAATGCAATTAATATGCAATGGAATGGAGAGAATAATATGAATGGAGAGGATAATATGTATGCAATTAATATGCAAATAATGTTGACTTAATGTGTGGTGTTAATAAAGAAAATCTAAAGTAGTAAAAAAGCAAACCTACAAGACACCACATTTTCCCCCAAATGGGGACCATGTTGAACATATCTAAGGCGTTTACACGTGCACATTATCAAAAAGAAGATACAGCATATATACATCTGAATCCTCATAATGGATCATATACTAAACTCCACAGTGCCGTCTCCGAGAAATCTCAAAACATTTTGGGCCTGGTGCGAGTAAAAATAAATCGGGCCCATATAATATAAACCCAATAATCATACATAAAAAAACCATAATATGACAAGAATTGTTATAACAATTATCAAAACAAAAATATCATACCAAAATAATCTAAATTTACCTACTTAAGCGAATCGTGCGGCTCTCCTAGCGTTTTCTTCCTTTCTTTTTTCTTCCTCTATTTTCTTCTTTTTACGTTTTTGACAACTAGATAGATTTTTGTATTTAGGAGGCATATTTCTGAAGGAAAAAATAATGAAAGTGTAAAACAATTGAAACAAACATAACTTCAAAGTTTAAATGTTCAAGAATCAACATTTAACAATACCTAACGACCCTAACCCACATAAATTACAACCTGAAAGAAAGGCAAAAAACCACTTACAAAATTGAGTATATATGAACAATTTAAAAGAATAAACTTTAAATCAGAATCACACATGGTCAACCATGAATTTCATACTTACGATTTAGTAATTTACAAATCAACATTACACATAACTAAAATTAAATTACAAAACCAGTTATTTTAACAACTGAACTTAATACCTAAAATTGACTAAACTAACACTTAATGGAACCACACAATCACATAAACAAACTATACGTCTACCATACGCAGGACATACCTGGATTCCTTGAAAAAAAAATTGATTCAAAGCCCTTGAACATTGGAACGTATATGAGGACAGAAGACAAAAAGAGCTGATTCAATGTCCTGATCATCGATTTGGTCGCTAGACGAGTGAGAGCTTCGATTTGAAGATTGGAGCGCTAGTATCGTGATGGCTTGTATGTGACGTTGTGTATTATCTGATGTGTTTTGATATCCTGCTCGTCACTTTTGTTTACAATTCAAGGGCCCAACAGGTTACAACCCTATAACAATAACTAGGTTAAATTTTTCAAAGGCCCACAACAAATACATAACATATAGATTTTTTTTAAAAACTTTGGGCCCTTAGGATATTTGGGCCTGGGTCCATCGCCCTCCCTGCCCCTACCCATCACCGGCCCTGAAACTCCAATTTCATGAGAAATCAAGCAACTGGAAAAAGAAAACACTTTTTTATATATAGGAATACAAAACACTAGAAGAACTTAACATGTTGCTATAATTAGAAGTACATACTACATACATGCAGAAGTTATGTGATAAATCACCTGATAACACATACAATATTAAAGCATCACAAATAGAATAAAGATGCCAATGATGCCACCAAAGTGCACAAGAAAGCCACTTTTCCCAAGTGAGCAATAATGGCATAAATGGAAGTATCATCAAAACCTTCAGTAGAAATGACAAGTTCCGCTGTAGAAGCCAAGCCGTACATTATGAGACTGGTAACCGAGAACATGATGTGCTGACGGTGAGTTTTGAAAGGGAAACCAGGTGTGTCCTGCGACTTGATTTCTACAAAAGCTAGAAGAGCATTAATAATAAAGCTTAGTGCAAAATGTGGCATGCCGACACCTTCCCTAGCTGGTGCTTGCCGATAATAGTTAGCCCATAGGCGGCCGAGAGGCGCCACTAGACCACCACATATTGGAAGAATGCCTACGGCCCATTAAAAAAATGTGCAAAGTTTGGTTTTTGCGGGTTGTGGGTTGACAATGATAATTCGTTCGGTAACAGGAATATCAATTTCTGTAGTGGACTGATCAGTCATAATATTTTTTTTTTTTTTTGTTGGAGAAGGTTTGATGGAAGCTGAGAGAGTCAAAGGCAAGGTTTTATAGACACTACTAATGGAGGAAACTGTTCGGATTCCAAAAGTATCCTCAATCTTCTTATTAATGCAGATATTAATTTATATAACAATTTGTAAATAAATCACTATTTGTTCTTTTTTAACGGCGTACGTTTAGGATATCGCTAACCGGGTTAGTAGTTAGTATCACCAAATTAGTATTAAAACAACCTTGCCTGTACTTGAACCCATGACCTCCAAGAAAAGTAAAGTTTCCCACATCCCCTTTAACCACTAAGCCAAAAAATCATTGCTAATCACTACTTGTTTTTATTTTATGGTTTCCAAAAGTATCCTCGATCTTCTTAAGGTAGATAAGGAGTGGATAGTGACGTTCCTTTCTCTGAGTTGATAGTTTGAGTCTTTTGGTAGACAGTAGATACTAAATCAAATTTTAAGAGTAGGATATTGGAGATGAGGATGTGTGTTTGTGAAGAAAAAAAAAAAAACCTTGTTGAGTAAAAAATACAAAGAAGCTCACACTAACCTAGAGTTTTTTTTAAAGCAAGTCGTAGAATTTATGTTCATATTTGATAAGTTGGTCTAATGGTTAGTCACTTGATTCAACTCTCAAGGTCAACTCCTACTAGCATCACTTTGAAGGACATTGGTGGTGGCAATGAAGTTTAGAACTAGACCTCTCTGCAGGTCGCCAATTCGAAACCGAGCTGAACTGAGTTTTACCATAGCGGGCAGTCGGACGGGCGGGTTTTCTTCGAAACTGGTGGCTTGGGTATACATCCAACTCTGACCATTATGGAGGAGAGGATACATTTGCTCGATTGAGTGTATCTCAGGATATTTATCCGATGATTTAATTGGCCGTTCAAGGAGGAACTATCATGTTATAATCGGTAGTAATGGGGAAAAGATCCAATGTATTGTTACTAAAAAACTGTTAAAAAGAATAATGTTACA